>JAJHSJ010000002.1:737879-866769 GCA_021015155.1 Magnolia officinalis
TTTTTTTTTTCTCTAAATTACCCAATTATAAACCATTGTATTCAAATTTCCCTATATCCTAACCCTGAATTTACTAATTTCCCCAACTCCAAATTCCCTAACCCAAAATCTTAGCTTTGAAAATCCCTAAAATTTCCAAACCGTGAAGATCCAAATTTTCAATATCCCCAAATCTGGAATTCGCCTAATATCCCCAATTTGTCGATCTCTTGTATGGCACAAATGTAAACTCAAATTTCTTTAAGAAGCCCAATGTAATGCTTAAAACATCAATAGAAGCAACAAATCAAGATCTCATGAATTCAGGAAAAAAAAAACAGAATTTGAGAGAGGAGGTATGTTTCATAAATAAAAGCATTGACATAAAAGAAGTGTGGACAATGTGCTCCGAGGGGGTTTATAAGAAGTCTTTCCACAACATACCAAAAATACCATTCTTTGAGGTACTCAAAAGCATACGACACAACCTTATGCAGGTGGCAGCCTGGCACGCCTAGGTGTGATGTGCCAGGTGTACGCCTGGGGCCCAGGTGAGGCATAGGTGGTCCAAAATACCTTTCACTGCACTGGTTGTTAGTTCTCGTCTAATGCAGGCTAGATATACATTATCTGTACAGTCTAGTAATCCATCCTTCTCTACACAAAGAAGGCTGAACTGCTTGTTTTCTCAATCATCTTCCTAGAAAGGGCAGTATATTCCAGCATTAATTCATCAGAGCTTGCCACAATCTAGTGCTGTACCATAGCTGGAATGTGCATATTAACACTGTATTGAAGCAGGCACTTGCCGCTCGGACTCTGTTACTTTAGCCCAAGTCAGTAAAGGAAACTACCTGTTGGTTTGGTTTTGTTATTTTCATTTTATATTGGTAAAGTATGCATCCATATTGTTTTCAAGGATTCATTTTGGTTCTATTCACAAATCTTACCATGCTTTTGTTTGTTTAATCACACATTCAAAATGTCAGCCAGCTCCGAACTGATACATATTGGTGCATATCAACCAATAATTGTTGCATATCCAGGGGTCTCATGGGTCAGTGGTAGACTCAAAAGAGTTTCAACACAGAGGTCATGGGTCTGAGGGTACTCATTGTGGTGTGTGCGCGTTTAAAAAAAACAAGTGTTGCATATCCATATCAGTGTGAATTTTGTTGTTGGCCTTGAAAAAACTTTTAAAATGCAGTTTTAAATAGGTCAGAATGTCATACCAGTAGATAAATATTACATAGGCCGACATTTTGAACCATAGTTACAACAGAATTCTGGAAAATGTCTTTTAGCTTGCACCTCCATCAACCAATATATATATTTTTTTGAAAGACGATGAAAATTTATTAGAAAGAAAAGCCCAAAACTACAAAACAAGGGACTCCCTGCCACAAGGCCGAAAACATTGCGACCCCAACAACCTAAACCAAATTCTAGCCTAAAAGGAAACCCAAACACTTCACAAAAAGCTTTGCAAAAGCCCAATAATCAAGAAGCCTGCTCCAACATATTAGATTTCACCTTCCTAAAAGCCTTCAATGCGGACGCGCTTTGGTTCCTAAAGCAGTTGTTGTTCCATTCACCCCATAGGGTCCAAAGGCCAGCCAACAAAGCTAACATCCACCTCTAACTACCTTCACAAGGCCTCCCCGTTGCCACACGAGAAAGAACGCCTTAATATTGCCCAGAACCACCCAAGCAACATTGAAACAGCCAAAGAACCCTTCCCACACAACTCTGGCATGGGAGCAATGGATGGATAAGTGATCAACCATCTCCACATCTTGAAGACACCATCTATCAACCACTATGCTTGTAGGAATAAGGGTACATATTGCAACTGTTCGCACAGTCTCACTTCTCTCTCTTGCTCTCTATCTATATATCCATCATCTTCTTATCTTTCTAGACATGCATGCATCTATTTGAGATCTTCACACTGATTCTTTTCCTCTGCATTCGCTACAGTTGTTGGCAGTTAAGAAGCTGGACAATGCATCTAACATACTGCAGACGGATGAAGATTTTTTAGATCTAGTATCGAGTATCTCTAAGCTTAAGCATGCTAATGTTGTTGAGCTTGTGGGTTATTGCATGGAGCATGGGCAGCGACTACTCATCTATGAGTACCGTAATAACGGGACACTTAACGATGTTCTCCACTCTGGTGAGGAACTCGAGAAGAAATTATCGTGGAATGCACGCATCCGAATTGCCCTTGGAGCTGCAAGAGCTCTTGAGTAAGTAGCATCTGATTAAAATAAGAAAAGAAGAGAAAAGAAAAACTTCTACAGAGATCTTGGTATGCTAGAAAGATGCAGCACACCTACAAAAGAGATTTGAAGACAAACAAAACATTGATTCAAGTTGAGTCAATGTTTTGAACTTTAACTAAACTAATTTGAAGGGTTAAATAAAGTGTTGTCTGAGTCAACTCTGTTTGGTTAGGTTTCTGTGAGCATCTGGTTCAAGTTCTAGTTTAGTAAAAATGGCCTGGTAGAGAGAGGGTTGGTACTTTATGATTGGCAAGTTCATGTACTTGGCCGAGTCAAACAGAAATAAAAAAGCTGATCTGAGTAGAGTTAATTGCAACACTGATAGAACTATTTGGAATGGCAAAATAATTTTTTTTTTGTGTGTGATTCAGGTATCTGCACGAATTCTGTCAACCTCCTGTTGTACATCGAAATTTCAAGTCTGCCAATCTTCTTCTTGATCATGATCTAGGCGTACGTGCCTCTGATTGTGGTTTGGCTCCATTAATTATGTCTGGATCTGTAAGACAGGTAAATGAATGCTGCATGATATCAGAGACTTTTTTGTATGACTTCTACATGTTGAGTGTTAAGATGTTGCCTTTTTTTTCTTTTTTCTTTTAGTTGTCAGGAAACATTCTATCATCATTGGGATATGGTGCGCCAGAATTCACCCAGTCAGGAACATATACATGCAAGAGTGATGTTTACAGCTTTGGGGTAGTAATGTTAGAACTTCTTACGGGTCGAAAATCCCATGACAGGTAGGACATTTTAGTTTGGTTATTTTTGTTATACTGGTGGTTTATCATTCTTTCGCATTGTTTGTTAATTTCTTAAAAAAAAAAAAAAATCTTGTAGTTCAAGACCTCGAGGGGAGCAACACCTGGCAAGATGGGCCGTCAATCATCTTCATGACATTGCCTCATTGTCAAGAATGGTCGATCCTTCTCTTCATGGAAAATACCCTGAAAAATCTTTATCACGGTTTGCAGACATCATTTCTATTTGCATTCAGGTGAATTACCTGTGTATCTTAGCTTGTTATTCTCACCAATAAATGTATCTTTGTAAAATACTGTTTGCACTTTCTTAATGTTTTGGGTCCTAAATTTGCTTATTTCCGATTATTATTGCTATTTTGGTAACCAAGGGATAATCACTTTTTGGGATGGAAATGTGAGCTTGCCCAACAGGAGTCATTATGTTCCTGAGTGGGGATTGGTGCAATTCTTTTGATGGCCAGAAAATCATTGGGGTCGTCTTGCATCTTCCTAGGTGATTTTAACAAGAAATGATATAAAAATGCCATCATTGTGACATTCCCTTGTATGCTTGAATTGTATGATTCTCAAACAAAGGATCTGGACGGTATACACTTGATTTTCAGTTTTGTACAAGTGGGGCCCATGGTTCGGCAATCCAGACTGTTGGTCTGGTGTAAGCAGTGAGCACTCTTGCAGTTGAAAGATGCTAGATTATTAATCTTGGGTCTTTCACTTCTTAACCTTCAACTTCCAGACCACAAATTGGAAAGGATGGGATTGTCTTATCTAGAAGATTTTAGATCCATGGTCCATCCACCTGTGGGCCCCAACGAACCAGTGGTTTTGTACAAACTGAAAACTGAGTATGCCGTGCAAATTTTGGTCTTCAATATCCCACAATACCGACATTACAGCACTGCATCTGGACTTTCTGAGACAAATAATAACCAACATAACCAGGAGATACTGATAAAGCCTATGGTCCGCTTTGGTAAAACAAACAAACTATTAAACGAAGGAATTTCTTCTCTCTCTCATATTGTCTTTGTTCATATGGAGCTTCTGGCTTTCAACAAATTTCCTTGTTCACCCCAGGAAATGAAAGGGTATTGTTTTTCCTTGCAGGCTGAGCCAGAATTCCGTCCACCAATGTCGGAGATTGTACAGGAACTCATGCGAATGATGCCAAGGGAGCCCTCGAGCAGCAGATCATCAAACAAAGACTCTTCTAAGTTGGGTTAGGAAACAAGTGAAAGCATCAGCTGAAGACGGTGTTCAAATGAAACTCTGCTGATCAATTTGGAAATCATCAACTGATCTGAGCAGGAGCTTTTGAGTGTCACCTACAATGAACCCGTCATGCTCTGTTTAACCTGTTATCCAGGTGGGTCTAGTAGGGGCACCAAATTGTCCCATTTCCATGTCCATTTCTGTCCATTATTCTTTCGCTTCATTACCAATGATTGCTGTTACTTATTTAACTGGGATTAGATTTCAACCCTGTAAAAGTGCTAGTCTAATTATTTAAATATTATTTTATGTGTGGCCAATGCGGTTTATTTTATTTCATTTTTTTTTTTTTTTGCATACTTTGTTAGTATATTTTAGTTTCTGTTTATTATTTCTGGGGAAGATTGCAGGTGCTCTGTGGATAAGTGGAAGTTGGCCCACCATCCAATAATTGTGGGTTTAGAATCTAATTATGCATTTTAATACAGAAATACAGTATTTCTAAAAAGAAAACTTGGATACTCTGGCAGTGTGGGATTGATGCACAGGTGCTTAGAAATTGTAAATGTTGCATTTAGATACTAAATTAACCGTTCAAATTGCGGGTCCCAAATTAGATATGATGTATACTGATTTTATATTGGAACTGTGATTGGTATACATCTAATGGATGGTCTAAATGAAATATAGTGAACACTTACTGATTTTGATAATTGGTTGACTGGTATTTCATTCAAAGGATGGTCTAGATGTAAAATGAAAACGTCTATGCATGGTTGAGGTCTACCCTGTCCATCAGGTACAAGACCCCTTATTTGACCTACGCACAAAAGAAAGGCTGATTCAACACACGGCGGGTCACCCCATAGGGAGCAGTATGAAAATTTATCTTAACCATCTTAAATTTTGGAATTGTGATTACTGGGGAATGCTTTTTTCTGATGAGGCATGTCAGAAGAATGGATTGGATGGAATATAGATGCCGTGGTGAGCCCTATGCAACTAATGGTGAGTGTGTCTATCCAACTATTTCCTATGTCGTGGCCCACGTGCGTGTAGGATCTTTAAAGATTGAACTCTCAAATCAGCCTGCTGCTAGCTCAATTTGAATGTCATTTAGCGTAGGGAGCTAGAAACCACATAATTTCAGCAAAATGACTCAAAAATAAAATATTTAACCAGAAATCTAAATAAGGAACTGAAGTGACAAGAAAAGGAAGGTGCAAAGCACCTTTTTTCGGCTCCTTAGTTGGGGTCTACTCGGTGGTTTAGACAATTCGGTTCTAAACAAGAAGGATCTTTGCAATCTAGTAAAAATCAATGTATAATAGGCAATTGTGACACAAATATATATTAAAATAATAAAGAAATGAAAATCTCTAACTTTGATTATGAATGTCTTCAATGTTGTTGATGAGAAGGCTTTTATCTTTTCATGTAGACCTAGATCTCAGACCAAGGAATGCAATAGAGTTGGCTTTTGCCACCAAAGATTCTCAGGCCATGAAGATTCAGCCGTACTTCTACTTCCAATCAGTAATATAGTTTTCTTCCACTTTCATTGCAATCTTTATCTTCAAGCTCTAATATCCCTGGAATTCTTCTTTAGAAGCTTATTTATTTATTTATTTATTGTTTTTTTTAAATACTGGGTTTTAAAAACATTTCTGAAATCAAAAGCCTCGTTTCAATGAAATGAAAGTAATTTCAAGGAATCTTAAGGATCGCTAAAAGGGTAATGGGCTTGATAGGAATCATCAACTGTAAGGTGAAAAATGGTAATTTGGACAAAAAATAGAGGGGAAATCAGTTGGATGAAGATTTTCGTCTTTAAATTCAAATTTCAAAGGATAAAGTGGTAATTTCAACACAAAACTCAGTTGCAAAGGCAAAGGAGAAATTACGACACACTTGAGAGGACAATTTCATCGTAACCACACATTCAAATGTCAGAGTGAAACAATCTTCATTGAAGTTTTTGCAAAATCAGAGGGCGTCACAGCATAATACTGTAGAAAATAGTTTTTGGACTTCCATTTGCGTGGACCACCACCTATCGTGCACATTTTGGATTATAGAAAGGTCATTCAACATCCCATGTCATGACCCCAAACATCTATAATAATTGTACGAGAAAGGTGTAAAACAGTCAATTTCTCAAAGATATTCGATTTGAGAAATCTTCGATAACTCAAAATTAAAAATAATAATCGTTCTATAATAAAACAATTTACTCTTGCAGTTAATTAGGGGTACTTATCTTTTCATTTTTTAAATTATATATCCAATACCTCCTGTGCCACTTCCCTCCTCTTTGAGTAAAGCCCACAAAAGCTTTATGGGGCCCACCGTGATGTATGTGTGACATCCACTCCATTCATAAGATTTGGTCTCCTATTAGGACGTGATCCAAAATTTGAGATAGATTGAAAGTTGAAGTGGACCAAGGCACCAGGAACGGTGAGGATGAGACTCATTGAAACAAACTTGTTGCAAAATTCCCTATTGCTTGTGCATGTAGCAGCCAACATCCTCTCTCTCTCTCTCTCTCTCTCTCTCTCTCTCTCTCTCTCTCTCTCTCTCCGCCTGTCTCCACGTGGATGGCATGTGCCATGGCCACTGGTTCATTCAATGCGGGTTGGATTGACAATCCCGGTAGTCTAGACTCGCACTTCTCATTAGAATCTTCATGGTGTGGCCCATCATTTGGATGGTAAGGATGTTCTACAAGTTAGCACGAAACATAGGCCTGCATTACGGTTACCATTCCCGGTCTGTAAGTGATTACTTCTACCCAGAGTTCCAAAATTCTGATCGCTACAACCAGTTCCATCTAAGCATCACATGCAACCCCTCTCAAATGCTAACGTGGCATATATGTAGGACATCCAAGCCGTTTATAAGGTGGACCCTATTGTGAAGATTGCCTGAGAAAAAAAATAAGGTCATTCCACTCATCAGTATGGCCACACATGTACGTTGAATCAGACTGTCGAAAGGTGGTTATTGAACCATCCATTATTTGCAAAGAGGGCGACGACCTGTATGATAGTCCCACATCGTTCACCGTTCGGATGTTCTACAGGCATGCCACGTTGGAATTTGAGCGAAATTGCATGTGATGTTTATGTGTGTCCGGTTGCAGGTGTACCCGTTATATATTTCCAGTGAGCTTCCATGCAACTTTTTCGATGAGGAAACAAAGCACCTTCCAAGCAATATTCCACCGTCCATGGTACACGTGGAAAGGCAATACAGTGAATCCGGGCCGTCCATCTAGTTGCCCTATCGTGGATACCGACAGTTAAGAGGTTGCACCAATCAGAAGGTACAAACCGTGACGTTTACACACCTCTTCTCTTCTTAACGTAGGCCAACGCTTTTTCTTTTTTGGCCCTTCACGTGATATTCTAATGGCGAGCTTGGATTTGGAATGCATCAATTATGTTTGGTTGAAATGCATTGGAATCTAAATCTTATATTTGAGAGCTTGTATTTGGAATGGATGCAAGAAGGAACATACAATAATAACGAAGAAGATCACCGTCTGCCTATTTTAAATAATAAAGTTCTTGAAGCCACGAGATGGTTTCTTAAATTCACAAAAATAAAAATAAATAAATAAATTTAATTGTATTATTTAATAATATTGCTCAGACTTTCCATTTACATTATTTATAAAGAAAAAGTAAAAACCTTAATTATGGGTCCTAATTCAATTAAATAAATTTACTTGAAATAGTAAATTTTATTAAAAATAGAAGGTCATAATTTAATCTCATGGAATGATTACTAGCATAAACAGAAGTAATTTTTAAAAATACTGGATATACTAAAACTCTAAAACATAGAAAATACATTCAAATTAAAACTTACTAAAAATAGTAATTTTTTTACTAAAATTATGATTTTGAATTGGAAGGAAGCATTCCTCGTAGAACAGATGGACACATCTGCTATGCAAGCCGGTTGACCCCGAATGACTTGTTAAATAAAGATCGATAGATTGTGTGTCCTATAACGATACCTGGATCAAAGGTCACGATCGATTTAAAGTTCACATTTTGAGTGACAGTTTTTTTTTTTTTTTTCGTTAGCTTGTTAGTACACCCATTGTCAGTTCACACTCCACTGTTAGCCACCCCCACTAGGGAATCGATGCCGAGACCTTAGTGTTGAAATGAGGTATCTGCCACTTAGTCTACCACTTGAGCTATGGATCAGGGTATTTTTGAGTGATAGTTTAATCATGTTCATAGTGAATTTCTTCAAACCGAACGTGCTGGGTCCGAATTACATCATGCCCTATGTAGGAATGGACCCAAATCTAATGGACTAATTCTGCTTCCGTTTGACCTTCTTTCGGTCCAACCATGCTAGGAATATATTTATATGCCTCGTCCTACATCAGTCCCATCCAATTTAAAAGTGCTTGTACTCGAGTTCTTTAGCGAACTTATCTCATGAAATTCATAAAGGTATGCCATAATGAAAGTTCGTGAGATCTCTATGCCACTTGATAGATATACAATATATACATTATCAATGATTTTTCTAAGGATCGAAATGGAGCTGATATTTTTATTTCTCAACTTGTTATACATCCCAGTTGAAAATCTCTAGTTTTGATGTTTATCAACATCTTCCTTATAATTGGCATTGGACACCTATAACTTTTTTAAAACCTTACCAAGTACTAATATTACAATCAGGTTTGACATTTTTTTCTATTGTAACACTTATACCTGATAACTTAAGCAATTGGGTTAGGTAGAGTGTATCTTTGGAAACATGACCATACATAACCTTGAATGGGTGTTTATTGGTGGATTAATTCTATATGTTGTTGAAGGCAAACTCTACCTTAGCAAGAACAATATCTCTCGTGGGGGCTAAGTCATTGAGCATAATTCTTTTAAACTCCTATAATACTGGTTTCAACTTCTCTATGATGGTCGTGGGTTCTATTTTTTTGTCTTTATTTCAAACGCCATTGATCTCCCCCATCTCCTTAGATTCTTTGACAAAATCTTGTTCGATTACGAGTAAACACCCCTTCACTTTAGAACTATTAGGTTGGTTCTCTATTCTCATGGGAGTGAGGATAATATTAACTTATATCATCTTTAACAAAGATAAAAATATTATCCATCCTATATGCTTAGCATCAACATCTTATTGTCATGATCAATCAAGTAACAAATGACAAACTTTCATATCAACCATAGCACACATTATTTCGTTCTTATAATATTTAACAATGGAGAATGGAATACTATATCGTTCAATAAACTTTCTTTCGCTTACCTCCTTAATCCATCCAATTATATGTGGAAAGGGATATTTTTTTATCTTTAATTACAGTTTCTCACTATAGTCATCGACATAATATTCTCATTGCTCTCACCATCTATAATCAGATCACAAACCTTTTAATTCACAGTGCACTTCATTCAAAAGATGTTGTGTAGTTGAAGATTTTTTTTTTCTTAAGCATGTACGAAAACTTTCTTATGATAATTAGAGTGATGGACTGCAATTCACTGTTATCAAGTGGTTGCTTGCGATTCATTACAACTATTGCATTACGAACATGATGATCGCGAGCTCCATCATCAATTAAATGTTGCTCATTATTATGAACACGAGTCTGACCATAGCAAGTAGTGAGACCTTGACCATAGCAAGTAGTGAGACTTCCATGAATCAAGTGTCTTTTGCTTTTGTTTTTTTTTATTGGATAGACCCACGAGGTTCTCTCAGTCAAAGTCGAACCAAGGCAGCGAGCTTAGAAATGAGAATCCAGTTTAATAGGAAACCTTCCCGGCGGAGCTTATTTAGCACTTCTCACTTTCGTTTACATCAAAGGTTATTGACTTCCTAACCGCTTAAAAGGTAGGCCACACCGTGAAGATCACGTGGGAGCGGATTACATACGGACCTCACTGTGGGGCCCACCTTGATGTGTGTATTCTATATCCACGTTGTCCATCACTTTTGCCAGATAACTGTAGGTAATAATCCCAAAAATGAAGCCGATCCAAATCTAAGGTGGACCATGGCGGAAACAATGGTTATTGAACGCCCCACCATTAAAAACCTCCTAATGCCCATCCAACCTGTACACAAACCCAGATGAAGGTGAAAAAACAAATATCAGCTTGATCCAAAACTTTTGTGGCCGACATTAAGGTTTTAATGGTGAATCATCATTGTTTCTTAGAGTATGGTCCACCTGAGATTTCAATCTGTTTCATTTTTCAGCTCATGCCCCGAAATTATCTAGCAAAATGAATGGACGGTGCGGATGTAGAATACATATATATTAAGGTGTGCCCCACAGTAAGGACCGTGCCGTCTGGCGTGAGGCCTGGGCCGCACCTAATCCGCTCCCAAGTCACGTGGCACAAAAAAAATAATCAGGCTGGTGAAATCTTCTTGTCAGGTTAGATTATCGGCTGACCATCGATTTTGACAGTGTGGCCGGCCTGGTAAATGTAACAGCCCTGATTTTGAGGCCGATCATCCTCATCACGGGGCCCGTCCTTTACACGGACAGGATGTCCTACCTATGTATGCATGTGTATCTGGTCGACAATTATTCCTTTTTAATACAGAATTTTGAAAAAAAAAAAAAAAGAAAAAAAAGACGAGGCATGGAATCGAATAAGAGGGAGATCTTGCTGCTGCGAGAAAACCCTAGTGCGCTCTCTTCTTAGGATACTTAAGTCATTTAAAAAATGCTCAAGGGTACATCCGTCAATATCCAAAATTGTTTGATCCGCTGGCGGAGTATGACTAGCCATACGTATCTACACATGCACTGTATTATGTATTCAGCAATCCAAATAGTCTCGGGTCATAGCCCCATATGGACCGTCGAAATCCAACGATCACAGAAAAAGGATAATCTACTGATCAGTAGCCGTCGAATCATCATCAAATCATCCTAGTCATCTCAGAGCCTTGTCCCTATTATGAGGTTGATTGGTGACCGTCAAAACGGATGGTTAAAATAAAAAAACATGCCAACTGTACAGAGGTTTCAATTGCTTTACCCACATGCCACGTGTATGGTGATCGATGATAACGCGAGCGAGCGAGGGAGATCCTTATCACCAGCGGGCTGCGTCTGGGCTCAGCTTGAACTGTTCGGACCGGTCCTAATCGAACTTTATTTACCCGACCCGAGTTCGGCCCAGCACTCGGATTTGAAATGTTTTAGGATCGTTCTATTTGCCTGATGGTAACACGTCTACGCCGGATTAATCCAATGACAGGTTCGGTCATTGACAACCGTACACGTGTCAAATTTAGGTTCAGCATACCAGTTAATGAAGTTAGTGCGCTGCACTTTTCTGCAGGGAGGAGATGACACGGTATAGCCTGTCGAACGGAACGGAATTCTTGCAGCACCTTTTGGTTTTTTGTTTTTAATACACACGCACTTACACCCGCAGACACGTAAAATACCCAAGTCTGGAGGGACGGGTGGGGCCCACCGTGATTTATGTGTCTCATCCAACACGTCGATTCATTTTCCAGTCCAATTTTAGTTCATGATATCAAAACTGAAATATTTCCAAAATTCAAGTGAACCACATTACAATAAACATTGGAAATTGAATGCCTACCACCGTTGAATATTAATCAGATATGTACGGTACATATACAACGTGAAGGACCCCCGGAGCTAGGGTGTTTTGCACATTGTTGCTGTAGACGATTCTGGTGCTTGTGGAGCTCGATATGATCTCCGATCAATCAAGACCATCCATCTACTTGGACCATTAATATTGCTACGGATCTGGAGAAAAACACAATCGCAGGCTCTAACTCATCACTTTCTTCACCTTCTTCCAATGAACGTTAACCGTTAACCTTTTCTTATCAGACGGCTAGGATTATCCGGTCCATGTGTATTTGAGTAAATTTCCATCCATAGCAGGGGCATCTAAATGGACGGTCCATCTTGTAGTGTAGAGAGATGGCTCAGCCTCCACCCCATATCGTTCCTACCGATTCTCCCGTATATCTATCATCCTTTGGCGACTAACCGGCAACCGCAGGCATCTTTACACGAGCGGGTGTATCATTTTCAGCGCGTGGAACATCTGAGATGTGCGTTACGTGGTCCCGCGGTGACCATGACCGTGTAAAAATCGGGCACAGTCCACCACGAGGCTGGCAATGCCCACATGTGTTTTTCATGAGAAAGCGGATTAAGTGCGGCCCCCGCCTAACCCAAGACGGTGGGGCCCTTACCGTGGGGCCCACCTTGATGCATGTATTCTATATCCACGCCATCAATCCGTTTTTCTTTATCTTTTTAGATCATGAGCTGAAAAGTGACGATCCAATTCTGAAGTGGTCTATACCATAGGAAACAGTGGTGATTGACCATTAATGGGCTACAAAAGTTTTGGATCAAGATGATATTTGGTTTTTTTTTTCTCCTTCATCCAGGTTTACATGACATTTTCATCAGTTTGGATGGAAAATAAACGTTAAAGAAACATTATAGTGGGCCTTAGGAAGTTTTTAATGGTAGGGCGTCCAATCACCATTTTCCTTGTAAAATGGTCTACCTGATATTTGATTTTTTTATTTTTCGGCTCATGTGGTATAAAATGATCTTGCAAAACGGATGGATGGCGCAGATATAGAATACATACATCAAGGTAGGCCCCACGGTAAGGGCCGCACCGCCTTGGGTGAGGCCGGGCTCACACCTTATCCGGTCCAATTTCTATTATTTTTATTGAGGGTGGTCCATCTGTTGAGTGAACGGGTCTTGATTTCTTCAGCCGTTCATCTTCATAAAGGGATCGTGGACATCGTGGATGTCCCCATTCACCCATAGGAATAGATGTCTATTAGACCCCCACGCACTCTCTTGGACACGCAGCATATATGCCAACCTGGAAGGGCGAGCGGTGGACCCCACGTTAAAGATGACCACATGAAGAGGATCGGCTTTTGCAACGAGGAGAATGGACGGACATCTTAAAAAGGTCTCGCCAATCTTCCACATTTTACAATACATGTGGCTCACCTGATTAGTCCATGTCCCTGGTTTTGGCGTCTGATCATCTTCTGGTGCAAGCTCATGCCGATGCGGATTGCTCTATGGGGCCCGCCGTGATATGTGTCTTATCCACGCCGTCCATCCCTTTTTTCAGCTCATTTTTTGGCATAACCAGAAATTGAAACGTACCCAAATCTCAAGTGGACCACACGATGGGAAACAGTGGGGATAATGACATCTACTGTTGAAACCTTCCGAGGGCCTACAATGGTGTTTATTTTTCATCCAACCTGTTCATAATCTCACACAGACATGAAAGAAAGAAAACACGAATATCAGCTTGATCCAAATCTTATGCGGCGTCAGAAAGTTTTCAATGTTAGGCATTCAATTCATACAGTTTCCTTTGGTGTGGTCCACTTAAGCTTTGGATACACTTAAAGTTTTTTCACATGATCTAAAATGAGCTGGAAAAACAGATGGACAGTGTGGATAAGATACATACATCACCGTAGATCACGATAGGCCCCACAGAGTTTACTACAGTTTGCTGAGTCACTCCGCACGCAATCCGCGTCCAACTCACGGTGGATCAGGGGAGCGGATTACGCGAGATCCCGGACTCACCCAAGACGGTGCGGCCCTTGCACTGGGGCCCACCTTGATGTATGTATTCTGTTTCCACTCCGTGCATCCGTTTTTTTAGATCATTTTAGGGTATTATCCTAAAACTCAAGCAGATTCAATTATCAGGTGGAGCATACCATATTAGACAGCGGTGATTGAATGTCCCACCATTAAAAGCTTCTTAGGGCGTACCTTAATATTTTAATACTATTTATTTGCCATCTAATCAGTTGAAAAGGTCGCATTAGTCTGGATGAAGGGGAAAAACAAATATCAGCTTGATTCAGAAGTTTCGTGGCCCCTTATTGGTCAATCATCACATTTTCCTACGGTGTGGTCCACCTGATAATTGGATGTGCTTCATTTTTAGGATTATGCAATAGAATAATCTGGAAAAACGGATGGACAGTGTAGATACAGAATTCATACATCAAGATGGGTCCCACGACAAGGGGCGCACTGTCTTTGGTGAGTCCCGGGTCTCACCAAATCAGCTCCCCCGGATCGAATGCTGCACTAAACTGCCAGGCTGGCAAGGAACCTGCGTGGAAAGGTTTGCTAGAATACATTCATGGGACTTTAGCCTTCGAATCTGGTATCATATCTCAGTGATCCTGACCGTTTATATCATAGGACTTTAGCCTTCGAATCTGGTGTCATATCTCAGTGATCCCGACCGTTTATATCATGGGCTTTCCGTGTGTTTCTTGGTGAGGGCCATCGTATAAACGGCTCTAACCATTGAAAAGGACAACTATCCAACGGATCACCTCACAACATATGGAAACGGATTGGCTACTCCCCCTGACACCAGCCCCGGAGCTGGTGGTCGGTGCTCTGTGGGCCCACCATGATGTATGTGTTTCATCCATTCCGTCCATCTATTTTTGTAGATCAATTTATGGTAATACAGAAAAAATGAGGTATATCCCAGTCTCAAACGGACCACATTACAGGAAACAGTGCTTAATGAACTTCGACCGTTAAAAACTTTTTGGGGGCCATAAAAGTATTGGATCAAGTTGATCTTTGTTTTATCCCTTCATCTGGGATTTTATGACCTATTCAACGGATTAGATGTCAAATAAACAGTACACCGGGCCTTAGGAGGATTTAAATGATGGATATCCAATCACTATTTCTTTTCCTGTGGTGTGATCCACTTAAGATTTATATCCCTCCCATTTTTTGGATAAAGATATAAAATGATATTTAAAAATGGATGAACGGAATGGATGAAACACATACATCATTGTGGGGCCCATAGAGCACCGACCACCAGCTCCGGGGCTGGTGTCAGGGGGAGTAGCCAATCTGTTTCCACAACATATGCTACTGCAGTCGGTGGGGATGTATTCTAGCAAACCTCGTTGCGTAAAAAGGTGCGTGCGAGCCTGCGAGGCCAGCAAACCTCAATGGTTGATATGGTAGACAGGAAGAACTGGGAAATCCATCTCATATTACAGATCGCACGATGAAGCATTAATCGAGGCCATCCATCTACTTGAATATCGTGTAGATGTTAAAAGAAATCGGGTGATTCCAGCCATCCGATTGGTGTCTTTCCAAGTATATCGGTAGAAACAAAAAAAAAAAAAAAAAAAAAGTGTACGGTCAACAATCAGTAGATAACTAAAAGGAAAGTAATAGTTATGATACTCTACTTGGAATTGCTTTTGGTTGAAATAGGCCATCAATGACCGCATACACTAGATGTACGGGATCGATTGATGCATCATTCTGCCACGTGTACGGTAGAGAGATGGTTTTACCGTAATCCGGTTCTCTGGACTCCACCGTATCATCTCTCGACCCGAACAACCAAACTCCACCTTCCTTCCGTTTTATGGGACACGCATGTCATTTAAAAAAAATACGAGGATACGATTGTCCAAATGGAAGTGTTAATTTTCGGGTGGGACTTCTGCGTGCCGGACGCGGCTTCTGTGAATCCCCGGATCCACATATCCCTGACTCTAGGGCCCACCTTGATGTGTGTGTATTATATCCACGCCGTCCATTCTTTTCTACAGATCATTTTAGTGCATGATCCAAAAAACGAAGAAGATCCAAATCTCAAGTATACCACGCTATAGGAAACAGTAATAATTGAACACCCACCATTAAAACTTCTTGGAGGCCACCTGAATGTTTATTTTCCATCC
This sequence comes from Magnolia officinalis, assembly GCA_021015155.1. NCBI lineage: Eukaryota > Viridiplantae > Streptophyta > Magnoliopsida > Magnoliales > Magnoliaceae > Magnolia > Magnolia officinalis. Next base: position 753,943 of record JAJHSJ010000002.1, read on the forward strand.
ATCCTGTTGATAAGGTCACACAGAAATAGATAAAGGGACCACACAAATATCATCTTAATCCAAAACTTTTGTGGCCCATAAAAAGATTTTAATGTTCAGACACCACCGTTTCTGGTGGTGTGGTCCACCTGAGATTTGGATCTACTGCATATTTAGGATCATGACCTAAAATGATCTGGAAAAATGTATTGACGGAGGGGATATGAGATACATACATCAAGGTGGGCCCCACGGTCAGGGATCCACTGAAGCTGCGTCCGAGCGTGCCCAAACTTCGATCTTGGTGGACCAATGGATAGAAGGTTAGATAAGGAGAATCGGCCATGTGTTACAGGTAGCTGTAACATCAACTTGATCGTATGATCCCATCCATCCATATTTTCGTCTGTAAAGTTTCGGTAATGTAACCTTTTAACTCTCACCGTCCATTTAAAACATGATTAATCCTTTGGCTGCGATATTCAATGATGGTAATTTTTTGGATCATCCTCAATCCATGTCGTGTTCTTCCAATCCAACGGTCAATGTTAATCAAAGGTGGGCCACTTGGGCCCACAATGCAAAGACGCAACGTGACCGATAAATATAGATAAAAAGTCGCGGGGAGAGAAAGGCAATAAAAGGGAGAGGAGAGCGTTCCGTCGTTGTGAAGAAAACCGATAAAATCCTCTTTTTTATTCCTATTGCAATTTTTTGTTTTTATTTTTTCTTCCAATTCTATCCAACAACTGAACACGTCAAAACCACTCCCCTCCATATATTCATATATAGAAAATTTAAATATAAATCCCAAAGACACCCTACCATAAAACCACCTTTCCAAAACCACCCTCAAATCCATTAAATCCTCCCCCCAAAAGCGGTTTTCTCCCCTCCCCTCCCTTTCCAGGCGGTTTTCCCTGTCGTACGGATCTCCCACGGCCGTTCTGCTATCTCGGTTGGGTTTTTCTCCAAAGGTGGTGTTTTTTGTTTTCTCCGCGAGGCGGTTCCGCAGGGTTGATGCTAACGTGCGCCGGGCGCGAGGGGAAGCGGCGATAGGGTTACGCGTTTAGAGCGGTGATTGGTTGCGGGAGGTCGATGATGGCGGTGACGGAGGAGGCGATGGTGAGATGGGGGACGTGGGAGGAGCTGGTGCTTGGAGGGGCTGTGCTCAGGCACGGGACCCGAGCCTGGGAGGCCGTAGCTTCGGAGCTCCGAGCCAGGACTCTATACGCGTACGGTTTCACCCCCAAGGTGAATTTCTCGTGATATATTGGATTGCTCGGTAAAATATCGTATTATTCTCGCAACGGAACACGAGTTTTTCTCTTTTATGCATTTGTTGAGTAGTTTTTTGTTTTATTTCATTTGCTGTTGTCGTCGCTTCTTACTGTTTTTTGGATTTCCCTCCTGAAATTTTGGCGAGAATTCGTTGCGATATTTTGAAAATATCGTCAACTGCTTTATTCAGCTCGTCCTTGGTCGTGTCAAATACGTTTTGGATGTTTTTCTCTCGATTTTTCGGGGTCAATGATAAGTCTTATAAAGGTTGTATTTTTTTTAAGACCAAAATACCCTTTCGCTCGGTCATATTTGTTCTCCACTTGTTTTGTTAAGATGGGCTATTTTGGTCATTTTCCAATCTGTTAAACGGAGGGTAGTTTCGGCATTCTATAGAAATATCTAGTCCAGGGCTAGTTTAGTCTGCTTGAAATTTTCGGATCTGACGGCTTCTTTTTCTCCAGTCAAATCCTTAGGGCGGGAAAGACGCCATCGCATCCGTCCCTTGATTTTTCATCTCATCACAAAATAAACAATTGATCACCTAGACGCAAGGCACAACAACTTGTACGTAAGACATCAACACCATTAAAGCTGTAGGCCCTACCATGAAGACCACATGGCACAAAAATCGGGCTGGTCGAGTGGGCCAAACTGTAGAAATCACCCGTTAACGCGATAGCCAACGGTTTGACTCAATGCAGCTTTGACCTATCTAATCAGCGGATTAGCTTGATCTTCGAGAAGGGTGATCTTTATGGTGGGACCTATCGTTTTCATGGCACTGATTTCCTAAACAGGTATCAATTTGGCGGGAAAGATGGCACCGTACCACAAGTTGTGGTACAGTTCCTTGTAGGTGATCAGTTGTCCGTTGGCTTAAAAAAACTCGCTGACTAAAACACCCTTGTCTTTTCTTTGAATTACAATTCTTCTATAAAATCCGAAAATTTGTTTTGTCCACATTTTTGCCCTATCATGACCAAACTACCCTCACTTTGTGTGGATTTTAGTAAGCCTTAAGCCTTGATGCTGAGGGCAATTTTGTCTTTGTAGGGTGTTGACTGTTGAGACTTGTCTAGCAGCATAAGCCTTTTATTTAATTTCGCAATTCTCAATGCAGGAATGCGAAGCCAAGTATGAGGATTTGCAAGAGCGTTACTGTGGCTGCACGTGGGTATTTTGGGAACTTCAATTTATAAATTCAATACCATAAATTGATATATACGTCCACCTGCTTTGGTGGCTGCTACCTTTTTTATATATACTTTTGGTAAATATTAATACAACTATACAAGTTTGCATGGTTGTATTTCCAAAAGTAGAATTAGAAAGGTGTAACTATCAGCAGTTGCGGACTCATATAAAAGTTGATTATAACGCTCATTTCCACACGCGTGAGTGATCCTTGATGCAAAAGGTGGTCCACAACGTGAAAAAGATGGTCTGTAGGATCAGGTCGTCCATTCTTTCAGGGATGGAATAAAATATGGAAAGGTCTTTTTAAACCATCCATTCTCTTGGGGCGGCCCACCTAATGAGTGGACAGTCATATCTTTGTGAATGATCATCTTCATGGCTGGGGCCACCTCATGCACTGCTCACGTGTCCAACACCATTGTCAACCCGTGGCCCAGTATGATGTGGGGCTCACATCCACTGTCCATCCGGGTGACCGGATTCGGTGAGACCCCAGCCTCACCCAAGACGGTGCGGCCCTTACGGTGGGGTCCACCTCGATGTATCTATTCTGTATCCATGCTGTCCATTGATACCATAAATGAAGAAGTTCTAAATCTCAGGTGGACCATACTCTAGGAAACAGTGGTGATGGAATGCCCTACCATTAAAAACTTATTAGGGCACCCCTTAATCTTTCCGTAGTGTTCATTTGCCATCCAATCCGTTCATAAGGTCACATGAGCCTGGATGAAGGGAAAACAATATATCAGCTTGATCAAAAAATTTTGTGGCCCATTAATGGTCAATCACCACTGTTTTCCATGGTGTGGTCCACCTGATAATTGGATCTGCTTCATTTTTGGCATTATGAACTAAAATGATCTGGTAAAAAGCATGGATGGCGTGGATACAAAATAGATACATCAAGGTGTGTCCCTTAGTAAGGGCCGTACCGTCTTGGGTGAGGTCAGGTTCTCACCTAATCAGCTCCCCCATCAGGGTCGGCCATTCAGTTTCAATTTTAAAAAATCAGGCCGATCTAATACACAGATGGGTCACACAGCAGGGAACAGTTCGGATGGGGACGCCAACCATTTAAAACCTTCCATTTGTGTCTATCGCAATTTTTTTTAGTCCATCCAATCCATTCATCAGATGTCGAAATCGGATTGCGTACTGAGTTACTTAGCGCATGCATTTATCATGCTGGGTAAACTCTGTTGGGCCCACGATGAATGAATGTTGTATATCCATGCCGTCCATCCGTTCTTCCAGCTCATTTTAGCGGTCGAGCCCAAAATTGAACCATTTCTGAAGCTCAAGGCTCAAGTGGACTACACCATAGGAAACAGTGGGAATAATGATTTCCACTGTTGAAACCTTCCTAGGAAACACTGTGATGTTTATTTGTCATCCAATCTGTTCATAAGATCACACAGACACAGATGAAGGGCAAAAACAAATATCAGTTTGATAAGATAAACTTCTGTGGCACCCAAGAATTTTTCAAGATAGACGTTGAATTCACACTGTTTCCTGTGGTGTGGTCCGCTTGAGCTTTGGATACAGTTCGTTTTTGGGCTCAAGCCCTAAAATTATCTCTTAAAATGGATGGACAGAGTGGATAAGGTACATAAATCAGGGTGTACCCCCCCAAAGTTTACTCACCACGTGAGTTACTAAGTTCGCGCTTCCTCAGATGAGCCCCACGGGCCTGAATGGACACCCAAAAAATCAGGCTTTCCAAAACTCCAGTGGCCCAAACCATGTGATTTTAGAGGTCTAAGCATGATTTTACATGGTGGTCCCACCTTAATTTCATATCACCTAATTTTTGGGACACGAGATGAACTCGAAGATGCTTACACGACGTGGGCATGATTTTATGTGGTTTTCCCACCTTATTTTTGAGGTGGAGCCTACACGCCCTACAGTGGGCCCCACACAAATTGAAGCTTATACTAGAAACGGCGTAAAACATGGTTGGGTAATCGATTTTGCAGATTCAAGTGTCATTAGTAAGAACACTGTAAGTGGGCCGGACCTTGGTAACTAGCCCGGCTGACTATTTGAAGATCATGAGACTAGTTGAAGATCCGAGACCACATGAATCCAGTCCTAGCCTGTTAAGAAAAAAAAAAATCAAATCAAGACTTCAGAAGGCCTAATTTAGTAGGGGTGAAAGTTGGCTGGGCTGACCCAAAGATCAATTGCTTCCACAAATTTAGAAACAGCCAAACGCCTTAGGAAAAATGTTTGCCTTCTTGCCAGCCATCCATTTCTTTTCGTGAGCTATGGCCCACCTAGCTAGTGGACTGGCCTGATTTTTGGGCTAAGGCATCTTTTTAGTTGGACCCACCTTATGGACAGCTCGGATATTGCACCCATGTGCCAGGATGGCATGCATGGTATGTATCACCCCCATTCGAATCAGTAGGGCAACATTGGGAATTTACCGATTGTTTTAACCTATGATCATAGTGGACTTGCATAGGATGGATCCAATGTGGATTGATCAAACGGCTGTGATTTTCTAATCATAGTTATTTTTGGGCCATGTGCAATCTACAGTATATTCCTCCATTCTGATGGTCTTTGTTGGTCATAGGTGGGCCTGCTCGGGCTGCAATTAAAAGAGTTGGTAGCCATAACAAGCTACGAGAAATTCATACTGCATTGCAGCTAATAATCGTCATTAAGTTGTAATTGATCTTTCATGTTCTTGTTATTTTGGTATTCTTTCAGAGCATGGTTCGAAGAGCTTCGAAAGCAACGAGTTGCTGAATTGAAGAGGGAGCTGGAGAGATCAGAAGACTCTATCGGGTTGGTACTACTACCATTCTTGCATTTAAAGAAAGAAAGAAAAAAAAAAAAGGGTGTTTTTCTCATTTTGCAAATGAGCTTCTCTTGCCTGCCATCCATCAGGGCTCACCAGGGACTCTTGTGGCCTGATGTTAGGATGATTTAAACGGTCCATCTATGGGCTTATTGCTGATGGGCTGTGCTCTGAAAACCAGAGTGGTTGGACATGTTAGAGAAACATCTCCAGTCGGATATGGAAGATTGTCCAGTTCTGTTTCCAATTTCTGCCAGAATGTCACTGATCGGATGGTCAGGATCATTGATGGCTGTTGGTTTTGGTCCGTAGCCCATTCACATCCATACCACCAGATTGACCGTTCTGGTCGCCTATACGCTTAGCTGTATAGGCATTATCCAGTAATATGTGCTGGATTTCCCTGAAGAGTTAGGTTGGTGGGATGACATTTCCTGGCCTTTCAATTGTCTGGGTACTGCTACACTCCTAACCGTTGGATCAAAGATTAGAAATCTGTGATAGTGTCCCACTCTTCAATTCAGTGTCAACTGTTCTACAGTGTATCTTCTCTCTTTTATGGTGTAAATTATCAAGTCTGAATGTTAGCAATTCACACTCATCTGTCCAGCATTGCATATTATCTTCAGCTGATGACATGCAATTATGTAAAGTATCCTTAAGTTTGTATGATTGAGGCTTATGCTTTGGTGATCCAGGCCATTGATCTGAGGGGCCATACCGTGAGTGGACAATCTCCCAATCTCTCAGATTGGAAGAACCTAGCCAACTAATCATCTCCCTCTTTTTCTGTTGGAGGTGGTTTTTCTTAACCATCCTTTTATTGGCCATGAGGAGAGCTTCAATCTTCAGACTAGGGGAGTTTGTGGGGCATCTTCTGTAGCCATGGCCCATTTAGTCAGTGGTTCTGATCACCATAAACAGGCCCACCTTGTATAAACACAGGTCGAGGATCACATAATTAAGTTCTCCATTTCAAATTTCATACATTCCCATATCATCTGATTCAAAGAGCATTTTGATTCAGGTCTCTGCAGTCAAAGCTGGAGAGCCTTATTAGTCAGAGGGAGTGCAACAGTAATATAGATTGCGACACTGACTCTACCATCCCCACCCAAAATGCGGATGGGATTGAATGTCCCAGCAAACAAAGCTCCAAGGATGGATTATCAGCGGGCAGTTTTACTGAAGATGCCACGAGGGACTGGTCGATGCCAGAATCTCAGGTTCCCGTGGTTGGGTCCATGGAAGAAAACGAGACGAAGTTGGAAGTTCCGCAGTTGGAGGGAGAGAAAGTGGGTGATCGTGGGACTGAGATTCGGCAGGGGCCCGTGAGAAAGAGAAGGGGAAAGAGGAAGAGAAAGGGTTGTGAGGTGGTGAAGGAAGGAAGTGTGGAAGAGAGTGATGTATTGAGTTCTGCAAATGCTGTTAAGGATAAAGAAGGGTCTTTGGAGGGCTGCGATAGGATCGTCGGTCATTCATGTGAAGGGTCTGGAAGGGAGGATGTGGATTTGGCGGGAATTTTGAATTCGATCATGGGGAAGGAAGATGTGTTGATCTTTCGGCGTCGGATAGAAAGTCAGGTAAGGCAACATGTTTTGATCCATCTCCTAAAACTCTCTTTGGGATCATTGATTTAGAAGGTTCTTGAATGGGTCTGGCCAACTTCCATTACCGTACCCAACTTCGGCATGTGGTCCACCTTTCTGAGGAGGAACCAATAGTTTCACGCATGTGCTTACATCCTGATCATTCATTGGATGGATGGAGCTCTGACGATGCAGATTGCCTGTGACCTTACTACAATCTGGGGCCCACCATGATGTTTTGAGAAATCTACCGTCCATCTGTTTTGCCAGCTCACGTTAGGACATGAGCTAAGTAGGCCACGACCGGAAACAGTGGGGTGGGAAATGCCTACCATTGGAACCTTCCTGGTGTCCATTGTGATGTTTATATGCAATCCAAACCGTTTATGCGGTCAATACCACTGGGATGAACTGAAAACACAAAATATTGGCCAGATCCAAAACTTCTGCAGCCACACGAATGTTTTAAACTGTGGGCGTTAAATCCCTAATGTTTCCTGTCACGTGGCCACTTGAGTTTTGGAACTACCTCATGTCCTACCATGAGCTGGCAAAAGGATGGATGGTGCAGATTTCTCACAAACACCGCGGTGCGGTGGGTCCCACCTAGCTTCTGGCGGCAGGCTTTCCACTTCTCTGCTCTGAGCAGGACACATAATTTCTTAGCTAGGGAGCCCGTACAAGATGTGGGGGCAAGTGTGATGTGTGTGACATCCACTCTATCCATTTGTGCTGGCTCATGTTAGTGACTGAGCCCCAAAAATAAGGATGATCCAAAACACATGTGGGCCGGCCACAAGGGAAAGCTGGGATTGGGAGGCCTAACATTGAAACCTCCTTGTGGCCAACCTAAGTTTTTGATGAGGCTGAAATTTGGATTTTTCCCTTCATCCTAGTGCCACTCATCTTATCAACAGGTTGGATGGCATATGAGCATCACGTGGGCTCCAGATTCTCACTTTTCCTGATGGTGTGGCCCACCTGAGTTTTTTGGTCAGCCTTATTTTTGGGCTTACATTGTAACATGAGCTGGCATAAATCATGGATGGAGTGGATTCCACACACTAATAAAAGGTTTTTGGCAGAGAGGCTTTCTCCAACTGTTTCAGGAAATGTAAAGCATACCGGAGAAATTCCCTGCCATACATATTTCTATCCCTTTTGATGATTGGCCTGGCCTGAGTTTTGGGCCAAGCTATGTTCACCGTGGGCCCCACCTTTTGGATGGCCCACATCTTGCAAACGGAAACCCTGCCACAATTAAGGTTGACGAATCTCTTGATCAGATACTGACGGAAGTGGGCCTCACTTCCTCTGACCCTTTGAAAGGAAAGTCTCTCAAGTGGGCCTCACTTCCTCTGACCCTTTGAAAGGAAAGTCTCTCAAGTGGGCACGCAATCCCCATTCACCCACGATGTACTTGGACTTTATGGCGGGCCTAAGTGGGGTCCACTTTCCAGAGATACATCCTAACGAATCCAACTAGGACGCGTGGCAGTACTCTGTGGGACCCACCGTGATGCATGTGTTCCGTTTTGCAAGCGCATTTCAGGGAATGTGACAAAAATGCCCTTACTTACCAGACTGTTAATCTGGTACTTTTTTTCCCCCTCTTTCAGAAAAGAGCGCGATACAGGAAAATGATTCGGCGGCACGTGGATCTCGCCACGATACAGTCGAGTATCGGTGACGGTACGATCTCGACGGCCAAAGAACTCTACCGAGATCTCCTCCTCCTCTCCAACAACGCCCTTCTTTTCTACCCGAATACCTCTTCTGAATACAAATCCGCCCTCGCCCTTCGAGATTCCACCACCCGAAGATTCCGCCCCATCCCGCCCAAAGATTCCGCCGCCAGCAGCAACGTACTCCTCGCTGCCGCTGCCGCCGAAACGGTGCGTAATCCGGTGAAGCCTCGAAGCATGCGGCCATGCAACCGCAAGCTCCCTGGCAAGGCAGTCGCCGGCGATGGAAAACCAGCTGGGAGCCTGACGACCGGCAGTGGAAAGGGAAGCGGCGGTGAGTTACCAGCAGAATCTACGGCAAAGAAAGGCATCGGACGACCTGCGAAGCGGGGTCAGGAAGTTGCCCGGAAGCCGACGGAGATTGTGGTTAGAGGGAGGAAGAGAGCTCGGAGAAGATGAACGGTGCAAGTGATTGGATATGATGCTTGATGTGGGTCCCATGTATGAATTTTTGTTTAGTATTTTTTTTTTTTTTTGAATTTGTTGTAAATTTTTAGACTGTTGTTCTCATCTTTCTTCTTCTTCTTCTTTTTTTTCTTTTTTTTTTTTGAATTTTTTATACCGAGTTTAGAGAAACGTGGACAGTCTGCGTACGTCACGAACAATTGAAAACTGTAAAGCTTTGTAGCATTTTAGCAAAACTAGAAACTGTTTCTTAATCTCTTGTAGAAGAAATATACGGTCCGATCAAGATTTGAAAATCTGTTTTGATGAAACAGATTTGGGTCCGGATGCTTTGAGACTATGTAAGTAGGGTCCATTTTCCACTGATCCAGAACGTTGATCTGATGGAGGCCCCCTATGGTTGGCTGATGCTCCAAAAGTAGAATGCTTATGTTCAATCTTTGGTCTTTTTCTTCAGGTGATTACGCTGGCGGAGGGAGATGGTTGATACACAAGGCACAGGCCCTAAAAAGTGTACATGTTGCATATTAGTGGTGGACACGACTTTATGACCATAGCTCTAATGGTGTACTAATTTTGTTATTTAACTAATCTATTGATGGGCATCTGTTGGACGGTTGAGATGAGAAAAGAAAATACAGTAACCCCATATTAAGATTCCAATAGATCCCACAATTTGGACGGTTTGAGAAAAATAAGAACAATACCACGCGTCTGGACGTGTGGTAATCATCCTTCATTCAAGCTGTGTGAAGCGAATTTTTGATGCACCTCTTGCTCACCTTGCATGGTTCTTATAAAAAAAAAACCCATGTGGGTCACACCATAGCAATGTAGGGTAGTGCCTAAAATTTATATATTCAGTTGCTGTGGCCTAGGTAAATTTTGGAGTTGCTTTAGGGTCGTTTGACCCTTACCCTTACGTTTAAGAGTAAATTATTATATGCAAGGCAGGAGAGTTGCACATCTAATAAATGTATTGTTATGCTACTAATCTACTATAGACATGGTACACGGATGATGTTTAGAACAATTTAAGTATCGATTGCAACACTAAAATCACATATTCAAACCATCCAAACCTTGGACATTTAAATTGAGGGTTAAAATTGCCAGCGAGTCACTTATTTGTAATTCTTACATTTGTTGTTAACTCATGCTCAAAAGTTTTTTTCATTTTTGGCTAAAGTATATATTTCAATGGGCTTATTAGAATGATTCTATGAACTACCACACACACACATGCAACCAATACTATCTGAGATACTGAAGCTAATTTAGTTAATCAAATTCATGTCCCATGAATACAGAAGAATTACTATACATTCCGAATACAAGCTCCAAATGAAAGATTTGGATTCTCATACATTTTAAACAAATGTAATTGACTATTCAGAATCACTCTGATCCCAAATGTAATTATGATTTGGATTCCAATGCATTCTAGATCCAAGCTCCTAAATGGCCATTAGTTTTAGTGTGTTCTTCTTCATCATGGTGGGGTGCACCTAATGATCGGATTGGATGACATAATGATCTCCCCCCCCCCCCCCGGATGGGTTTGATGATCCTAATATCATGGGTTTCATCATGGTAATTTTTATATGCCATCCAAACCGTTCATAAGGTCATTCCCATTGGATAAATGGAAGAAAAAAAAATATATATTAGCCTCATCCGAAACTATTGTAGCCCTATGAATATTTCAACCAATTTTGAATACCAAGCATGCATCCCAAACTCAAGATCTATGTCACAACTTGTACAGTAAGTGTACTTAATCCATCCAATATATTTACACGGAGACATAAATCTATTATTATTAACATTCAATCAATTCAACTATCTTAAATTTCGTTAAAGATCCATCTAGATTTTATTAACATAACCAAAATTAATACTTAAATCAAATAATTGTCACATCATGTCCAATGCCAATAATCATAAAACAAATTTAATACTACAACTATTTAGACTAATTCCAGGAATAATGAGGATTAAAAATAATTAGGATCGGCCAAAACGATTAATTCCTCCTTTGTCAGATAAGGCCACGTATCCCATGGATCCTTCTCTAGCTCGGTTACGTCCTCCTGTTTTTGTGACAAAGGTTCTGCCTCGGTTACATTTGTACGATATTTCATCAATAGAATGTAAGCTGCCCAGGCCGAGTGAGGATTTCCAAAATGGTTAATCATATCAAAATTAAAATATAACAACACATAATATTACACAAACGGCTAACCTAATAATATAAATACAGGTAATGAATGTATGCATAAATGTCGTTCAAATGCATAAATGCATGAATCATCAAGTGGGATAATTGTCTACATACTTAAGTTAGATAACTGTAAACCTATATCTGCACTTGGTGGACTTCTAGTAATTTAGTAGACATGAGCAAAGCTCGCATATACACCTCATGGGTAGGTTTCCACTAGTAGGCATAGGCAACGCTTGTATCCGGTAATGAATCTATCATGTACACTATATAGGGAGATCTCCCAGAAATTCAAGCGCGTGGTGTGCATGCAAGAGATGCATGTTCGTATGTAGTAATACAATTATAAATAATGGATAGCATATCAAACTGATATTCCGTCTCAGAATAAGACAAATTACATATGAATCATCACCATGTAAATTCTCAATCAAACGAACCAAAGCATGAGTTCGACAAAAATTAATTAGTTATACTTAATCGAAACAAGCAAACATTACAACAAACATTAGATTGAACATAATAGATACATCCAAACCAATCAAACTACTTTAATTTTAATGGAGAGGAAATATGTTGAGATCACTCACCTGTAACTCGGTGAAAATGATTTCGTATAATACACGAATTAGATCAAATTAAAAGTTTTGCTGATCATAATAATTCACATGGCGAGGCCCACCTTTGATTGATCCATTCCCACAATAGTGTCCACAAGAAGGATCACACACTGTCCAATAAACACCTTCGAACCCAACCTTAACACAAGGTTTGCAAACGCTACCATCTAATGTGGGACCTACTTGATCAAATCAAAGTGGCTAACCACCAACCAACGATACTTAAACAATCTAGACATACCTAATGTATGTGAAATTGTAAGCATACTTAGTTCATTAATCCAGATATTGAAGTTCGAAATTAAACAAATATGTTTAACTGTCTGTCGATCGAATTAACTCGAATCAATGGTTTGTCGATCTAATCGACACGAATAAAAATCAAGCAATCTGTCTCTGGACAAAATTCAACTCTATTGATTGAATCGACACCAATTGAAAGAAAGTCGAATTGACTGACACAATATTCAATCTGTTTTTAAATCGAATTATAAAAAATTGAGACTTTTTTTTATTAATTTAATATTTAGAGTTCATTTACGCCAGTTAGGCATATCCAAACCAATCATTGGACCTCTCTTACTCAATGAAGAGAGAAAGGTCCACTGATCAGTTGATTTGAACCACCCATGGTCCACATTAATCAAAATTACATGATTTGATAATAATAGATATTCGATTAGTGCGGTCCATCCGACGGTCAGATTAACATAATATTCTGGATATCAATGTAGTATGATCGTAAAAATTGGATAGATCATCTACATCGAATTTCACCCATCCAAAGGCTTAACACGATGTATAATACATGATTCATTATCTAAGATATTCTCGTATCGGTGTGACCCATCTGATGGTTTGATCGATCTAAATTTTAGGGTTTTAACTTTTTTAAGCCTTGGACATCCGATGGTTGACGTTGATCTAATCACACACATTAAGATAGTCTAACATGATTATCTGTGCCAAGTCACGAGAGCACTTGCGTAGAGAATTGTATCTTTTCATCGGGTATTCTAATCATATCAAAACAATGAATACAAGGTTAATCCAAACCGTTCGTTGTATAGATTTAATAAAAATAACCTAAATTACCAAAAATAAAAAAGAAGATTAATGGAATTATTGTCGATCAACACTGTCCATTAGATGATCAGATTGACCCAATCCTTGATGTCTTCGCATATTTCAACCTCGAAAAGCTTACGAACTATACAGATCGAATCATCCATATCCATATGTCAAGAACCAATTCTCTTCGCAAAAGGCCAAAATCATTGTGCATGGACTTAGATTTTTCTTCACGAAACCATGTAGATGCACACGATGGATGTTCGACTAATATGAACCATCCATCGTGTAGATCAGTACAATTTTATTGGAATTAGAAGAAAAACGAGGGAGGATGATCATCATACTAACTTGCAAAGAACTTTTCCAAGATCCTTTCTCTCTTGGTTAGGATTTTTTTGTTATGTCTCTTTTGGTGAAAGTAGGATTTTCTCTCAAGTTCCTTCCTAAAGAAGGATGAGTCATTAAAAAGGAGAGATATACATGGGATGAGGGAGAGATAAGAGGAAGATAAAAGAAAATCAAAGGTTTTTTTTTTCTCTCCCTCTCTTAATTCAAAAATAAAAATTTAAAAATTTTACTTTAATTTTTATAAAATAAAAAATAAAAAATTGGTGTTGTAATGTTCAATCCTGTTGCTTCCTGTAATGTGCCCGCTTGACTTTTGGTTCAATCTCTACTATTTCACGTCATATGGCTCACTTGACTTATCTGCCTCATTTGAGGCGGCTACTTATCAATACTCTGTAGGCCCCACCATGATGTATATGTTTTATCCACACCAGTCATCTATTTTTCAAGACCTTTTTATGGCATTAGCCCAAAAACGAGGTAGATCCAAATCTCAGTTGGACCCACCACAGGAAATAGTGTTGATTAAACGTCCAGTTTTAAAAATTCCGTGCCATATGAGTTATGGATCATGCATGCTAATATTTATGTTTTCTTGGATGATGCTGATATTTGTGTTTTTCCTTCATCCAGGTCTATGTGACCTCATCAACGAGTTAGATGGCACCTGATCATTGGATGGCAAGTAAACATGACATTGGCCTCTACAAAGTTTTTAATAGTGAGCGTACAATCACGACTATTTTCTGTTTCCTCCTAGTATGGTCAAATTCAAATTTAAATCTATCTTATTTCTGAGTCCATGTCTTAAAATGATCCGGAAAAGTAGCTGGGCAACGTAGATAAAATACATACATCATGGTGGGCCCCACAGAGTACCGGTACCCACCTCGGTATTGGTATCTTTGGTAGGGAATATGCGTTGTCATTTTTGTGCTCATGCACCATCATAAGCTGGTAAAGCCGATGGACCGGTCGATTTTACATAAACATCGTGGTGGAGCCCACCTAGTTGCAGGATCTGGGAAGCCGGAGGACATGACATCAGGTGGTCCACAACTGCCCATGAAATTTGGACCGACCGTAAATTCATTTATAACTCTTCATTTTATTCCTTACAGAAATGGCCCACCTGATGCTCGTGTCAGCATTCTCTTTGAAATGTGGTGTGCATATACTGAAGATTGCCTGATGTCCGGTTCAGATCTCACGCGTATGTCCGTACATGGTTTACATTGCACACGGCATTCGTGGGCAAGCCGTATGCAGCGGCACCTCTAAATCTTCACCTTTAAGGGCGTGGTATGATACTCTGGCAGTGTGATGGTTGATGCTAAAAGGCTCTTAGAAAGTGCATACGTGGCATTCATTCAATCTAGTTAAACCGTCCAAGTAACTGGAACCGTTGTAGGTAGGTCATAATTCCAATTTCAGATTAATTGAATTGTTCTGATCGGACCGTTGATTCTCTCTTTTCCACCCACATTAAGAATCCACCAATCAAGAAAATTTTAAAACTCAAAATCAAGGTCGTTTTTGTTCGCCATCCATCTAAATTAGGGCCCATGACTTGGACGGTTTAATTTGAGTTACCGTTGTGCCATGTTTACAAATTCATCATGCCTGCGTATCAACCATCACACGCCCCCAGAGTACCAAAGAAGTCGTTAACAAAAGATTCGACTCTTCCGTCCGTCCAAGCGCACCGCACTCCGTTTTTTCAGCCATGCCCGGGGGTAGGTGTCGGTGGTTCACCTAAATTCGATATGTACGATAAGCTGTATGTAGTGGGATTAGAATATGGTTGTGCCATACCTCCCAAGTACACGTGGCAGGGTGACCTATCACTTGGGAGTGTCCGTCTAATTACCCCTAATGTCGATGGAAAGAAATCGGATCCTATTGTACTGAGTAAATTCAATTGGGCCCACCTTGAATGTATGCTGTCTATCAGCGCTGTCCATCCGTTTTTCCATCTAATTTAAGGGGTTGAGCCTAAAATTGAAGCATATATAAGGGTGTGTTTGGCCGAACAGATCTCATGGGATGACGAGGAATGGGATGGTAAAATCCCAGGATATGCCAAATGAGATATAGCAAATCCATGGGTCTTAAACCAATCCACTAACATCACCATCATTACCTTTAAATTGATCCCATCCCTCTTAATCCCGTTCCATCGTGCTTGGGGCGTGTTTGGTTGGACGGATTTGAAGGGATTGGAAAGTAAAATCCCGAGATATGCCTGGCATGCCAAATAGGCTCAGTGAACTTGTCCCGGGCTATAGCAATCTCCATGGATCTTAAACCAATCCACTGGCACCACCATTTTTACCTTAAAATCCATCCCATCCCTCCTAATCTCATGGAATCCGTCCGGCTAAACAGACCCTAAAGGCCTGTTTGGCCAGGCAGATCCCACGGTATTAGGAGGGATGGGATTGGCAATATCCTGGGATAGGCATGATGAGCCAAACAAATCCGGTGAACTTGTCCCAGGATATGAGCAATCCCATGGATCTTAAGACAATCCACTGACATCACTATCATTACCTTAAAATTGATCTTATCCCTTGGTTGGATGGATTGGAAGATAAAATCCCAGGATATGCACGGCATGCCAAACAGACCCAATGAACTTGTCCCGGGATATAAGCAATCCCATAGATCTTAAGACAATTCACTGACATCATCATCATTACCTTAAAATTGATCCCATCCCTCCTAATACCATGGGAATTGATCCCATCCCTCCTAATACCATGGGATCTGCCCGGCCAAACCGGCCCTAAAGGTCAAGTGGATCATACCACGGAAACAGTGGGGATAATGATTTCCACCGTTGAAACCTTGTTGGGACCCTAAGTGATGTTTATTTGTCATCTAACCTATTTATTAGATTATACAAACATGGATGAATAGAAAATACAAATATAAGCTTGATCCAAAACTTTTGGCCCCTGATAAATTTTCAACAGCAAAAGCGTAAGTCAACTGTTTCCTGTCATATGGTCCATTTGAATATCATATATGCTTAATTCTTTTTATTAAGCTATAAAATTATCTGGAAAAATGAATGGATGGCGGAGTGGATAAAATACATAACTCATGATGGATCCGACAGAGTTTTACTCAGTACGGTAAGTGTAGTGAGTTATTCACTACGCAATCCGCTTCCTAATGGAAAATGGTTGGATCTTCATGGACATCTAATCAGTGTCCTTCAAAGCAACTGTTAACAGCAGACATCCAATGGAAGAAAGTGAAAAAGGATTGATGTCGATTATTGAATTCTAGATGTCGTTTACGAAGTATACGCTATCCATGGCGGGCCCACTAAATAGACAGTTCGGATTAACACGTCACCCTTCCACATCCAATGTGGAGAGACGGCTCACCGCTACTGTTCTTGTGGCTTTATTGTATAACCTCCTTGCTATCTCGTTCATACTCGTGTAGGAGTCAGTACCCAGGTGCATATTGATACACTAGCAGAGTGTGATGTTCCATACTCGTTCGCTCAGAATTACACACGTGTCATACACGTAACCGTCCAATCGTGACACCCACTGTAGGAAGGCACAAGTGGACAATTACATGTTATATCAGCAAACACATTTTCGTTGAATCGACAATTATTTTTCATTTCAACCGTTCATTTCACTACTCCTTGCTTTATAATGCATGTAAAATGGGACCTACGGTTTGGATGGTTTAGATTGGGTACGTATGTATAAAGTGGGAAGTACGAACGACCACACTCCGCCCTGAGCACTCCAGCCGTTGCGCATCCCACGTGGACATTCGTGACCATCCATGGAGGACAAAGTAAAATTCGTGTGTACATCCACGTTGTTGGGGCGGCTTTAGGGGACGCGGATTGCGGGCGGGTGCCCGTCCCTAGCTCCGAACGGGCAGTTCCGTGGGCGGGCCCACCGTGATGTATCTGTACATCCAAACTGTCAGTCCCTTTTAATGGATTATTTTAAGGCATGAACACAAAAATGAGGCATATCAAACGCTCAAGTGGACCAAACCAAATAATAATCTTGGTTGCATTAAAATGCACTTAGTTGCATTAAATGTAAGAGTCATCTGTGGTGTGGTCCATTTTATCGTTGGATCTACCTCATTTTTGCTTTCATACCTTAAAATAATCTGTGTAAAGGGACTGACGGTTTGGATGTACAGATACATCACGGTGGGCCCACCCACAGAACTGCCCGTTCGGAGCTAGGGAAGGGCGAGGGTAGTACGCAATCCGCGTCCGGCTTTAGGGGGAACGGATTGGCTACTCCCCTTAACACCAGCCAACGGCTGATGGACGGTGCTATGTGGACCCCACCATGATATATGTGTTTCATCCATTCCGTCCATCTATTTTTACAGATCATTTTATGGTATGAATCCAAAAATGATATATATCCAAATCTCAAGTGGACCACATTACAGGAAACAGTTTTGAATGAGGGTCGACCATTAAAAACATTTTGAGGCCATAAAAGTTTTGGATCAAGCTGACTTTGTTTTTTCTCTTCATCTGGAACTTTATGACCTAATCAACGGATTGGATGTCAAATAAACAGTATAGTGGGCCTTAGGAGGATTTTAATGGTGGATATCCAATCGCTATTGTTTTCATGTGGTGTGGTCCACCTGAGACTTATACTCCTCTAATTTCTGGTATCAAGCCATATCATGATTTTTAAAAATGGATGAACGGAATGGATGGAACGTATACATCATGGTGGGGCCCACATAGCACCGACCATCAGCCACGGAGCTGGTGGCAGGGGGAGTAGCCAATCCGTTTACGGTTTAGGAGTAGTGAAATTATCTGGCTTTCATGCCTGATATGCCCCAGCACGGCCCATTCATGTAATTAGCATTGATAAGATGGACGGCTCCTGTTATCTGAAGATTTCTGCATGTGGGGCCATCATGGTCAAAACATCGGAAATCGATTGGTGGTTTGGATTCCACTTTCCTCCTCTCAGGAACATGTTACTTATCTTTCGTGAAAGGTTGGCAATAAAAAGGACATTAAACCGCTTCCTGACAATAGGAATCTAAAGAACGGTCGTAGATATCATTTCCTTTCACCCAACCGTTTCAAGTCGATTATAAAAGGAGCTTACCTATGAATAGCCAGCACTAAATTGATCTCTACCATCCATAAAGTGGGTCCCCTCCATGGAAGACCATGGCACAAAAAATGTGTACTGATGAGAAGCTCCTAACCATCATTGTTGTGTTTTTAGAATAAAAATAAATTTAAAAAATAAAAATTATTTTTAGAAAGTAAATAAATATATTAATTATTTAAACTTTGCATAAATAGTGTGTATAGCTAGTTGGTAAGAGAATGAGTTTCTACTTATGCAACCAGAGTTCAAATCTCTTCGAGGACGGTGCGAAGTACTATCCATGCACGCGTGACGTGGGCTGTAGGGCTGCTTGGGCGCTTTTTAACACACTTTATTAGGCCAAATCGTACATATAATTTGCCAAAAAATGAAACATATCCCGAGCTTAAGTGGACCGCACCATAGGAAAGACTTGTTCGGTGACAAAAAATAAAATTAAAAAAAATCATTGCGAGCCCTAGGAAAGTTTCAATGGGGAAAATCATTGCTCCCACTCTTTCCTATAGTGTGGTCCACTTGAACTTTGGATATGTTTTAATGTTGGGCTCAACCCCTAAATTGAGCTGGAAAAACGGATGGAAAACATGGATAAACCATATGCATTCGGTACAATTATGATACTGAGTAACTCAGTATAATCCCATTTCAAAATGGGCAAAGTAATTAATAATCATTCATTTTTTAAAAAAAACATTATAGTAGTAATAGGTGAAACAAACAAGCCCTAATCCTCATTGCAGGGCATGCTGTTGCACAATACAGATGTCCAATGCAAGTTGCATACTCACTTTAAAAAATAGTATGCGACAAGTTAGCATACCGCCGGCTGCAGTAGGTGAACGGTGGTTCTTTTTAATACAAGGGAAGATTAGAGCTAAAGTCAAAAAGAGAAGACCTTAGATACTCTTGCTGAGTGGATGGATGTTACGGGGGCACTTAAAAATCATAAATGTTGCAAACAACCCTTAAATTAAAATAAACTATATAGATATGGTCCTTTTGTAGATCATCATTGATTTAAATGTAAGAGACAATGGTTTCCACAGGTATGCTTAGTCAACTAACCTGACTTGACTTGGAGACGGCAACTTAGAGATGGTAAGCTCCACAGTTTAGTTGGTATGATTTGAGCTAAGATATGCCACGTGTATAAGTTTTGAGTGTATGTGTATCAATAGTCGTACTCTGGCAGAGTATGAAATGACTCATAAATTCATACCCGGTAACATCTGTCAGAAATGACTCCCCCACTCCCGGCTAAACTTTTAAGAATTATTGGAAGTTGTTTCAAATAACATTGTTCAGCCCCACCGTACCCTCTATACAAGAATGTCGGTGCAACACACATGGATCCCCTTTCAAAGCCCATGTAACCTTAAGTTGTGACTCCCCATCACTGTGTGGTCACATGTGGGAGAGTACAAGTGGGCGGGTGCTGATGTGAGCAAGGCCTAAAGGGCCCGGGCAAGTTACCAGTGGTTGGCAGGTTACTGTGCTGGCAGGATACTGTACCCACAGTGAAGGCGGAACCTTATCCCACATCGGAAGAGTTGTTTGGGTTGTGGTGGTTATATGTCGGATTCCTCTATTAACAGAAATGACGCGTTTTAAAGCCGTGAGCTTCGGCAGAGCGGACAATATCATGTGTTGTGGGGGTGAGTCTTGAGTCTTACAAATGGTATCAGAGCCGAGGACGGTTCTGCACTCGGTGGGGGATATTTTGATGCCCCATCACTGTGTGGTCACATGTGGGCGGGCACACGTGGGCAGACGCTGATGTGGGCGGGGCCTAAAGGGCCTAGGCGAGCTACTAGTGGTTGGCAATCTACTGTGCTAGCAGGCTACTGTACCCACGGTGAAGACGGAACCTTGTCCCACATCGGAAGAGTTGTCTGGATTATGGTGGTTATATATTGGGTTCCTCCCTTAACAGAAATGACGCGTTTTAAAGCTGTAAGCTTCGGATAGCGAACAATATCATGTGTTGTGGGGGGTGGGCCTTACATAAGCTATATTGGCACACTGAGCCATCCCTGTGCCATCCACACCATTGATCAATTTCACCATTCATGTTGATTGAGTGATACGAAATGAATGGAAATGCCTATCATTGAAACTTTTTTGGGTCTAACCATTTGACCTGCTTGTAATGTGATAATCATTGTAACGAAATGAAAAATACATAAATTAGCTTGATTAAAAAATTCTATATCTTTGATAGTAGGCATTTAATCTTGGCATTTTCTTGTGACATGTACCACTTGAATTTTGAATCTCATGTTTTAGGTTACCTCCTAACATGAGCTGAAGCAACCCATAAATGGAGAGGAGATGACAAAGCTCCCATTCTCCTTGGGAGACAGCTTTTGCCCCTCATACGTACGGTCTATATTTCAAATTTAAACGGACAGGCTAATTGGAAAGTACTTGCAATTTTCATGACACCCCACATGCAGGGTAATGTACAAATATATAGGTCCGCTCGTCGAGTGGGATAGACGTGCACCAACCAACTTACCCTGGAGTTTACTGGTTGATGTGATGACCGGCCGGTCTTTTAGGCCGACTGTAACCGTCTTACAAGCTCTGTGAGTTTTGCTAATGTTGTATATTTTACATGTAAAATCCACTCTCTAATGCGGAAGATAGGCTAGATAATGAAGTCACTTGGACAACACTAACGAAAATAATGTAGAACTGCTTAAATGGGATGTAGAACTTGAGCTTCAGATCTCCTTCATTTTTAGGCTCATGCCCTAAAATGAACTAAGGGCCTGTTTGGCCGGGCGGATTGAATGGGATTAAGAGGGATAGGATCTATTTTAAGGTAATGATGGCCTTGTCAGTGGATTGGTGCCAATACCATGGTATTGTTGTATCCCATGGCAAAAAATGCTGCATGTTTGGGACGCCTGGCTTATCCAGGGATCACAAACAATTGTCCCGTTTGGCCGGGCATGGGATTCCATGGATTTCAAAGGCTGCCCGTTTGGGCAGATTAGGTTTAGGTGGGGCGAGATTCAAAACTCATATACGTCAATGCCCAGGCTAGATAGCCCGTCCAGGCAGGGCTCTATGGGGCCCACTGTGATGTATTTGTCTCATCTACGCCGTTCATCGCGCCATGCAACTGATGTATATACATATTCCAGAAAATGAAGCAGGTCCATATCTCTAGTGGACCACACTAAAGGAATGTGCGGTGATAATGAAACCACCGTTGAAACCATTCCATGAGCCACTGTTATTTCGTTTGTTACCATCCAAAAATGCAGTGGACCACACCTTAAAATCTCTGCCCCCAATCAAAATCACTCTTACGTGGGACATGTCCACGTATCCAGTGGACCACACCATATGATAGTGGTGTGAGACAAAAATATCGACTGAATATGAAGCAGTCGATAATGTAAATGATTTCCATGGCCCATATGGCCGATGTTATCATAATTCATAGGACCACAAAGAGACTAAAAAGAACAAGTAATAATCGTTCAGTTATAGTACAAGTAATATCTAGAATTTAAAGATAACAAACAAGGCAAGGAAAAAAAAAAAAAAAACCACGACAGCAACCAAAAGGGCACAAAATCTTTCTCCATCTGATGGGGCAGGATCATCAGTCGACGTGGCCCTGAAAACCATGCCCCGGGTCGTCTATTGGATAGACGCAGTCGAAGAATGATGGATGTCCACCTCATCAGAATATGCGGCAACCTGAACCACAGGAGATTCTGTGCGAGGTCTCGACTGTGCATTGGCCTTACTGAAGTGATCGTCCCAACATACAACAACTTCCTTCCAGTTCTTGAAGGCTTAGTGTCTCCCTCCGCTAAATCCCTCCACCTCCAATCTTGAAGTGACCGTCCCATGTCAGATAAGGAGAGAGGCTAGGGTTTGCATTAAGTAAAGTCTTTCTCTTGTTTTTCCCTTTCATTTCATTTATTTTCTTCATCATTGCATTTAATCATGAGATACCAAAACACTCTTTACTACCCCATCACCCGAAAGAACAAAAAGCAAACTATTGTTGGCTAGTGTGTTCACTTCATGTGAATTAAAGTGGCTAAAGAAGTGGAAAAATTAGAAATTTTATAACATAAGCCTATGGAAATTAATTAGATGAGACAGTCCCATCCATATATCAATGAATCTCATGTACCATGATCAGATTAAACACTTTAAAGTCGATTGCCACTAATTCGAGAGAATTTCTGCCAAAGAAATAGCCATTCCATGCAACAAATATAGAGAATAGTTGGCTAGTGTGTTTACATTCTGAGAAACAGTAAAGCGAAGTAGATGAGAGTAACCATACCAGAGATCTATATCAAATCCAACAGATGAGATCAATGAACTTCAAGACAATGAAACCATGCTGCGAGTAGTAACCAACAGATTTCCAAAGAAAGCTTAGAGCATTAGGTTTTTAAAGTCAGTATATTTGAAGTATACAAAAGGAATCCCATTGCACATATCTATCAGGAATCAAAAGGATACACCAAACCACAAAAAACAATAATTTTCAAATATACTCACCAAAAAGAAAACAATTCTTCCTCTATATAAACCAAGAAACCAGTTCCAGTCTAAACTAAATGTGAAAAACAGGAAACTTTAAAATTTTTGCACAAACATACCACTTGACAGTTTAAATGGTAAATACCTCTTGACAGGCTACAAATACCACCATCATCCAGGCTACAAATTCAACTACTTGAATTTGCACGCATCTACCTTTTGCTTTGGTGGACATCTAAACCTTGCATCAAGTAGGCAACCATGGAGATGACATACAACAGTCTTGTCAACTCATAAGGTAGGCCACATGTGAAATGAATGGACTGTTTAAATGTAAATAAATTGCATTTTAGCTAGATCCAGATAGATGGCCCACCTGATGTGTGGATTGGATTTCATACATGTTTAAATAAAATTTCATAACTGGAATACAAGGAAAACCAACACTAGCAAATCCAATCTAAGATCACTTGTAATAAGAAGAAAAAGCAGAATTTCAAGTCCAATGAATAGACATATGAGATCTACCAAAATAACTCTCCAAGGAAGTAAACAGAATTCATGAACAACAATCCACAGTAAATTCAGAGAAATAACTAGATTATAAGACCTATAACCTTTATTTAAATTGAAGAAAACTATGTGACAAAATCCACAAAGATATTCAGAGAACCTAAAACCCCCAAGATCATGATATTGCAAAGAATCTGTTGGGGATTTGTACTGCGGAATCACACAGATCTAGATCTAGGATAGCAATTCAATAGTAACAAGCAATCATAGAAGAACACAGAGATTTAACGTGGAAAACTCTTGTGGGAAAAAACCACGGCACAAAGCGACAGAAATCCACTATGAAAAGAAAATTACAAGAGAAAAGACTTACCCGATTCGAACAACCTCGAATCTCACCCTTGCTACACCCTTTGATAACCCTAGAACCCTTTAGGGCCCGTTTGGCCGGGTGGATTGGAAGGGATTGAATGGTATTAAGGTGGATGGCGTGAATTTCTAGGTAATGATGGTGTCGTCAGTGGATTGTCTTGAGATCCATGGGATTGCTAATCCCTGTACTGCTATATCCAATCTGGCACGCCCGGCCAATCCGGGGATTCAACTTCCATCCCTTCCAATCCCACCAACCAAAACGCCCCAGGCAAATTTCAACGGATTAGGGTGGATTGGATGGGATTTAAAGGTAATGATGGTGTTGTCAGTGGATTGTCTGAAGATCCATGGGATTGGGATCATATCCCGACTGTGTTTGGCAGGCCCGGCCTTTCCCGGGATTTAACTTCCAATCCCTTCCATTACCATCCAATCCCTTCCAATCCGACCGGCCAAACGGGCCCTTAGGAACCATTGGAAAACTTTTAGAAAGCTTTAGAATACTTTAAAATAGCCCTAGGGACCTCTATTTATAGTTTAAGAAACTCCACTTACGCACTTAGTCCGGAAAAGTCCGAAAACTACATCAAATTTACGTAGTCCGCACAGGATCTGCGTAACCTCGACTGGTCGAGCCGAGGCCTCAACCGGTCGAGCCATCCCCTCGACCGGTCAAACAGCCCGAACACCAAATACATAAGTCGTTGGACTTTGAGTCAAGCGGGTCTCGACTGGTCGAGTGGACCCTCGACCGGTCGAGTCATGCTCTCGACCGGTCGAGCAAACCCAAATTCAGATTTAAGGCATCTGTTTGACAACAATTTTCACCATGCCTTCAATCTTCAGCCGTGTAGCTTGCTGACTTATTCTCTTATCTCTGATTCACATCATAGCTTCAATCAACACTTCTCGTGCTCACTCCGTCCTTCTTTTATGCCATCGCCAAGCCCAGAGAAGTTGCACAGAACTTAAACTTCTCTGTAGGAACGACCTTGGTGAGCATGTCTACTGGATTCACGCTAGTGTGAATCTTTTCCAATGTGACACCTCCTTCCTCAAGCACTTGTCGAATAAAGTGGTAACGAACATCAATGTATTTAGTACGTGAGTGATAAACAAAATTTTTAGCAAAATTAATAGCGCTCTCGCTATCATAGTTAACCGGCACGACCTCCTGCTGAAGTCTCAACTGATTTATCATGTCTCTGAGCCAAACACTTTTTTTTAAATGCTTCCGTCACTGCCATATATTCTTCTTCGGTCGTGGAAAGATCCACCACGGATTGAAGCTTCGACATCGGACTAATTGCTCCACCCACTAGTATGAACGAGTATCCTGAAGTAGACTTCCTGGAATCTATACTGCCTGCGTAGTTAGAATCCACATACCCTACTAACTTTGTCCCTCTTTTCTCAAAAGTTAAGACGTAATCTTTCGTACCTCGAATGTATCGAAGAAACCATTTCACCGCTTCCCAATGTTGCTTGCTGGGGTTTGACATGTATCTGCTTACAACACCGACTACCCGTGAAATATCCGGTCTCGTACAGACTATGACATACATTAAACTGCCAACCGCATTCGAATAGGGCACATGAGACATAACCTGCTTTTCCTCATTAGATTTAGGACATTGTTCTGAGAAAAGCTTGAAGTGAGCCGCGTGAGGAACGCTCACCGGCTTTACTTGATCCATCTCATACTTGATCAATACCTTTTCAAGGTATTCTGCCTGTGATAACCAAAGCTTGCTCCTCTTCCTATCTCTATGAATATCTATGCCGAGAACCCTCTTTGCAGCCCCCGGATCTTTCATCTCGAATGTCCTTGATAACTGAGTCTTCAGTACGTTGATTTCAGACATATCATGACAAGCGATCAACATATCATCAACATACAGTAGTAGGATGATGAATTTTTCATCACTCAGTGTCTTGTAATAAACACAGTGATCGTATTTACTCCGAGTAAATTTCTGACTCACCATAAAAGAATCAAATTTTTTATACAACTGCCTAGGCGACTGTTTCAGGCCGTACAACGACCTCGTTAACCTGCAAACATTTTTTCTCTACCCCTTTAACTTCGTAGCCCTCTGGTTGCTTCATGTAGATCTGTTATTCCAATTTTCTGTGTAGAAATGCAGTCTTCACATCCATCTATTCCAGCTTAAGATCGTATTAAGCAACCAGCGCCAACACGAATCTAATAGATACCTGCTTTACCACCGGCGCGAATATCTCTTTGAAGTCGATTCCTTCTCTCTGAGCATAACCCTTCGCTACCAACCTTGCTTTGTATATATCTTGTTTTATTTTGAATAACCACTTGCATGCGATTATTTTTAGGCCCACAGGAAGCTCCACCAGCTCCCATGTGTGATTTTTGTGCAACGAATCTATCTCATCGTCCATAGCCGCCTTCCACTTTTCTGCATTAGGCTCATCAAGAGCCTCATGAATAGTAAATGGGTCACCCTCATTTGTAATGAGAGCACATGCAATATTAGAGTCGTCCCTCTATCTTGCCGGTGACTTGTTATCACGTGGTGGATTCCTTCTTACAGGTGGCTGCTCCACCTGGTCATGTACCTCTGTCTTCGCATCTGTCTCTGCCTGAGTATCATCTGTGTCAATCTGGACGTTTACGATTACCCTTTCTGGTTCCTCTTACTCCTTTTGTTCATTCTTACGAAATAAGGAGCTTTCATCGAATCTGACGTCACAGCTAGTGATGACCTTGCGTGTAACTTTGTCGAATAACCTGTAACCTTTCACACAAATGTCATAGCCAACAAAGATATACCTTTTGGCTCTATAGTCTAGCTTATCTCTCTCAACTGACGATACATGAGAGTAAGCTTCACAACCAAATATGCGTAGATCTGAGTAGTCGATTTTCTGACCACTCCATACTTCCTCGGAGATTTTACATTCAATTGTCGTTGAAAGAGATCGGTTCACCAAATAACAAGCCGTATTAACAACCTCTATCCATAGGTCATTGCCCAACGCAATATTACTTAATATGCATCTGACCCTCTCCAAAAGAGTCCGATTCATTCGCTCAGCCACACCGTTTTGCTCGGGTATGTGGCGCACTGTGTTGTGCCCGATGATCCCTTCATCCTTACAATAATCATTAAATTCATTGGAAGTAAATTCTCCACCATTGTCGGACCTTAAAACCTTTATTTTCCGCCTTGACTGTTTTTCCACCATTGACTTCCATTGTCTGAATATGGTGAAAATTTCGGATTTACGTTTCATGAAGTAAACCCAAACTTTCCTAGAGTAGTCGTCAATGAATGAAACAAACCATGACGACCCCCCAATGGAAACTTCTGCCGATGGCTCCCATACGTCAGAGTGCACATAATCAAGCACTTCCTTACAAACATGTTTTTCAGATTTAAAAGACAGTCTAAATTGTTTACCATATATACAATGCTCGCATATATCTAAATCAGAATTTTTAAAAGCTGAAATCAAACATCGATTAGAAAGTACATTCATGCCCCGCTCGCTCATGTGGCCCAGACGAGCATGCCACATACGTAGAGACGTGGAGTCTGCAATTGCTGCTGCCGCTCCACCTGCTGAAGTGCTCCCAATCAACCTGTAAAGGTTTTCGTGCCTCTGCGCTCTCATAACCACGAGTGCCCTTTTGAAACTTTAAGAACACCAGCAATACCGGTGAACTTGCACCCTATAGCCTCGAGTGCACCGAGAGAAATCAGACTTTTCTTCATATCAGGAACGTGCCTGACGTCAGTCAAGGTATGCTCCATCCCATCAAACATTTTGATGCTCATCGTACCAATAGCCACAACATTACATGCATTGTCATTGCCCATTAAAACCTGTCCACCATCGAATTCTTTGTAACTGGTAAACCAACTCTGATGAGGAGTCATGTGATAAGATGCTTCTGTGTCAAGTATCCACTCGTCTTTATGATTGCCGTGCAAGTGACTAATCATAGAAACAAATAAAACATTACCACAATTTGATTCTTCATCAGATGTGACTACATTGGCCTCCTTGGAAGTAACTGCTGAATTTTCTTTATTCATTTTAGGATTTCTACAATCGTTATTCACATGTCCGTCCAGACAACCCACCATTCCAACATTATCTGAGTATCACCGTCCAATCCGCCTCCTAACAAAACGGATGAGCAGCTGGATTAAAAAGATATAAATCGGGTGGGACCCACAGCGTTGTTCACTCCCCAAGTATAGGGTTGTGATGTAGTAATAAACTCGGTAAGACCGAGGTCGAATCCACAGGGACTGAAACCTGTACGTAATCTGAGAATAACCAGAACTAGAACTAGAAAAAGATGAAATCTAAACCAAAAGGATATGAGGGAATAATGGTGAAATATTACTCTAAAAACTTGTGGAAATCAGAGGTAAAGAACTAGGGATTCAGAGGATCCACTTGTAGAGATTAGGGAGATCTACACTTGATTCATGAACTCAACTGGACTTAGAGTCCCATCCTCATCCAATTGGAAGATATGTCTTTTTAAAACGCGACCTGAACTTTCTTTGATTTAATCTTCAAGGAGATGAAGGGTATGAGAATTAGAGTCGATTCCATCACAAAACCCTGCCCATGAGACAAAGTAAACAACGAAACTAAACCAATTCTCCACCAATCAAAGATATATGAATGCCAGGAAGAATTCCGTCATCCAACCATGTCCAAGGGACAATGGTGAACAACAAAGCCTCCTGACATCAAAAATAAAGGAAAAGGAAATACATAGAGCTATTGCAGATCTATTGTAATAGAAGTCACAACAAACCATTAAAAACTACATGCAATTCCTTAATAATCAAACTAACATCAAAGAGTTCAGCAACCATGATCCAAGCCGTAGAATCTACCCATCACGCTACAAGCTTCACCTCTTAGCCCTGGCTAAGAGGTTTAGCCCGCCATGATGCGGCTAACTCTCAAACAAGAAGCAAAAATAAAATAAAAAGAAAAGAAAAGAAGAAAAGAAACTATCTTTCTCTCTCTATCTCCCGTATCCACGTTCCCGAGCCAAAAAAAACTGCCCTCTCTCTCACGTTCTCTCTCTCTTATAGGCAGCAACGTTGTTTGGAAACTTGCTCTGGCTGGCGTCCTTACGCAACAACATCCTGCGCATCTCTGTCTAGCGCAGTGAAAAGATGATGAGAATGCTGCTCACTGATCCCCTATTTTTGGAAGAAAATTGGTCCCGACCCCTGTCTGCATTCAGTCCATCCATTGGGCGTCTCTGATCATCATTCTGTTGACCCCTGGCCCACTAAATCGAGGGTCCGATCAAACTGATTGCTCACAGCTGCAAACGCATTGTTTGCGTGTTTAACGCAGCGACACCACCTCCTTTCATTTTTGCTTTTCTTTCGGTCCTCTTGGGCACGATCGGTCCTCATTCTGATCCGTTTTAACCGGTCCAGATTATCATACATATCAGTCATGAGATCTTGGGAGATGATCCAGATCAGCAGGATCTACCGCACTCCACAAAATCTGGCAATCCTCCTTGTGCGGGGTTCCCTTCAGCCGGGTTTCTAGTCCACACTGGTACGAGTTGTTACCTGAAATCGATCGGGTTTCGGACGGTTTCGTCTGGGCTCCCTGCTGGACGGTGTGGATCGATTATATGGGCCATGATGGTGGCCCACCGGCTTTCGCAAAAAGCCTCTGCGCACCGTCTGCGATATGAAAACGGAAATTTCCGTTTTCTGCTGAAGTCCGTGGGGTCCACTTCGTTGTTGTTTTCATCAATCCAAGCCGTCCATTGGATTGTACTCGAAAAACCGTTCGGGAAAGAGTGGTTTCTTTCCGTCCGTCGATGCGGCCCACCCGATATTTAGTTCTACCGTCCGTTAGATGTTTGGATGGTTGAAAACCAAAAATTGTGATATCTTCAAATTCTTCCAGCTAGACGTGGGTTATGGCTACCCCAGAGAACAAATGAACGGTGTGGATCAACCTTAAGGATGATGGGTGGGGTCCACAACCGCATCCGATCCCGGACAGCGTTCGCGCTGTGAAGAAAACGGAAAGTTCCGTTTTTTTGCTGAAGTCGGTCGGTCAAACCGACCTTGACGGGTCGCGCTGTGAAGAAAACGGAAAGTTCCATTTTTTTGCTGAAGTCGGTCGGTCAAACCGACCTTGACGGGTCGCGCTGGTACAGTGCACTTCCGGTGCACGTACTCGGTGCACGCACACCGTACGTACATAGGTCCCAACGTGATGTTTATGAGAAATCTGAACCGTCCATATGTTTTGTCTCCCCGATTAAGGGGTTGAGACCAAAGTTGAAGCATATCTTGTTGTCAGGTGGACCCCACTCAATGAATTACTGGGCTGATCCATCCTTTAACCCACTTCCAGAGATATCCAATGCTTGAAATTTTATATGT
This sequence comes from Magnolia officinalis, assembly GCA_021015155.1. NCBI lineage: Eukaryota > Viridiplantae > Streptophyta > Magnoliopsida > Magnoliales > Magnoliaceae > Magnolia > Magnolia officinalis. The sequence goes on from JAJHSJ010000002.1 coordinate 784,213, forward strand.
ACGTTTATTTATGGTCCCCAGACCATATATGAAGTTTCGTGCCAATCCGATGGCGAGAACCCCGTGATCTTATATTCTGGACTATTTTCGGGCCTCTTTAATGTGAATGGCTTGATTTCCTCGGATCCCTGGCGGTGTAAATCCGTCAGTCTTGGTTCCCTGAAGTCCCTCCCTTGCTCTGGTGAATTCTGAGCGTTAAATCTCATCTTTTAGCATCTTTTTTTCGATCTAGGCTCGTAGATACGCTCTGCATCACAAATACAATTAAACGGGCCATTAAACAGTATCATGCTTGTAAATTCAGGTAATAACTGGGGTCTGATATGCAATATTTGACCCTCAACACAACCCCCAACCAGCATTTTGCTAGTCCCGAGCAAAGTATGCGAAAAATAAGTTGAGAAGTACAGGACAATTGCTATAAACGCGAGTGTTTTTTATTTTTTTTTTTTTTGAAAAACACTCCAGATATGAGAATTCCAAGATTCATAAATGTTGACATTACTCTCTCCTAGACTCAAGTGCACTGTAAACTTTATAGTTAAGTTTAAGCTATTAATCCATCAATTAGAAAAATTCCAAACATTGGGTTTCATGGGTGTATAGTGTAATCTCGGCTTATCGATCATTAAGATTTAATCCGTTATTTCATGATATCATTGGCAAGCAATAAGAGAATTCATGATAACCAAAACTTAAAGAAAAACTTGCTTCACAGATCATCTTTTCATTCTTTCAGCTTTTGATTTTTTTTTCATTAAAAGTAATGCCAAGAAGGGGAATCAAATCCTCACCTATAGGGAGCAAACCTATGGTGAAGATCAGTCGCCCAAAATTTTTTTTTTTTTTTTTTTTTTTTTTTTTCAAATGTCAACCATGGGGAATCGACTCTACACCTATAGGGAGCAAACCCATAGTGAAGTTCGTTCACCCAACCCTTGCTGCAGGCAGCTATCTTGTAATTGGGTATTTTCTTTTTCTTTCATTTGATCATGATGGGCGAATTTTCTAGGCTGGTTCCTTACATGCTTAGTGATTACCAAGTTAACCCTTCAATATCGAACTGAATACCTTAATGTGCAAGCGAGATGTGATATGTGAAATCATGATTCAATCAATGTTTACAAATTCTAATCATGGGTTAATAATTCAACCTTAACTGTGAAATCTAATAGATGACTGAATCCAAGAGTCATAAATCTAACATTACGTATCTTGTAATTCTAAAGCAAAGGTGGCCGTCAAAATCACTTCGAATTCACAAGAAATGCCAGCAAAAGTTTAAAATTTTTCACAATTTTTGCTCAAGACCAAGAAAACACTGATTAGGTAACCTAATCTCCCACCCCCAACCTAAAATCTACATTGTCCTCAATGTAAAAGATATATGAGCATGCAATACACATGAGATAATGAAATTGAAAGAGAAGTGATGGAAAGATAGTACCTGGTTAATGAATCGAGAGAGACTTTCCAAAGATATCCATGAAAGCAAGTCAGCGTAAGAGAGCAAAACACAAAAACAAACTATCCTAAAACAACTTAGAAAGTAAACTAACCTAGTGGCATAAAACCATCTAACCTAGAACGATATAAGCAACTACCCTAGTCCTATGAAGTAGGGAAAAACTACTCAATCATGCTGCAAGGTTCCTCCTCCGGCCAATATCTTGATAAGTTTCTCAGTAAATTCCTCAACAGGATCATCCAAAAGCCCATCTTACAATAAGCTTGAATGCCCTGGAGCATGAATGTCCAGAGAAACTTGTGTACCTTAGCAAAGATTTGTCGTTGATTCGCCTGAGGTATCCAAAGTATATATGATTCACCTATGTCAGAAAAAGTCTCAGAATTAGTATCCCATGGTGAATCAGAGACTGCAGGTAGATAAAATTCAAAAGAATTCTCAGAAAGTAATGTAGTCTCAACACATTCCGAAGTTCCAGACTTCGGTTCAATTTTCAGCTCCTCTTCTTGTAATGGAAAACATTCAGGCTCTGGGGAAAGAGGGGTTTCAGAATGAGGGTGCTCTCGGTTAGTAACAACTACCGAGATAGTCTCTTGCAAGGCATCCACTATTTCTTTAATCATAGGATCATTCGAATCTGAAAAGTGTGCCACGCAATCGTCCAAAGAATTGGGAAATTCAGCTGAGAGTGACTTGTCTCCTGCATTGAAGTCTGTGATGATTTGTCCAAGGATTTCATCGTCTTTTGAAGTGGATGGACGCATGCTCGCTTGCTCTTGCCCTTCAAAGACAGATAGACAATCAATAGGCAAAGAATTGATGTAGAGACTCTGGTCATTGAAGCTACTCAGTGGAGGCATTGAATCGTCTAAAGTGTGTAGCTCAGATTGTGGCCTCAACTGGGTAGTTTCAAATTCCAGAGTTATATCAAGCAAGTCATCCATCGCCCGAATCATATCATCATTCAATTCAGGGCAGTGGTCCAAATATGCATCACAAGGATTGGAAGGGTTAGTTAAAATTGGTTCATTCTCCACATTCAAATCAGTCATGTCAGGCAGGTGGAGTAGATCATTATGGTTGACAACTTCCTGAACCTCGTGGTCATTGGCAGGGGCCACACTTGAGATTGAATCTCTATACTCATCATCGTCCAGTTCCGTGCAGTATGCACTTGGGATGGGATCACATTCCTCACATTCTATTCCTAGACTAGGTTGAGGTTCGAATACACTAACCTCTACCTCATCAGTGTAATCATGTGTGTCATGTGAGTGAAGTGTGTCACTATCACTATATTTGAAAGAGACCCACGTCTCTTGATCATTCCTTTGGACAGTCATCGAGATCGACTCGTCGGGAAATCGAACCATCTGCTCATTAATGGAATCTAATTCCTCATTCGTAATTTCAGTTTCTGCCACAAGCGAGTTATGATCATTTTCTTCGCAATGTACTTCTAGATTGGGATGAAGCTGGGGTAACCTAGCCTCTTCCTTCTCCATAAGATGTGACTGAATTATTGGAATTGAGGATTTGAGCAATTCGCATGATTGTATGAAAAGTTGATTGAACTGCTCTTGTGCTTTCATGAGCTTCTGAAGTGAGTCCTCTTGGATTGTTTCTGATTGGGTTTCAAAAGTAGAGGACCCAAGAGACTTATCACTATGATATATAACTGGTTCAGCTTCCTGACATTGATGTTTCCACTGGTTATAGTCATACGGATCATAGGTGGGAAAATCTGATGGTTGGTAATACTTATTATCACTCATAATATAATCACGCATTGTTTTCTTTTTCTCAGATGAGTGATAATAATTCTCACTCCCATAGTTATGATAACCCCAACACTCACGTACTGTTTTGTTAATCCGTGGGGTGTAATTGTTCTCCTGCATATGATCACGTAAGGACTTCTTAACTGATGGGGCGTTATACTCTGGTCGGTTCTCGATGATTGTTTCAGGAAAATTCTGAGACATAGGTTGATTTTGATCGTAATCATCATACATCCCTTCACACTGTTTCGCATGCTCAAAAGCTATCTCAGTATATTGACGTTCCCATTCATGCATGTACATGGTGAAACCCTCAATCTGAATCTAATCTTAAGAAAAAAATAAAAAAATAAAAAATAAAAGAAAAGATCCTACAGCGGTATGGAAAGTAAGAGGAAGAGAAGTTAGAAGGAGAGTACCAATTGAGAAGTTCCTATGTTAAAATTCTGCAAAAGAAAACAAAAGAGATTAGCTTTTAAAATAGAAAGTCTAAAGTTAGAAAATTCCTACAAAATAAAAAATTAGTTTCTAAAAAGGAAAGTTCCCTAAACCTAGAAGCTAAGTTAGTTTCTAAAAAGGAAAGTTCCCTAAAATTTGAAAGTTTCTAAAATAGAAAATTTAAACCTAAGAATAAAAAAAAAAAAAATTCTAAAAATAAACTAATTCCTAAAAAGGAAAGTTTCTAAAAATAAAATAAAGGAAAGATGAGTTAGTTTCTAAAATTAGAAAGAGTCTCTAAAAAGGGAAATAACCAACCTAGTTTCTAAAAACAAAAGAGGAAAGTTCTAAAAATAAATTAGTTCCTAAAAATAAAATAAATTCTAAAAAAAATAAAAATAAAAATAATTAGGAAAGTTCTAAGCCTAAAGTTAGAAAGTTCTAAATTAGAAATCCTAATCCTAAAATGGAAAGTAATGTTAGTTTCTAAAAAGGAAAAAAATTCTAAAATAAATAAAAGCCTAGAAATAGAAAATTTCTAAAAAAAAATAGAAAGTTAGTTTCTAAAAAGGAAACCTACAATAAGAAAGTTTCTAAAACTAAAATCCTAATTCTAAAAGTAGAAAAAATAAAAAATAAAAAAAAAATGGAGAAATTAGAAAGAAATTACCAATTTAGAAGTTATGTCAGGATCCTACAAAACAGGAAAACAGATTAGTTTATAAAAACAGAAAAAATTCTAAAATTAGAAAATCCTAATCTTAAACTAATCCTAAGACAAGTTAATCTCAGAAAAACGTAACCGTCAGTCCCCGGCAACGGCGCCAAAAACTTGTTCACTCCCCAAGTATAGGGTTGTGATGTAGTAATAAACTCGGTAAGACCGAGGTCGAATCCACAGGGACTGAAACCTGTACGTAATCTGAGAATAACTAGAACTAGAACTAGAAAAAGATGAAATCTAAACCAAAAGGATATGAGGGAATAATGGTGAAATATTACTCTAAAAACTTGTGGAAATCAGAGGTAAAGAACTAGGGATTCAGAGGATCCACTTGTAGAGATTAGGGAGATCTACACTTGATTCATGAACTCAACTGGACTTAGAGTCCCATCCTCATCCAATTGGAAGATATGTCTTTAAAACGCGACCTGAACTTTCTTTGATTTAATCTTCAAGGAGATGAAGGGTATGAGAATTAGAGTCGATTCCATCACAAAACCCTGCCCATGAGACAAAGTAAACAACGAAACTAAACCAATTCTCCACCAATCAAAGATATATGAATGCCAGGAAGAATTCCGTCATCCAACCATGTCCAAGGGACAATGGTGAACAACAAAGCCTCCTGACATCAAAAATAAAGGAAAAGGAAATACATAGAGCTATTGCAGATCTATTGTAATAGAAGTCACAACAAACCATTAAAAACTACATGCAATTCCTTAATAATCAAACTAACATCAAAGAGTTCAGCAACCATGATCCAAGCCGTAGAATCTACCCATCACGCTACAAGCTTCACCTCTTAGCCCGCCATGATGCGGCTAACTCTCAAACAAGAAGCAAAAATAAAATAAAAAGAAAAGAAAAGAAGAAAAGAAACTATCTTTCTCTCTCTATCTCCCGTATCCACGTTCCCGAGCCAAAAAAAACTGCCCTCTCTCTCACGTTCTCTCTCTCTTATAGGCAGCAACGTTGTTTGGAAACTTGCTCTGGCTGGCGTCCTTACGCAACAACATCCTGCGCATCTCTGTCTAGCGCAGTGAAAAGATGATGAGAATGCTGCTCACTGATCCCCTATTTTTGGAAGAAAATTGGTCCCGACCCCTGTCTGCATTCAGTCCATCCATTGGGCGTCTCTGATCATCATTCTGTTGACCCCTGGCCCACTAAATCGAGGGTCCGATCAAACTGATTGCTCACAGCTGCAAACGCATTGTTTGCGTGTTTAACGCAGCGACACACTCCTTTCATTTTTTTTTTTTTTTTCGTCCTCTTGGGCACGATCGGTCCTCATTCTGATCCGTTTTAACCGGTCCAGATTATCATACATATCAGTCATGAGATCTTGGGAGATGATCCAGATCAGCAGGATCTACCGCACTCCACAAAATCTGGCAATCCTCCTTGTGCGGGGTTCCCTTCAGCCGGGTTTCTAGTCCACACTGGTACGAGTTGTTACCTGAAATCGATCGGGTTTCGGACGGTTTCGTCTGGGCTCCCTGCTGGACGGTGTGGATCGATTATATGGGCCATGATGGTGGCCCACCGGCTTTCGCAAAAAGCCTCTGCGCACCGTCTGCGATATGAAAACGGAAATTTCCGTTTTCTGCTGAAGTCCGTGGGGTCCACTTCGTTGTTGTTTTCATCAATCCAAGCCGTCCATTGGATTGTACTCGAAAAACCGTTCGGGAAAGAGTGGTTTTTTTCCGTCCGTCGATGCGGCCCACCCGATATTTAGTTCTAACGTCCGTTAGATGTTTGGATGGTTGAAAACCAAAAATTGTGATATCTTCAAATTCTTCCAGCTAGACGTGGGTTATGGCTACCCCAGAGAACAAATGAACGGTGTGGATCAACCTTAAGGACGATGGGTGGGGTCCACAACCGCATCCGATCCCGGACAGCGTTCGCGCTGTGAAGAAAACGGAAAGTTCCGTTTTTTTGCTGAAGTCGGTCGGTCAAACCGACCTTGACGGGTCGCGCTGTGAAGAAAACGGAAAGTTCCGTTTTTTTGCTGAAGTCGGTCGGTCAAACCGACCTTGACGGGTCGCGCTGGTACAGTGCACTTCCGGTGCACGTACTCGGTGCACGCACACCGTACGTACATAGGACCCAACGTGATGTTTATGAGAAATCTGAACCGTCCATATGTTTTGTCTCCCCGATTAAGGGGTTGAGACCAAAGTTGAAGCATATCTTGTTGTCAGGTGGACCCCACTCAATGAATTACTGGGCTGATCCATCCTTTAACCCACTTCCAGAGATATCCAATGCTTGAAATTTTATATGTACGGTTTATTTATGGTCCCCAGGCCATATATGAAGTTTCGTGCCAATCCGATGGCGAGAACCCCGTGATCTTATATTCTGGACTATTTTCGGGCCTCTTTAATGTGAATGGCTTGATTTCCTCGGATCCCTGGCGTGTAAATCCGTCAGTCTTGGTTCCCTGAAGTCCCTCCCTTGCTCTGGTGAATTCTGAGCGTTAAATCTCATCTTTTAGCATATTTTTTTCGATCTAGGCTCGTAGATACGCTCTGCATCACAAATACAATTAAACGGGCCATTAAACAGTATCATGCTTGTAAATTCAGGTAATAACTAGGGTCTGATATATAATATTTGACCCTCAACAAGCGTCCACACCACTATCTGAGTATCACCATCCAATCCGCTTCTGAATGTTACCAGGGAATCCGGTTCGCTTACGAGGTGGATTGGACACGTATCAACTTTTCACGTGCTAATCGAGTCGCGGATTCTTCCTACGTGAAATACAGAAGATTCTTCGCTCCGCGCGTCAAGCGCCAGACGCAAGCGCAACCGCACGTGTTAAAGCGGCACATTCGAAAGATCTGCCGGTCCCCTCAGCGCTCTATTTTTTACCGTAACAAAAAATAAAAAAATAAAAAAATAAACCCGGGAACATGTGAATGCAACGTGGAATTTGAATATAAAAGGTTATCACTCTCATAACCGTCCATCTCTTCGCACAGGTGCGACTCCCCTTAAAAACCAGAAGTAAAGGATCCACCACACGTGTTGTGCGCCTGAAGCGGGGCGATTGTGTTCGGCGCCTGAAGCGGGGCGCATGGTAGTTAGCAATCTCTAGTCGTCTGCCGAAAACTAGCTACACGTCGACGAAAGAACGCATGCACTTCTACTCTTTAAAAAGAGCCCATTCGCAGTCCTACGCCTGTAGCTCTCTCTCTCTCTCTCTCTCTCTCTCTCTCTCTCTCTTCGGAGGAGTCGCCGGACCTCAGACGCAATCGCTTCTCAGAAACCGTCACGCGTTGAAACCATTCCGATTTCTATCATTTTCTCCGTCTTCTCGGTAGAAGGAAACCAAAATATCGGATAATTCCAGTCGAAATCTCGACGACGAAATTTCTCCGGCTTGTTTTGGACGGAAAAAACGACGGACTTTCCGACAGGAATTTCATATTCCGGCGTTTTTACCCGAAAGTAGCTACGATTTGAACTCTCGGTGCTGGGAAAGATCTGGTTTTACAGCAGAAATCTGACATCTCCGGCGCGTTTAGCTCGTTCCTTCGCCTGAAGTCGGCAGAGGCCTTCTTGAGAGGAGTAAAAGGTCAGAGATTCTCTTCTTCAGCCGGAATCTCCTTATTTTTTGCCGGAGAAATGTTGATCCGGCGTTTTCCATGCCGGAAACTGACAAATATCCCTTTTTTCGAGCAGTTATGTGACATTTCCGCCGCGTTTTTCTCTTCCTCTTTGGCAGTTCCTGAGAAAACTTCTCATTCTTCTTCAGAAAAAAAGGCCGAAGTTTAATTGCAAGAGAATATTTTTCATTTTCGGGTGATTTTTGGCTTTCAATAATGAGAAAAAAAGGCAGATATTCGAGTACATGATCTAGCAATATCAATATTTTAAGGGGCATTTATGTAATTTGGTTCATTCTTCTACAGAAAAAAGTTCCGTCGCTCCATTTCATCTGACGGTTCCATTCCGTTATTATTTCTTCTCTGCTCCTTTTCTTCCGAGATTTAAAAAGAGAAAGTTCGGGGTTAATTAAAAAATAAAAAAAATTAATTAGTTTAGTCTCTATTAAATTATTTTTCTGATAATTAGTTGGAATTTAGCTATTTTTTCATGTGTGGGACTGTGTGAACTTTCATTCAGTCCAGCATTCTGTAATGATCGGTACACCTTATCCAGGCCAACGGTTTGGTTGGGCATCGCCAACGTGAATGGTTGACTGCTACAATAAAGCTCCTCTGTTGGATAATCCCACCCATCAGATTCTAGGCCTGCAATGGCAAAAGTCGCCAGTGTCAGTTACTAGTGATTATTTGGGTAAGTGATTTGGCCTATTGCCCATCTATGGTGGGGCACATCAAATGAATAATCCGGATAGGCCCCACTAGCATGGATGCTATGGATTTTATCAATGAGTATTTGTTTTCACTTTCAGTAGCTGGTATCAAGGTTTATTGCAGATTTTTTTTTGTTAGGTTGTTCCTTGGTAGGTTCTTTTGTATTTGTTGATTTGAGCAGAGTTCAGTTCTGTTGGATGGTGCTGCATATCATGAAGGGGTCGTTTGGATGCCTGTAAATTGGGCTAACTGTAAATGATTTACAGGTAAATGGTTTACAGTCTGTGTTTGGATGCTGAAAAATGCCTGTAAATCATTTACAGCTTTCAGCCCCATTTGATTTACAGGCAAAAGGCTGTGATTGCATTTACAGGCTCTCCATTTACAGCCTAACGGCTATAAATGGAAAGATTGGCTCTCCAATTACAGGACTTGAACAATTTACAGGCTATCCAAACACTGACAATCATTTACAGCTTGCAGCCAAACAGAACAGGCTGTAAATGATTTGCACCTGTAAATCATTTACCGCTTAAACCATTTACAGGCATCGAAATGACCCCGGACAGTTTGGATTATTTGTTCATATTTGTTTCTTGTCGAAGCGTTGACTCTTTTTTTTCGTTTTCCATTGAATTGGTGAGATGCGTGATACTTTTATATTTCTGACTTTGAATGGAATCCATCTTTGATTCTCTAAGTTGCTTCCTTTTCCTTGTTCTTTCTATCTTAAAATAAATAAATAAGTAGAAAATGGAATTGGTAAGACTTGTAACGATTCTAGCATGGATTCTATTATCAGTAGGATTTTCGCTTTTGTTGTCTGATATTCTATGCGCATTTTCTCCATTGGAATGCAGAATAACATGGAAAAGAGATAGATAAATAGACGCATGTATCCGATGAAGGCCATAAGATTGTGGCAATCACTGTCAAGAAGCAGGACATTCTCATCGGATGGGGTAACAGTTTTGTTCTTGGATGCTTAAATGTTATAGGAATATGATCCATCACCCCCTCCCGATTTCTAATTGTTTGAAGCAAAGAATGCAGGCAATCCATGGCGTTAAGATGAGATTGCTGCAGTTCATGGGAATTTTATGTACATTCATGTTTTACATTGTATATAGGACCGCAAAATGTCAGTATCAGCATGCAAAGGTACATCAGCATCATCACTTGTTTGAGGATCTCTCTGGAATTCAATCTCTTTTCTGAGTAATTGAGTTAGCAAATGGGTTTTCAAATTTTCAGATGGAAGCGAGATTGCATCCCTTTGACTCAGTAATGGTGAACCCTGAATCTCATTTTCAGATGGAAGCGAGATTGCATCCCTTTGATACTGTAACGGTGAACCCTGAATCTCACACATGCCATGTTTTCTCTCTCTCTCTCTCTCTCTCTCTCTCCTCTCTCTCTCTCTCTCTCTCTCTCTCTCTCTTGTTTATCTGGTTAAGCTAGCTTGTTCTGCTCAAGCTCAGCCTGGTTACATTGGGAAACAACCAGTACCAAGTAACTTCTCTCTGTTTCTCGTACTAGTATGGTTTGTTTGTATTGAGGTTGTGTAACCATGATCGAGCTTGTCTTCACTAAGAAACGCAATATGCGCATGGATTTGTTTATTCTTTTTTAATGAGTGATGTAGTTTTTTGGCCCATTTGCTCTGCTTCAGGAATCTCATGAAACTTCTGTTAAGGTGGATCATTTACCTCGTGGAATAGTTGAAGCAAGTTCTGATATGGAATTAAAGCCTCTATGGTTGACAAGGGGTGCAAAGTTAAAGGTTGGTATGTGGACCACATGAAATGGCAGAGATGTCTCTGTTTACTTGTTCTATTTGGTGCTATGTCGTAATTGCCTCATGTGTTCCTTCTATTTTAAATGAACTTCCTCCTCTAGAGAGGCCTTCAATGGTGATCCTTGGTTTCCTGTGATATTGGTGGGTGCGATTGGATGAACTTCTACTGTCAAATAAGTACAGTACCTTGAGTTATGGAAGTTTTCAATAAATCTTTGTGCAAGTTCCATCTAGTGTGGGTTGTGCATCAGATGCTGACCCATGTGTCTTCTTCTTCTTCTTCTTCTTCTTCTTTCTTCTTCTTCTTCTTCTAGTGTGATTGGATGAACTTCTAATGTCAAATAAGTACAGTACCTTGAGTTACGGAAGTTTTCAATAAATCTTTGCGCAAGTTCCATCTAGTGTGGGTTGTGCATCAGATGCTGACCCATGTGTCTTCTAATGTCAAATAAGTACAGTACCTTGAGTTATGGAAGTTTTCAATCCATCTTTGTGCAAGTTCAATAAATCTTCTTCTTCTTCTTCTTCTTCTTCTTCTTCTTCTTCTTCTTCTATTTTATATTGGTGCCCCATGGGAGGGAGGCTTTTAGATTGAGCTCTGTATGTAGTTCTTTTCTAATTGTCCAATAATCTATGCTGCATTTAGTGGGTTCTGAAGCATAAATTTATTTTCTTTTGTGATTTATATTATCACTTAAAATATTAACAAAAAAGTTTGATTTAACCAACACACACACACACACACACACACACACACACACACACACACACACACACACAAAATGAATGAAGTCAAATTGTGGATTTGAATGGAACCATGGTTGGTGCCCCAATAAATTCTTTATGGGTTTGAGGTTATGATGCACACATTGGATTGCTCCTTTTCTGAAGCTTTGTTCATTGTATGTTTACAACACTCACTGGATGTACTCCTATTTGGCATTGATTATCTGAGTACCATGTTCAACAATCCCTTGGTTTTATATACAATTTTTGAAGGAATTCTATACTGATATTTTTTTCTTGCTTGATTTTGGATCCGTCTAACATATTACTATTTTCCATTCTGTAGTTACTACCTATTCACTTGAACAAGAAGAGAATGATAACTAAAAATGAACTGTGTATATCTATTGAATTCTGTTGTAGGTGCATTGCTATTGTTGAGTGGTATATTCCTTAAAAGACCATTCTTATTTACTAATTATGGTAATCCATGGTGCCTTTACTTCTCAGGATAGTGACCAGAGTCATCAGAACCTATTGGCAATTCCTGCTGGTATTAAACAAAAACAAAATGTGGATGCCATTGTTCAGAAGGTAATATTCTCATCCATTGTCATGTACATTTGAGCAGACCAGTTCTCATCTAATTTCAGTGAATTCAGTTTTTTTCAGAGAATTTTACAGTTATTCTCTTCCACTATGATGGTAATGTGGATGGTTGGCATGATTTCCACTGGAGTAACAAGGCATTACATATAGTTGCTTGTAACCAAACCAAATGGTGAGTTTCTATAGACTATAGATTTCGCATCTCATATAAATCGGAATGTGCCGAGGTAGAGGATTCAAATGATTATAGATCTGTAGAGTAACAATAAAAGATCAGTTCCATCTTTGGTTTTCATAATCACCACCATTAGCCTTCAGATATCCGAACTGAAATTGAATATTCATAATAACAATGCTCTGCCTCTGATCTTACATGATATTGTTTTTGATTCAGGTGGTTTGCAAAGCGTTTTCTACATCCAGATGTTGTATCTACTTATGATTATATATTCATTTGGGATGAAGATTTGGGAGTAGAGAATTTCCACCCAGGAAGGTAAATATAGTAGTCATAGCGATTCTTTGTGTAATCTCTTCGCAGACATGTTGTTTTCCCTAAAATAAAGTAATAACACTGCTAAAAGAATCCATACGTCTCGTGGAAAGTGCAGTATGTAGGGAATTAATAGAGGATAAATTCAACAAAAAACATAAGGAAAAACTATATATTGTAACTAACTAATAAATTATTGTTGTTGTTGTTGTTGTTGTTGTTATTTAGATAGGTAAGCTGGGCTTGAGTTATTGTAATAAACAATTTTACGAGTTCCTAATAGTCCAAATGCTATGTTGTTAAACTCATGCGATTTAGGGTGCATTTGGATGTTCTCATAATGCTGAGGGGACAGATGCTTTATTACTCAAAATGCAGGTGGGAAGTATGTCAATTCCATTTGAAGTGATGAGCTCAAGATATAAGAGGAAATGCATGTTTTTATAAAAAAATTTGGAACTGGTGTGCCACCAGGATGCCAAGCAGACCAAATTCTGATCCAAAGAAAGCTGCATTATTTACTCTAGTCAGGATTTAGTAGACATCCAAATTCTGAAAATGCCCTTAATGGTCCCCAATTCAAATCGAACTGGAATTGCTCACGACAAGAATCGTAATGATCAGTAAGATTCACTAAAAAAAAATCTGAATGTCATAGGTTCCATCATTTGAAGTTAATTATATTGAATGGATTGAAGGTTGATGACCTGGAATTTCAGATAGAATATTGGGACTGATGTCTCTCCAACATCCGATTTATCCGAATCTCTGTACCACATGGGGTACAATATAAAACCCCAGTGAATGTTATAAATGGGCTAGGTTTTGGTGTGAATTGGAGTATGGTTGATCTAGCCATGTCTATGTATGAGTTGATCTGACTTGATCCGTTTTCATGATTCTAAAACCGGTTTTGATTTTGAGAACACTGTAGTCATCCTCTTAGGCTTAAACCAAGGGATTTTTTTTTTTTGGTCCTTTTTTAATGGCAGGATCCTGGTTCTGTAGGTAAATATTTTTTATTCATGTAAATGGTTCCCCTTCCAGGTACTTGAAAATTATGCAATCAGAAGGATTGGAGATATCTCAACCAGCTTTAGACCCAAATTCATCAGAAATACATCACAGTATCACTGTCCGCAAGAAGAGGAGGAAGGTTCATAGGTGAGTGGGGCAGTTTTTTTACAAAATTTTCATGTATGATTCAACAAATCGACCCTTGAGTTATTGATATGAACCCACGTTTTACTTTGTTGTGCAGAAGAATCTATGATAAGCGAGGGAGTGTAAGATGTTCAGAAGCCAGTCAGGAACCCCCATGCACAGGGTCTGTTCCTCTTTTTCTATGTCAGTTAGATCTGCTGTTTTAGCCAAGTTTTTTAGTCATTCTCAGTTGCACATATGAGAATTTTTCCTTGAGAATATCAAAGACAAGAACTTGCTTAAGATGCTGAACTATTATTGAAGTAATTAATGCTTCTATTTAACTGCTTATGGTTTCTGAAAGAGGATCTTTCCCAACCCGTGTTTCTTTTCATACTTATTTTGGATTATATAGATGGGTGGAGGGGATGGCGCCAGTATTTTCAAGAGCTGCTTGGCGGTGTGCCTGGCATCTTATTCAGGTTGAACGTAGTTCTTTGGCCCACCTTAAACTGAATTCTTTTAGAAAATAAATTAGCTCTTGTGCTAACTCGTAGGATTGTATTTAGTTTTGTACCAAGGTATTCCATAATGGTAACGGTGGCCATAAAGGCCACTGCTGTTACCATTACGATATGGGCAGTAACAACCGTGGCGGCCCCTTCTTTGGAAAAAAAACCATGTTTCGGCCCCATAACTACTGTTACGGGCTGCTGCAGGGCCGTTACGAGCCGTTTTTGTGTAACAGCTGTTACGGCCCTGTATGTGAGGATTACAACCATCTTACATAACCGTTTTTAATACCTTGGTTTGTACTGCTAAATTGTGATTGGTGAGGCTCCAAAGACCAAAAAATCCAATTGGTGTCAGGATGAAATGGAAATGCAACCCTTTTTAAGTGGGAAATTTCCTCCTTTTTTCTACCCCAAATCACAGTTGAGATAAGAACGGGAAGGCTCCATTCTTAACTCAACCATGTTTTGGAACTACAGCATTGTATCGGTCTCCGGAGGCACCGACACCAGAGCATACCATTAGCTACTGAGTCCTGGTGAGTTGCATCGGTTGACAGTGATGGCTGGGAATCCTGAATCCTTTTTATGTATTTGAAATACGCATGACATTTCACATTTGTCTAACTTGTCATATGCTGCTTTTCTTTCTACCCCATACATATTTTGTGGTTGAATCATTCCAAATAAACGAATATCGTTTCACACACATGCATGTAGAAATGAACACGTGCAAACCTTAAATATGTTGAAGAGTTGCTACTTGCCAATGTATTTACACTTCACTGGAGATTGGTTTACCTTATGTTGTTATTTCAATTTGGACAGAATGATCTCATACATGGATGGGGAATGGATATGAAACTTGGTTATTGTGCTCAGGTACTTCTTTTACTTCATGTTATTGGTTGGAATGACTCAGTCACACTTTTATGTTACCCGATTAATTTTTTTTTTTTAATAAAAAAAACAGTTCTTGGTTGGTTCTTACATGTAACATTGCAAGTAATTTTTCTTGGGTGTTTGCTATTTTCATCCCCTTGAATATTCATAAGCAGCAAATCATTTTATCTTTATTATGTGTATGATACACATTTCTAAATTATATGTTTTAATGAACAAGCGTCTCCTTAGAACTATATCTTACATAAGAAATCATCAAGACTAAGCAGAAATGGTATGATGCATCATTAGAAATGTTTCTGTCATAAAAATGCATGCAAATATCCTTCATTTTGGTCAAATGTGTGTCACTGATTTGATATAAATTTCTCCTCTTGATACAAGCCACCATCTAGAAGCACCATTTTGGTTTAACATATAATCAATCTATATAAATAGATTAATCCTCTTTACTGTTTTTTGTATCATCATCTTTTGAAGTTCATGTCTCTCCATGCCTTTGTTATTTTAGGGTGACCGGACAAAGAAGGTGGGCGTCATTGATAGTGAATTTATATTCCATCAAGGAATACAGACTTTGGGTGGATCGTCAGGAAAAAAGGTTAATCAGTTCGTAAGTTGGCTTTATGCTGCAGTTTATACTTTTTGATTTGTTTGCTACTGTTAGTAGGCAGAAGGTGCTGTCTTTTACCTGCGGGTATTTTTGCTTTTAGACTCTTATGCTAACTTGATTAACACACTTTCTTCCACTTGCACCGAGTTATTTGTTCAATTTAAGTTGCATAGTTTCATCATGGGTGCAGCATTTACATTTGCAATTAAAGTTATAGAGATGGGAATTGCACATCCTTCAAGGTGTCTGGTTAGGGATGTGGTCGGGAATTCTGAAATTCCGATTGGGTGGAATGGATATACCCAAATTTCCATTGAGCTTGTTTTTCTTGTGCGTAAACATGAACGCAGTGACTACAGTGTGGTAGTTGGGAAGGGGAAAAAATCTGCACAGTGGGGAATGGGCTTTCTGCTTTTCCAAACATCGGATTTGCGCACCTTCCCGAAATCATTCTAGCATATTGTCAAATTAGGAGAAACTGTCACCAGCGTGTTCGCTTAGATACAATAGCAGAACCAATGACTGAAGATCTTTTCTTTTCACAGTCTATGTAGTGCTTTTGTCTTAGGAAGTTTGAGAACAGTTTGCAATTGCATTTTCCTTTCACAGTATGTAAATAGATACAGATGTTAGAACAAGTTAAAAATGCCAGATTTGCTTTTTCTCTCTCCCAAAGAGGGAGGGATGGATCCAAATTCATGGTGAGATATGACATTGGATCCATCATGCATTTGCATGCAGTATCGAATTGAACTGCAGTAGTTATCACTCTGATAAAAGTAGAAGTAACCAGGTTATGATTTCCTTGGCATTCATTTTTAGTGTTTGGAGGCTCCAAATTGAGATTAGGTTGCTTTCAAGCTGGACATGAAAGAAATGCAACCACAATTTTAGTGCTGCTGCTGGTTATGAATATCTGTGAACATTCGTTTTGGTCATTACCAGGTGAATGTACTCAATTCGATTGTGCTCCCAGAAGCAGCCTAATGCATGTTTCAATGCCATTTCCAAAACAATTGTAAGAGATTCTGTCTCGGTAGGCATAAAAAATGGGACTTATTTGGAATTTTCAAGAATCATTGATGAAAAATTATGGTTGGTTTAAAGGGGATAAAGAAAAAACTTTAAAAGGTCTTCATGCATTTTGAATTACTCAATTAACCCCTCTGTTCTCTATTCCAGTTATTTTACATTACTGTTTCGTTGCTTCTATCTTAAAATGTTTATTTATTTATTTATTTTTTTCTATAACATTCATGAGCAGGCATCCAAAGTCATACAGCCTTCTGTAGACACTGCACAGGTATACATCACATCAAGTATGAATAGATTGTCATTTAAACCTCGAAGAATTGTCATCTTAAGATTTTCATTCTTGATCTGCAGAGACGACGCAGGCCAGCACTCGACTTGCGCTCAGAGGTGAGACTGATAAACCCATGATCATTTCCTCCTGCATTGTTATACATGGTTTGGCAACCTGCAATAACTTCTGAATTTCGAAGAATTATTGGGTCCTGATGCATCAGGATCTGTAGTTTCCTGATGCCCAGTCAATACAAAATGGGGACCAAGTTTGGGGAATCCACACCATCCAATGGATTCCACCATAGCTGGGGGACACCCGTAATTTTTCGAGATTAGATGAAGCTATCCAATCTATGGCCTTTTGTTAGGCTGTTGCTTTGTTCTCCCCGACTGCTTATTTATGGTAAACTGATTGAAGGCTAGGAACTTTCAATCTGTGGGAGATTTTTTGAGGTATCACCCATCCTTTGTGTATGAAGTATGAACTAGTGCATTGGGATAATATGCGGTTTGGATGTATCAGGACCCTTTAATTAATCGTAGTTCTCATTCCTTTAATGTCTACTCCACATCCCTAACTGCAATCTACTCCGACATGTGCAACCCACCACTATATATGAGTTGTTTTAAGAAGAGAGCATGTTCATATTTTAGAACCCACTTGTTATAGGATTCTGCTTTTGTGTCATGGACGCTCTCACCCTTGTGGGGCACTCTCGCACTCTTGTTGAGCGTGGATGGTGTGGTGCTGACTCAATAGATAGTATGATTGACTTAGAGTCACCATTAGCCAATGTTTCCATTCCTCTGTGCCTTCATAACAGTGAGTGCCCATTTTGAAACTTTTAAGACGCCATCATAGCAAGAGAACTTGCACCTGAGTGCATCAAGAGCTCTCAGAGATATCATATTTTTCTTCAGGTCCAGAATGTGCCTCATATTGGTTAGAGTACGCTCCACCCCATCGAACATTCTTATATGAACCGATTCAATTCCAATCATCTTACAGGCATGATCATTGCCCATAAAAACCAGGCCACCGTCATACTTAATGTACGTGGCGAACCAACTCCGATGAAGACCCATGTGATACAATGCCCCCATATCCAGAATCCACTAGTTATACAAGTGTCCGACTTTGGAAACAGACAATACATCACAACCGGTCGTCTCTTCGCTGGATTCCACTGAATTAGTCTCCTTTGCTAAAGTATCTGAATTATCATCAATCTGGGTTTTGAGATTTGTAAAATCCTTCTTCATATGTTCGATCTGTTGAGATGTGGAGCCACATCTGGACAGTGCTGCTCGACCAGTCGAGAGTTCGCTCGACTCAAAGTCCTGCGTGCAAAATTTATTTTTGGTCTGTGGTGCTCGACTGGTCGAGTGGTCCACTCGACTAGTCGAGGATCTCTCTCAACTAGTCGAGGTTACGCAGATTTTGCGCGGATTTGGTGCGGACTGCGTAAATTTGAGGCAGTTTTGCAAGAGTGCAGAAGGGAAGTTGCCTAAACTATAAATAGGGGTTCTTAGGGCTATTCTAAGGTATTCTAAGGTGTATGCAAAGAGTTTTTTCTATACATACAAGGTCAAAAGGTTAGTATATTGCTTGTAATCTCGTTTTTCTTCATAGTGGAAGTTTGCACTCGTGGTTTTTTTAACCATTGTTGGGGTTTTTCTACGTATATTTTGTCTTGTGGTTTGTTGAAATGCTTTGATTCTATTTCTTCTTGTTTATCGTTTGTGGGTGAGACCGGAGATTGGATCTTAGTTCACTAGCGTTGTTGGCATGCTGTGCAACAACTGGTATCAAAGCTATTGGTTTAGTTCAAGTAGGAGCGATGACGAAAGAAGGGAAGACTATAATTGAGAAGTTTGATGGTTCAAACTTTGCTTTCTGGAAGATGCAGATGGAGGATTTTCTGTATCAGAAGGACCTCTACATTCCTGTAGAAGGAAAAGAGAAGAAACCAGAAAAGATGACAGATGATGAATGGTCTTTATTGGATCGGAAGGTTTTAGGAACGATCCGACTCTCTTTGTCTAAGAGCGCTGCCTTCAATATATCCAAGGCGAAGACCACAAAAGAATTAATATAGGCTCTAGCTACGATGTATAAGAAACCCTCAGCACCCAACAAGGTTCATCTTATGAAACGGCTATTCAACATGAAGATGTCAGATGGTGGGAGCGTGGCTGAACATCTAAACGAGTTTAATACAGTCACGAGCCAATTGGAATCCGTTGGCATCACTTTTGAGGACGAGGTTAGGGCGTTATTGATCTTGTCCAGTTTGCCAGACAGTTGGGATGGTTTGGTGATTGCCGTGAGCAATTCTTCAGGGTCGACAAAACTGAAATTTGATGATGTGGCCGGTCTAATTCTCAACGAAAAATCTAGAAGAAAGGTATCGGGAGTTTCAAGGGATTCGGAGAATGCTCTAAACGTTGAAGGAAGAGGAAGATCGCTTCACAAATGAGGCAATAAACACGGACGTTCTAAGTCGAGGAAGAAGTCCAGGGGACCAAAAGACAAAGACGGGTGTTGGCATTGCGGAAAAAATGGGCACATGAAACGCGATTGCAGGGCGGTTAAGAAACAAGAATGAAGCTCTCAAGGCAGGAATGATTCAGTGAATCTATCTGAGGAGAGTGACATAGAGGCGTTGATCTTGTCTCTTGATGCGAGGAATGAGTCTTGGGTCATAGACTCGAGTGTTTCATTTCATGCCACTTCGTGTAAGGAAGTTCTGTGTGATTATATTTCAGGTGACTTCGGGAGAGTCTACCTGTGTGATGATGAGTCGTGCAGTATTGTTGGAAAGAGAGACGTTCATATAAATCAGAAAGAGGGAATGGTTTTGAAATTGAAGGATGCCAGACATGTACTGAGTTTGAAACGGAACTTGATCTCAGTAGGACAGTTGACCAATATCAGATATGTGACAACATTCACTAGTGATTCTGATATCTCGAGGTAAGAAGGAAGGTACTTTGTACGTGGCTTCAGGATCGTATAGTTCACTCGCAGTCGTATCAACTGGAATGAATGGGCAGTTATGACATCAGAGGTTGGGACATAAGAGTAAGAAATGGATGAAAGTGCTATTGTCAAAAGGGAAGCTACCAGGGTTAAAATCTATTAATTTGGAATTTTGTGAGGACTGCGTGTATGGCAAGCAGAAGAGGGTAAGCTTCAAGAAAACAGGACGCACTCCAAAGACGCATCTGTTGGAGCTTGTACACACTGATGTGTGGGGACCATCACAGGTATCATCTCTTGGTGGCTTACGTTATTTTGTTTCTTTTATTGATGATGCTAGTAAAAAACTGTAGGTCTATTTCTTAAAGCACAAATCTGATGTATTTGATGTATTTAAGAAGTGGAAAGTAATGGTAGAAAACGAGACAGGTAAAATAGTAAAATGTCTCATATCAGATAATGGGGGAGAATACTGTGATAAGAGGTTTGAGGAGTATTGTGTAGCAAATGGAATCAAACATCAGAAAACGATTCCAGGGACATTGCAGCAGAATGGTGTGGCTGAGTGCATTAACAGGACCATCCTTGAGCGGGCTAGGAGCATGAGGCTATATGCAGGATTGCCTAAGACGTTTTGTGCAGATTCTGTGAATACTGCCTCATATCTCATTAATAGAAGTCCCTCAACACCATTGGATGTTGGGCTACCTGAAGAAACATGGACTGGGAAAGAAGTGAACCTTGCACATTTCAAAGTGTTCGGTTGCACTTCATATGTTCACATTGATGCAGAGCACATAAACAAGCTGGATGCGAAGTCCAGGAAGTGCACGTTTGTAGGCTATGGGCAGCATGATTTTGGCTACCGTTTTTGGGATACAGAGAACAGGAAAATCATTAGAAGCAAAGACGTAGTCTGCAATGAAAAAATGATACATAAGGACAGTGTGCAGCAAAATAAGGCCGATGAAAAAGAATTCGTAGAGTTGGAGGAGTTACCGGACACGGATATTACAGTGTCACGGGATGAGCATGCACAGGAGCATAATGAGGCAAAGCCGCAGACACCGGTTGTGAGGAGATCTACTCGGGAGAAGAGACCCAAGGTCCGATACTCACCCTCCTTACATTATTTACTGCTGATAGATAATGGTGAACCAGAGTATTTTGAAGAGGCATTACAGTCAGATATACGGGTTAAATGGGAGCAGACCATGGATGATGAGATGGACTCACTTGAGTCCAATCGCACGTGGGTGCTACTTACTCTACTTAAGGGTAAGAAAGCTCTTCATAACAAGTGAGTTTACAAACTGAAGGAGGAGCACGATGGTTTGAAACGGTACAAGGCCAGATTGGTTGTGAAAGGGTTCCAACAAACGGCAGGTATCGACTTCACTAAAATATTTTCACCAGTAGTGAAAATGTGTACGATTCGCATGGTCTTGAATATAGTGGCTACAGAGGACTTACATATAGAGCAGCTAGATGTTAAGACAACCTTTCTTCATGAAAATTTTGAAGAAGAGATATACATGCATCAGCCGACAGGATACGTGACACCAGGAAAGGAGAACAAGGTGTGTAGACTGAAGAAGAGTCTATATGGCTTGAAGCAAGCCCCAAGGCAGTGGTATAAGAAGTTCGACAGTTTCATGTCGGAAAACAGTTTTAAGAGATGTCATGCAGACCACTGTTACTATTTGAAGAAGTTTAATACGTCGTACATCATCCTTCTTCTGTATGTTGATGATATGTTTGTGGCCGGATCAAGCATGAATGACATCTCATATCTCAAAAGACAACTGTCTAGAGAATTTGCCATGAAAGATTTAGGAGCTGCAAAACAAATTATAGGCATGAGGATAAAATGTGACAGAGAAAACAAGAAACTAGTTTTGTCACAGGCAGAGTACTTTTTTTTATTTTTTTTTTATTTTTTTTATCGCAAGGAATGTTGCATTTCCATTCAAGAGAAAAAGAAATTCTAACAAACTAGTAGTTTGGCGGCCAATTACAAAAAAAAAAAAAAAAAAAAAAAAAACCTTTCAAACCTTGAACTAGAAATAACTAGCAAAATCCCTCTAACTCAACTTCACCACGGACAGGGCACCATTACCCTTATATGTTGCTTGGATACATAAATACCCTAACCTTACTTCCCATGGATTTGGGGGGCAAGTTGGATTTGAACTGAGCCCGAACAAGGCACTTGATCGATTCAGTATGAGAGGTGTTAAGCCGGTTAGCACTCCATTAACCAACCACTTCAAGCTTTCTAAGGAGCAAGGTGTAAAGACGCAGGAGAAACGGGAATACATTGCTAAAGTCTCATACGCGTTAACTACTAGGAGTCTCATGTATGCTATGGTGAGCACGAGGCCAGACATTGCTCAAGTAGTGAGAGTTGTTAGCAGGTTCATGAACAACCCCGGAAAGGAACATTGGGAAGCTGTGAAGTGGATCCTTAGATACTTGGTAGGTACTGTGGATGTAGGGCTGTGTTATGGATGATCGAAAATCAAGCTACAAGGCTACGTAGATTCAGATTTGGCAGGAGATATCGACAGCAGAAGAAGCACTACAGGGTATGTCTTTACTCTGGGTAGTGCTGCAGTCAGTTGGGTCTTTCAGTTACAAAAGATAGTATCTATCAGTAAAACGGAATCAAAATATGTTGCAGCTACAGAAGCATGTAAGGAGATGGTGTGGATACAAGGTTTCATGGAAGAGTTGGGAAAGAAGCAAGCAGATTGCAATCTATACAGTGACAGTCAGAGTGCATTACACTTGGCTAAGAATTCAGCTTTTCATTCAAGGACCAAGCATATTGACATCAGATCTCACTTCATACATTCGTTACTGGAAGATAAATCGATTGCTTTGAAGAAGATCCATACAAGTGAGAATCTTGCGGATATGCTGACTAAGGCGGTCACACGAGAGAAGTTGAAGTTCTGTTCAGCTTTGATTGGTCTTCATGCTTGAAGACGGGGAGGTGGTGCACTCCGAATGTAGAAGACGAAGGTTTATGACGATGTGTCTCAAAGTGGGAGATTGTTGAGATGTGGAGCCACATCTGGACAGTGCTGCTCAACCGGTCGAGTGGCCCACTCAACCAGTCGAGGGTTCATCAAAGTTCAGCGTGCAAAATTTATTTTTGGTCTGTGGTGCTCGACCAATCGAGGCCCATGCTAACCGGTCGAATGGCTCACTCGACCAATTGAGGACCTCTCTCAACTAGTCGAGGTTATGCAGATTCTGTGCGGATTTGGTGCGGACTGCGTAAATTTGAGGTGGTTTCGCAAGAGTGCGGAAGGGAAGTTGCCTAAACTATAAATAGGGGTTCCTAGGGCTATTCTAGGGTATTCTAAGGTGTATGCAAAGAGTTTTTTTTATACATCCAAGGGTAAAAGGTTAGTATATTGCTTGTAATCTCGTTTTTCTTCATAGTGGAAGTTTGTACCCGTGGTTTTTTACCCTTGTTGGGGTTTTTTCACGTATATTCTATCTTATGGTTTGTTGGAATGCTTTGATTATATTTCTAGATTATATTTCTTGTTTATTGTTTGTGAGTGAGACCGGAAATTGGATCTCGGTTCACTAGCGTTGTTGGTGTGCTGCGCAACACGATCCTGTCACAATTTCAATACTTCAACTTCCTTTTGCCCTTTGACTTAAACCTCGATCGCAATTCCACCTTATCTTGTTCAGACGATCTCCCCTTAGCAACTAGTGCACCCGTAGAAGCGCTTTCCCCACTATTATTCCTTCTTTGTTGTTTTGACTGAAGGGCCGAAATAACAGTATAAAGGTTCAAGGTATCCCTACCATGGCATAGAGTATCCACCAGATTCTCGTAGGAATCCGAAATGGACGTCAACAAAATTTGGGTTTTGTCTTCTTCATCAATCTTCATATCCACACTTGTCAGTTTACAAATTAGTTTGTTGAAGACGCTGATGTGTACATAGAGTTTCGACCTTTCCGCCATCTTCAAAGTGTACAATTGTCTCTTCAGATATAGACGATTGGTGAGCGACTTCACCATGTAGATGCACTCCCAACTTAGCTCAAAGGCCCGCGGTAGTCGTCTCATTGATGATATTATAAAGGACTTCATTGGCCAAGAACAATTGAATAGTGTTAATCGTCCTCTAATCAAGTTCATCCCTATCCTCTTCCTTTATTGATTCAGGATGTTTCGCTTTACCAAGGAATATCTGCAACGCCCCTTGTTAAATTAGGAGGGCTTTTATATTCAACCTCCATAATTCGAAGTTGTTTTTACCTGTAAACTTCTCTGTCTCAAACTTTACATTTGACTCCTTCAATCCCATGTCTCAAATTCAATTTAAAAAACCCAACGTAAAGCCTCTTCTCGGATACTACTTGTTCGCAGCCGCCGCAAATTTGGCACGGGAGCAACCTTAGAATGAATCAAACACACAACAGAGAAATGAAAAATTCGAGCAATCATAGTGAACACAAATTTTACATAGAAAAACCTTTGCGGGAAAAAACCACAGCCCCAAGCAACAAACAATCTACTATAAAACAGAAAGTTATAAGAAATGGAATCAACTTACAGATCCGAAAACAAAACCCTAGTTTTCTCCCTTCAAAACCCGTTTGGTTCTCAAGCTCCTGCATTTGCACTCTTAGAATTACCATAATCCCGTATTAACAAATCAATGCACTTACGCAGAAGTTGCGCGCACTATCGATTGAATCGTCAATTGATCAACTCCGATTGATGACCTTCAATCAATGGACGTCACATGTTCGATCGAATTTAACATGCCCAAAAATGTCCATAGAGAACTCATATTTTCAGGATTTTCTCGAATCGATCGACAATCTGATCAATTCAATCGAAATCCCATGTTTCAGCAACAGATTGAAGGCACTCAATCAACATAGTTTGTAGTAGGTCTTCAAGCTAACTTAGAGATGAGATTTGGGTATTCTCGGAGTCGGTTTCAGTCCCAAATCCAGATTAAGCAAGGTTGGTTTGTGTCTTGGGGGGCGTCTACATATGCAACTGCTCAACTCTTCTGTATGTGCTCCTTCGTTTCACTACGGAAAGATTGTCCAAGAGGTGTCATCCAAATGTAACGGATCAATTTTCATGGACAACCGTTTCCACACTTTTAAAAACCAGGGATGGAAATCCATTTCTTGAATGAGGTTTCCAGGATCCAAATAAGCCCCATATTTTCCCCAAGCATGCTTGTTGAGTTGGGTGTTTGTCCTTTCATTGGGAGTTCTTTATGTTTGGATTTCATCGGGCAGATCCGGAGGCAGTCGGCATCTGAGCTGGGGATTTTCCAGAAGCGGTGGGACCGGGCTGCCAGTGAAGACAAGGACTGGGTCGACCCGTTCCTAGGCCGCACCAAAGGAAGTCAAAGCCAGACGCACAACCTTCTCTGATATCCAACAAGTTGGTTGTATTTTATTTCCTCTATTTGTATCAATCCTACTAGTAAATTTCCTTTCCTTCTGTAGCTTATACCTTGTAATTAGCTTATAATATGTTATCAAATTCATAAAAAATGCTCCAATGTTTTCAGAGGGCTGTAAGTTATAGTTCCTCCTAGTTGCATTGGGACACTTATACAATCCAATACACTGATCCAGAACCGTTCATTATATCCAACACACATTTCATAGGCGACCATGACAACGTCACTCTAATGTGACAAATATTAACCATTTGATTGATGGACTCTAATATGGACGGTCAGGATTGTCTACGCAAAAATAGGTCCAATCAACAATTTGATCTATGTAATTGTCTACACAAAAATAGGTCCAGTCACCAAAAAGGAAAAAAGAAAAAGAAAAAGAAGAAAATGGGGCACATCATGGATTCCTTATGATTTTTAAAAATTAATTTTTTTTTTAGGCAATGATAACCATCCATCGATGGCTTGGAAAAGGCTAGTGAAAATAAGAGCAAATCAAGTATGGATTGAATCATGTGGTCAGTGCGATTTTTGCATGGTAGTCCATAAAATGTGTTTTGGAGTGGATAGACGGTTCAGAACGATTGATTGCAGTGTCCAAATGAATGGATGCCACTAGGAGGCAGGAGCACTATTACTTACAGTGCTCTGAGAGCACCGGGGCATTTCTCCCCTTCATTGTTTTCTTTCTGAAATAGAGTGTTCCCTGGTTTGATAGGGATGCATGGACAGTCCAATCAATTGATCTAGACTGTTTATTTGATCCATCCCAGTTTTCAATTGATCTAGCCTGTTTATTTGGTCAATCCCACTTTTAATGGGTTCGTGAGCAAAAGCCCATATGAATCATACAATCCTAACCAGCCAATGAATGGCCTATAAACAGGATGGTCAGAACTGGTTATGGAAAAAGGGTGGTTCAACCAACAATCTTGACCATACATTAGATGGGTCCAATCATGGATTTCTCGTCGTTCCGAGGAATCCCCTTATCAAACAATCGTAACCTTTTCATCCATGGACATGGATGGCAACAAGAAGGGGATTACTTTCAGATACATAAGAATATCCGATCAATGTGATTTCGTATGGTGGGCCATGAAGCGAGGACTGTACACAACGGATAGTGCAGATCAATTGATGGACCGTTGACACGTTACCTATAATCTTTGCTAGGCCCACGGGAAATCCAACCCGTGCATCAGGTGAAATCCAGCCCGTGCATCAGGTGGGCACCCACTGTATCGGAAATATCAGATGGGGTCAACTTACTAGGTGGGCTGCATATGTATGAAAGCAACGGACAGCTTAAAAAACTAGCCTAACGTCCACATTCACTAATGCACGGGTCAAATGCACCAAACGCGTGATGGAGTCGAAGATGTGGCTGCTTGTAGAGTTCTGCGTGGGGTTGGCCGATGGTGCCTTCTTTTTTTAATACGATAAACTTGGGAATACATTTGAGTCGACTCAGTTGAGACTCGCCTTTAAACCTTGATGAAGGGTGAGTTTCGGTCACTACAGCTGCCACCTCATCAGATGAACACTTACGCACGTCCAGGTCGAAAGGAAAGCAGATCACAACGGTAGATCTTGTGTCCTAACTTGTTCTAGTGTGTTGGAATGGGAAGTGGATTGCGTACTGAGTAAACTCTGTGGGCCCACAGTGATCTATGAATTTTATATCCACTCCGTACGTCCATTTTAACAGCTAATTTTAGGGCTTGAGAAAAAAAAAGTGAAGTATATCCAACGCTCAAGTGGACCACACCATAGGAAACTGTGTGAATTAAACGTTCACCATTGATTTTTAAAAAAATTTTTTTTGAGGGCTACAGAAGTTTTGGATCAAGCTGATATTCGTTCTTTCCTTTCATCCATGTCTGTGTGATCTTATGATCATGTTTGAGGGCAAATAAACATCACCGTGGCCATATAAAGGTTTCAACTGTGGAAATCGTTATTCCCATTATTTCACGTGGGAATCTCGATACCGTGTTTGCCACAATAAGTAAAATCTTGCTTGCTGCAATCTAACACATCGTTCTGTCAACTCATGCTAGTATAAGAGACCAAACATGAGGCGATCCAAAATTAAAGTGGACCACACTACAGAAAAAAGTGGTGATTGAACGTCCACTGTTGAAACATTCTTGGGGCCACGGAAGTTTTGTATCAAGCTAATGACTTTGTGTTTTTAATTCATCCAAGTGAGAATGACCTTATGAATGGTTTAGATGGCACATACACATCAAGGTACACATCAAGGTGGACCTAGGAAGATTTCAACGGTAGGCATTTCCCTTCCCCTTTCCTGTCGTGTGGCCCACTTGAGTTTGGATCCAACTCATTTTTTGGCATATGTCCTAATATATGAGCTGGAGAAATAGATGGACGGTGGATTTCTCACAAACATCAAGGTAGGCCCCACCTAGCTTTCAACTGCAGGAACTTCATTCGGTGGGGCGTGCCTAGGCTTTGAACAACTCGCCCCGTTTGGTGTCATTGATATTTCCAAACCGGACTCGACCATTTCTAGGTGCAATTGACTACCTGATGTGTAGACAAGCCTATTCTTTATGTAATCTTGAAGACTTGTTCTTTTATTTCTGGCAGTACTTTGCCAAAGCACGGAATTACATATCATGGGAATCCGGCATCCCATACGTTGATCATGAGTGCAGGAAAGGATAGACGTTTCAGTTAAAAGATGGGTGGGTCCGCCCTGCGGTTACAACCAATGGAAGTTGAGGTGACCTTCCTTCGAAAATACTGTAGACTATCATACTTTTTCACTGGCGTCTTTTACACGACGCAATTGATGTATGATTCTGGATCTCATCTGGGGTGATCCATACCATAAAATATCATAGATGAACATCATTTGCTTCATCTCCAGTAATCTAGGCTGTCCATTTTGTAGGCCCACTGTAAATGAGGCATGACCAGGAAGAGCTACACGATCCATTGATCCTGACAAGCGTTTTTGTTTGATTATTGCTTTTGGTCTGTGGCCCACCATGGATAGTTTTTCATCTAAGATGAGCCCCTCTATTCAAAGAGGAATTAGATGTTGCACTGGCCCAAACCGTTCATATGATGGGCCACACCATGTGCTGGGGGCACCCAAAAAATTCTCCCAGATTGAAAGTGTTGTTAGATACTTGTATACTAAAGAAAATTAGATACTCGTATACTTAAGAAAATTTTGATACTCAGTAGAGTTGGATGGTCCATTTTTTTTTTTTTTTGCCAAATCATAGTCCCTGGTGTACATTTGAATGCCCTTTCACAAACCATATCTCCCACTCATCTAAATAAGACCTAAAGAGCCCGCTCACCAAAAACAGCCAACACCGATAAAACATGCGGGGAACTCCCTTTATGTGGTAGTTGCTGAGAGAGTAAGAGAGAGGTTTTCAATAAAAAGTAAAAGCATTTAGATAATACAAAGTGTAATTGCAACCTACTATCCTTGAGACACTGTTACTTGTTAGAGTATGATGGTTGATATGCAACTTTAGTAAAAGTGTCACATATCATGTACACACACACCCCACACACTCACACCGTGGTGGAATTTCACCACCTATGGGTATTCGAACCCTTGACCCGGTGTTGAAACTCCTAAGAGTCTACTACCGGAGCAGGAGTAAGGACCCACATATCATGTATTTAATCTAAATTGTTGTGACCCTTGATTTCGATGGCTCTTAGATTGAAATTGGTTTTGAATTAATTTTCTAACTAGTTAATTAGTAGACATTTAGTAGAAGGTTACAATGATAGCAGACAATGGTCTAATTTTAGCAAACAAATGCTTATTAATGAGGCACATGCTCAGTCATACCTTAAGGGTTATTTGGCTTACCAATACAGGCACATGCCCATGGTTTGTCAACAATTATTATAAAGACATTGGCGTTGGTTCTAATAAAATTAAAGATAAGCTTATTATAAAAACAAAAAAATAAAACTAAACTAAACTATTCATGTGGACTGGACAATCCAGACAAAAACAAGGTTTTAACACATTTTTATAAAATGCACAAAGGACTAGTGATCTTTGGTACACATGCATGGACAGCCATAGGCCACCCTAGCCGATTTCAACCACCCCACGTGTGCCACATTTATCCTTGAGGAGCCTCATATGTGTTATATGTGCCGATCACCCCATCTAATAGTTTGGCATGTACCACCGTGCATTTTCCAATGATACATATGTGCCACACGTGCCAATATCAATATACAAGTGCATCGTATTTTCGTGCATCATATTTTCATGTATATATGACAATGTACCTAATACACCTAATACGTACAAGAGCTACAAATGCTTCTTTATAAAAGAATATTTGACAAATGTCGATCCAAACAATAACATTGGCTGTTAATAGCAAAACCTGTTTGGACACCTTTATCTAGATAACTTCGTCAAAAAGTTCAATTCGAATTTAGGACTTTAACGTGCCGGGTTGATCAAGTAACATATCTTTGTACAGGATATGAGTTCTATAAAATGCCTTCTCATTCGTCGACAAGAAGGGGAAACTGATATGATCAACGGCTTTGATTTGTCTTTTCAAGTGTTGCCAATGAATATATAATCTAGACCATTAAGCTGTTGCCACACACTGAACATTGGCCATGCCCCAAAGAATTTCCTCTGTAGAGCAATCTTCATGTTTTTATAAGTGGCCTACAAATAGCCATTAAAGAAGAGAAATATAACATTGATGCACATTCAATTGAGAAAGTTCCACGACTTGGGGGGTGGTAACATAGTCCATCCAATGGTGGAGATCTACAGATCAAGCATCTGGATTTCCAAACCGTGGGGCCTACTTGTTAGAAGTGACTGAGCCCGGGTGGAGGCCGGACTAACTTAAAATACCCTTCTTTTTTTTTTTTTCCTTAAAAAAACAAAAGCCGATGCTGCCAGCTTCACGGTCCCAACTCTAAGTAGGGGTGCACATGAAATCGGTAGAACCGAGGAACCTGACCAGAACCGACCAAAGTGTACCGGTTTTGGTTCTAAAATTCAAATAATCGATGTTCGGTTCGGTTCTCGGTTTGGAGTACGTAGAATCAAATCGAATCGTGAACCGATCCATAGAACCGAACCAAATATTTCAAAATAAAAAAAAAAAAAAACCATAGTTCATTTCCTTCACTTCACTCTTCATGTTGCTCCTACTGCAGCTGCCCCCAATTCCCATCCATTCCTCTCTCTCTCTCTCTCTCTCTCTCAAGCTCAGAATCATGGAACCAAACCGGTATTAACGGTCCGGTTCTAGGGTGCCAACGGTCCAATTCCGATTCTCCTAGAACCGTTAGGAACAGTTTGGTTCCGGTTCCGATTCTCCTAGAACCGTCGAGAACTATTCGGTTCCAGTTTCACCCTAGAACCAGACCAAACCGACTCGCGTGCACCCTTAATTCCAAGAGCTTATAAAAACTAATGAGGAATTATTTAATCTTGAGCCGAAGAGTATAAGGAATCCTTACAGTCGGAGCTGCTGCGAAACAGTCTTATGATTTTTTAGTTTTTTTTGTTAGCTTGTTAGTACACACCCCACTCATAGCCACAACCCACTTGGAAATCGATATCAAAACCTTGGTGTCACGGTCGCATGAAGCTATGTGCTTAGAAGCTGGGTGGGGCCACTGTAATGTTTACAAGAAATCCAACCCACTTTTTTGGATTGTGCTAGGATATGGGCAAAAAAAAAAAGGCAGATTGAAAACTCAAGTAGTCACAAATCAGGAAATAGTGGGATTTGAACGTCCACTCTTAAAACATTTGTAGGGTCAGAGAAGTTCTGAATCAAGCTAATATTTTTGTATTTTCAGTTTATCCCAGTAGGAGGATGGCATATAAACATTGCGGTGGACCATATGGGAGGTTGCAACTGTAGGCATTTCCCTAATCACTTTTTCCTACCATGCAGCCCACGTGAGTCTTGGATCT
The DNA here is from genome assembly GCA_021015155.1 of Magnolia officinalis. NCBI lineage: Eukaryota > Viridiplantae > Streptophyta > Magnoliopsida > Magnoliales > Magnoliaceae > Magnolia > Magnolia officinalis. Next base: position 815,494 of record JAJHSJ010000002.1, read on the forward strand.
GCTTCATTTTTTAGCTCATGTCGTAATACAATCAGACAAAATGGATGGACATGGTGGATTTATCACAAACATCATAATGAGGCCTTCCTAGCTTCCAAGTAGTATGCGTCTACTAGAGTCTAGAGGGGGGCCATATTTTGGTGATCTGGATTGTTGATCTAATGTGCTTAAAAATCTTCCCTAAGGTGATTCTATTCATTTTTGGCACCTTGACATGGTCCAATAAAAAACCACCACATGGTGACACCACGTGTTTGGCATACATGAAAGTTGTATTCGCAACTAAAAAGATCATCTGTTGATATTCCTTTAACATTATGCATTCATTAATGCAATAGTACACCCTTGCTCATGCTTTAAGATAATGAATTGTCACATGCCATGTGGCCACGTCTATCATGCCAATTAATGAGGCAACATATCCAACACGACTATAAAACACCTAGCAAAATAACAGATTTAATTAAGTAGCTGGCTATGATATTCTCAGTGTGGTCGTCTCTCACAATCCTTTCAAAATGGATCTTCCTAAAGACGTTTGGATAGCCAACAACACTTGAGAATGTCCTGAATATTAAGAAATCCAACCAATGTCCAAGTTAATCCGGTATTGGTTTGGACCCAAGTCGGGAAAGACAAACACATTGACCCGATCATGTTTCCCTCTCCATACATTAATCATAATAAAAGAATGGGAGTGATCGAATATCCCATTGAGGTGTCGTGCCCCAATCAGGATCAAGAGTTTAGGAGGTCAAAATGTGATGGGTCATGTCTATCCATTCCCTCCAGTAGTCAAAACCATCTGCAATCAATGGTGAAAATGAAAGAGGTAGTTTAAAGAGACCGTCCAATACCTCGAAGTAGAAGAGCAGGAGGTGGCCACCAGATAAGTGGCTAAGATCGATTTGAGATCTAAGATCAATCCTTGAAGCCTGTTCCTGAATTCATTTAGTGGGCCATGAAGATCTTTGGAGCAGGACCAACTACAAGAAGAATTTCCGAGAAGCTAGTAAGTGCGGATCTGACCAGAGTCATTTCTTACCAATACAAGCCAGTAGTTCTAAATCAATCAATGAGATTCCCATACTCGGAATTGTGATATGAATTGGAAGGATCTAGAAACATCGATAAAGCCCAACGAGGGGTTTCATTGCCTCGATAAGCTGTAGAAGGAGTACACGAAGAAGAGCTCGAGACCTCACTCTAAACACATATATCTACTTTTCATTTATATTAGCTTAGCATATTCTAATTCTAGTATAAATAGCTACTGCATAGTGATTTTCACTATAGTACCTTAGAAAAGAGTACATATTCTTAACCTATATTTGGTGCACATCATGAAGATATCGTGATTGCAACATGATTATTCCTACATTAATCTGATGCCGCTAGTTCTTATCCAAACAATTGCCCAACCCCCTATTTTGTCTAACCTCATTATGAATGGTCATTGGCCAACAAGGATGACAATTGGCTTGGTGTAATTACCTTAGCCTCATCCTTATCCGGAGTTCCTTAATCCTTGGCCCTAGCACATTACCTTGGTCCCAATTAGGACAAAAAGGCTTTTCCCTTAGCCCAGTAGGCTAGGTGAGGCCAAGGCTGCCCCCATGAAAAGAAAGAAATGATCAACTATTTGAAACAATCCAATCTAAGAATTTTCCTTTCAGCTTTTCAGTCGCATGGCTTTAGTGGATTCGAGTGGGACTGCTGATTATGAGGGCCCACCATGATGTATTTGACTACATCCACCCTGCGCCATCCATAGTGAAAGCTCATTTTAGGGCATAAAAAAAAATAATAATAAAGTAAATCCAAATCTCAAATTGACTAAGGTACCCAAAAATAGTGGTAATTGGCCATTAAAAAAAAACTTCTTGTAGGCCAAAAAAAAGCTTTGGATCAAAATGATATTTATGTGCTCTCTTCATTCAGGCTTTTGTGACCTTATCAACAGGTTGAATGGAAATTAACGTTCCGGTAGAGTCCATAAATTTTTTAATGGTGGGGATTCGATCACGACTCTTTCCTGTGGTGTGGTCCACATAAGATTTGGGTTAGTTTCATTTTTGGGATCATGCCCTAAAATGATCTGTCAAAATGGTTGGACAGTGTGGATTTAAGGTATATACATGACTGTGAGCCCCACAGTCAGGGGGCCAACCCACCTTGGTGGATGTGGCTCCACGTAAGCAGAGCCCGAGTCTCTCCTCCATTCACAACAATTCCCACTGTATTAATGGTTTTGATCACGGATGTAAATTGATCATTGCAACTGTACATTATATAAGGCCCACTTGATGATTGGACTGGATCAACAGACAGGCCATTCACTGTTGGCCCAGACCCGGTAGACCCGAGGACACCGGGTATAGATTTCAAGCCGGGAGAGGATATCAATGGCTAACCTCTTCCTGTCCACAATTTTTTAGGTGCATTGGATATCCACAATGTGGTACCCGGCATCTACGGTTTAAATCACTAAACCTCGGCCCCTCCTGTACGAACTAACATCTGCAGGGATTTGAGTGGCTAGATCTCCAATCTGCGGAGTTTTTGGGTCCATGATCCATTGCGGCCCAGCAGATCAATGGTCCGGATCACCAAACATCCAGCCCACTTATTAAATAAGTGGGTACTCCAAGGACGCGGATTGCGTCCTAGGACGCCGATAAGATACTGACAGGTTGAGTAGCGAGTCCGCTACTGAAGTGACGTCAACAAGTTATGTGGGCTCTACCATAATGTATGTATTGTATCCACACCGTCTATCCATTCGGAGATATCATTTTAGGCATGAGCCAAAGAATGAGGCGGATAAAAAGTTGTAGTGGACCCCACCACACAGTGGGGAGAGTGATTCCCACCGTTGAAACTATCCTAAGGCCAACCATAATGTTTATTTGAAATCCAACCTGTTCAAAAGTTTAAAAAAGACATGAAAAGAGAAAACACGAGTATCAATTTGATCTAAAACTTTTGTGGCCTTTACAAGTTTTTAATGGTGGACATCACTATCCCCACTCTTTTCTATGCTGGGGTCTACTGGTGCCTGGATTTAACTAATTCTTTGTATCTTGCCCTAAAATGATCTCTCAAAATGAATGGACTGAGTGGATACAAAATATAAATCATAATTGGGCCTACGGAACTTGGTGACGTTACGTCAGTAGCTAGCGTCGCTACTCAACCGTCAGTAGCTAATCCCCGACCTGCATCCTACCCCCGCCGTCTCTAGCTGGGAACGGGCAGGAGCTTTGAGGCCACTGTGATGTATGAGTCTAATCCACACTGTCCGTCTATTTTTTTGGTATCATTTTAAAATATGAATCCAAAAGATCCAAGACATATATAGACTACACATTGGGTATTAAACTTTTACAGTTGAAATTTTCTCAGGGTCACAAAAGTTTTGGATGGAGCTGATATTTATATTTTCTCTTCATCCATGTCTATATAACTTTACGAATAGGTTAGATGACAAATACACGTCACGTTGGGCTTTAGAAAAGTTTCAACGATAAGAATCATTATCACCGGCGTGGTCCACTTGAGCCTTGGATCTGACTCAGTTTTGGGGTTGTATGTTAAAATTATATAAAAAAAATAGATAAGCGGTGTGTATGAACCCATATATAATAGTGGACACTCAAGCTCCTACCCATTCCCAGCTGGAGAGTGGCGGGGTTAGGACGCAATCCGCGTCCGTACTCCAACCACGAACGTCTCGTAGGAAAAAAAGAAAAAGAAAAAGAGAAAAGGTAAAAAAGTTGTCTACCGCAAAGCCCAGAAACCGGGACGCTGATTGCGTCCTACCCCCGACCAGACGGGCTTTGTGGGGCTGCAGTGATGTAAGTGTTTTATCCACGCTGTTAATAGTTTTCCTTGAATCATTTTAAGGTATGATGAAAAATATTAGACATGTACAAGTCTTAAGTGAACTACAAAGTGGGAATTGAATATCCACCGTTAAAAAGTTCTTGGGAGTTAAGAGAAGTTCATGATCAAGCTTATATTTATGTTTTCACTTCATCCATGGCTACATGCCTTTATTAATAGGTTGGATGGTAAAAAAACATCACAGTGCCCCTCAGAAAGGTTTCAACGGTGGATGTCATTATCACTGCAGCTTCCTTTATTGTGGTCCACTGGATCTGTAGACCTGCCTTGTTCTTGGATCATTACTTAAAATGGTTTAATAAAAGCAATTAACAGCGGGGATAAAATACTTAGCTTTGGGCCCACAGATGCCCGTCCGGCCGGGGGTAGGACGCAATCCGCGTCCCAAAAACCGAAGCTAAGTACTTTGATACTCTGGCGGAGGCAAAGCGTGTGATGGATGATCCCGTTCCCGCAAACACACGAGGGAAAAAAAAAAAAAAAAACCGTTACTCCTGCTCCTGCTTATTCATGTAACTATTAGATTGCTGGACGAATATTAAATGACCGAAAAATGAAATTATACCCAACCGTCTTATTTCCAAAATCAGTGTCCACTAAGTTTAAGGCCATATTGCCTGTGCCCCTGGCCCATAGTAAGTTACTGTAGTTAAAAGCTACGTAGGCCACTGAGATGTCCGTAGGTTCTCCCGCTAGTTATTAGGATATAATAATAATAATAATAATAAAGCAGACATCTAAAACTGAAGTGGACCACCGAAAATAGTGTGATAAAAATGCTCACCATTGAAACTGTTCTGGGACCCACCATGACGTCCATATGCCATCCAAAGCATGCATAATGACATTCTTAAGTGGGATGAACGAAAACACAAATATTAGCACGATATAGAACTTCTATTCCCCATAAAAGGTTTCAACGGTTGGCATTTCATCCCCACTGTTCCCTGCAGTGTGGTCCACTTGAGTTTTGGATCTACCTCATTGTTGGGATTATCTACTCACATGAGGTGGAGAAACTGATGAACTGGGTGGATTTCTCCCGGACATCTCAGTGGGCCCCATGTAGCTTCCGACCACAGGAACTTCATGTGCGCGGGGGCACAGGTAACTCGCGTCAACTGTTCAACCAGTCTATTTTAGAATGTAATTTTAAGGGCAGTGACTGCACGGTTCAGCCGGTTTAATTTCGTTAATATATGCCACTGGTACCTTTTTGAGTACCTGCGTATCAAGTTTCATACGCAACCAGAGTATCAAACAACCCCCTCCAACCGAAAGAAAAAGAACCGTCTCGCCTTCGCATCTCTCTCTCTCTCCGAGAGATAAAATAGAGAAACTAGAAATTCTCGAAATCTTCTTTTTTATAATTTTCCAATCTCCTTCGTGATTTCCAGATCTTCGTTTCGTTGGTCTCCGGGAGAGGAAGAGAGAGGGAGAGAGAGTGATCTGTAGAGGTGACGGGTTATCATGGCCGGACGCTACGACAGCAATCCCTTCGAGGAAGAAGACGTCAATCCGTTCGCTGTAAGTCCAGATCTGCGATCTCGATTTCTCTATCATCTTCTTTTTAACACTCTCTCGCATTTTCGTCGATCTCCATCTTGAGACTCGATGGCATTCGTTCAGTTACGTTAGTAGGATTTGAAGGACGGCATTTTACGGTTTCTGATTTTTTTTTTCCTTTTAATTATCCCTAACCTGATTCCGAGATTTGAATGGATTCGGTGTTTAAGGACTCGAAATGTGGTATCGAATTGATTGTGAGATTGGATGTGTTTGGAATTTAGAGGTTTTTATCTGTTTCTGAATTCGAGATTCGAAGGAATTCGTTCTAATGCGTTGTTTATTTGGTAATTGAAAGGTCGGAAATTCACTGAGAGGAATTATAGGGTGCTGATGTACCCATTCTACATGAGAGGACTCATGTTTGGGCGATGAAGATTGTTTCTGTTGATGGAGGATGCCTGGAGAATCTTCCATTTGGGAAAGATTGTAGCTATCCATATTTCTGGCCCTTTTTTCCTGACCGTTGATGTAATTTTTTCTCAACCATCTATTTTCACTGATCCAATGTTTAGGATCTTCCATTCTGGGAGATATTTTGGCACCCCCATCCATGATGCGACTGTCAGTTCAACAGTCTTGATCACCGCACAGTTGGACCAATTGTACAGACTGGGTGCATCAGGACCCAGTAATTCCTCTTTTGCGTTTCTATTATTATATTATTATTATTATTATTATTATTATTATTATTATTATTTGTGTTTGATATAACTCTAGAAAAAACGCAACAAATAAATGGACGTGGCATGTGCATATGTTGACTAAGACATTTTCAAATTTAGCCATAGTTGTGAAAATGATTTTCGTCCAATCTTAAGCAAAATGATTTGAATCACTTTTGGATGAATCCTATGATCTAGGATTCAAATCATACATGTTTTCTTCTTCTTCTTCTTCTACTTATTTTATTTTATTTTTAATTATTTGGCTTTCATTATATTTTTAAATTGGTGCGACTTTAAGAAAAATTTAAAGGAAATTTTACAAAAAACTACCTAATTGAATTTACATTCTAGTGCCTTTCTCAAAAATATTTTCAAAAAGCTACCTAATTAATCAATATGATTATCATTCCACTACCTTTGGTTTCATTTCTTTAACAGCCAGTTGGGGGGCATGCGAGCGAATGGGTTGGCTGCTTTGGTGAGTCCCACCGTGATGTTTATATCAAATCCACCCCGATTGCTGGGTGGGTCACCTCGTGTTAGGCCAAGGGCCAAAAATCACCACCATCCTTGATTCAGGTGGACCACATGATTGGAAACAGTATATAGGGCTATGATCTCCATACAAACTGTTTCCCTTGGTATGGCCCACCTGAATCACAGATTGGCCTATTTTTAGGCCCTTGACATATATTTTGGTATGTCATCTAATGGTTGGAGTGTATTAAATATAGTCATCGCGGTGGGCCCTATAAAAATCAAGTTTGGACATCCCTCTCCCAACTATTTTCTTTGGTGTGGCCTGCCTAAAACACAATTTAGCTTACACTATTCACTATTTAAAAAGCTATAACCAATTGTATGACAGATATTCTCTTCGATGTTAAATCATTTTGCATTTTCTTATGATTTCTTGCTTCTTAATTGGTCGAAACACCAAATTGATATAAATTCAATAACGGTAGCAGCCAGTCTTATAGCCATTACGATGTAGACCATAACGGTCATTAAACCCTCACAACAGTTGTTACGGCCCTATAATGGTTGTTATCCCCCTTGTAACGACTATTATGGCCCAGTAATGGTTGATTTTTTTTAGAAGGAAAAATGTATCGGCTAGTTATGAACCAATAATTTTTTTTTTCTTCCCGAATTGGCTTTACGGCCGCATTTCGCATAACAGTGACTAACATTATCATTAAATAGTGGTCGTAATGTAACCATGTTTTTAATACCATGTGCATGGCTTATCTAGAATGTTTTTCATATATGGTTGCGACCATGTTGACTTATATGTATTGTGGGAATGATGGTTAGAAATCAAACTATCTTTTTCCGCCGGCCTACAGAAACAAATCCCCCTTTCGAACATGATTCTATGCTTAAGAAAGGTAAAAAGAACATAAATTATTAGAGGATTAGAGGATGCTTGTATGTTTTTAAGATAAATTTCTTGGGTTCCAATCCATGGCTTAGTGGTAGATAGAGTGTGTTTCAACAATGAGGTCATGGGTTTGAGTGCCCATGTGGTGTGTGTGTGTGTGTTAAAAAAAGATAAATTTCTTGAATGGCAAAAAATAAAGGCGAGAATGTTCTAACCATATCATGGTATGGTGGTATTACTTGGTGCATATTGATGGGAAATGGATGATTGACCTTTCATATTTCCTGTGTTATGCCGAAATCCATTGAAGATCTTTTTCATTCCTGGCATGCGAGTGGGGACTTTGTTATCAGGAAGTCTAGATGAAGAGTTGCTCTTCCGGCTGTATTGTGGTGTCTATGTGAAGAAACGAATGTGCGATGCTTCATGAATATTTCATGCTCTTCATTTTGGGTCATCTTTTTTTTTTGAAGGATGTCAATTTTATTAAGAAGGCAGCAAAACACTAAAAGAATACAAAGAAACCCCAAAAAGACTAGTCCTGAACAGGGCTAAAAAAGGCTCAGTTCCTGATGCTTCGCATTCATGGCCCCCCAAGCTATGACCAAGGTCCTAGCCTTAAGAAACAGTCCCTTGGCTTTTCCCGGAGACATTTTTGAAACATCTATTGTTCCTCTCACCCCATATGGCCCACGAACTCGCAAGGGGAGCCAATCTCCACACAACCCTCCCCGAATCTCCGATGCCGCCTCCATGCCATTGAATAAAAAAACTGTCAATAGAACTGGGCATAACCCACTCCACCTCAAAAGATCAAAAAAATCCTTCCCAAACTTCCCTCGAGAACGGGCAATGCACAAAGAGGTGGACCACCGACTCCTCATTGCATAAACAAAGGGTACAAGCATTCACAAGGATGAAATCCCTCTTCCTCAAATTTTCAATCGTTACGACTTTCTCCCAAAAAACTAACCAAGCAAACGTCGCCATCTTTGAGGGGGCTCCATAGGACCACAACACAGTGAGTGCTCTTTCCCACCATCAGCCGACGCTCCGGGTAAAGAATTGAAAAAAAAAAAAAAATTCCCGAGAAGATGCCTGATTTGCTCTCTCTCCATCACACCGGATCCAACTCCTCCAAAGGAACCATACTCCCTCCAAAAGATTAAGGCCACTAACTCATCGGCTTCCACATCTTGGAGGTTTCTTCAAAACAAAGGCAGCCATAACCTTCTATCTTCACCTAGGGTCATCAATAGGGTTAATCTTTGTATTAAGGAGTGGGTGCCCTAAGCTAGGCTTGTATATATATATATTTTCTTTTCATTTCCTGCTCTTGCTTTTCGTTTTTTTTTTTTTTTAATCAAATTCTAAAAAGTTATAAAAAAATCTTACGATTTACAATATGATTTGTGATTCGATATGATTCATCCCTTGTTATGATTAGCGATCCGATAACGATTTTGACAACATTGGTTGTGGTAATGTTGGTTAGGATTTGACTTCCACTTAAAGAACTATACTTTTTTTTTTGTTAGTTATCTTGAATTGGAAGTTTTCTTTTTATTTGTTGTGTTTTCTAGGGTTTCATTATGTGATTTCAAACTCAGGGGTTTATTTATCATATAATAACAAACAACTTATTAAAAAAACCTTTTTGAAGGCCTCGTTAGGAATTTGCACTTTATGACTTTGACTTTAAAACATGACAGCATTTATGCTTTGAAATATCCAGTTGATGGAAATACTTTTGGGTTTTAGTTGATATGTTAATTCATCATTACCATTGATGGATATTGTGATTGCTTCAGAACATTTGTAGTTTTTCTCTCAAGTTTTTTTTTTTGGATGTTTTTTCTCTGAAATTTCTCTTTTGCTTTAAATTCAATCTGATGATAGTTTTTTTTCATTAAACTTGTTTATTGACTCCATGGTGTATGTCTTTCATTGGGTCTAGAGTTCTAATTGTTACCTACCTCAGTATATGTAAATTTAGCAGTTATTGTAGTTTGATGAACTTAGTGGGTATAATTCACTCAACTTTTCTTGTTTCCATTGCTTGTCAGGACACTGCAGGGAGAAAAGCATCAGGTCAATCAAACTATGGTGGAGGTGCATTTTATACCACAGTAAGTTTATCTGTTATGTTCTTTACTACCATCATGTTATAGATTTACTTGTCAGAAAATGTCAATCCATTATTTTCATTTTCATCTCTGGTGCTATACTACTTTGTGTTGAGGAATGACCAATATCTCACGAACATAATCACTACTGTATATAATGAGACTTGGAGAGTAAACATCCCCCACAATTACATGTCAGAAAACAACCGGAACTACGAAATTAAAGGGCTGTAGTTTGGGTAAATTTACACAATGCACTGTGTAATCGACCATAAAAATAGAACCGTCTCCTTTCAATTCTAATCTCACTCTACCATGTCTATCAACATGGACGCATGATGGAGAAATACCAAATGTAGCTCTCTCAGAAAATGCAAAGTTCAGTAACTGCTCTTCATGGGCCTACTTTGCTTGCTTGCCCTTTGTGATGTGCTGTGTGCATGTAATACTTGGGCTGACGATTAGTATTGGGTAGTAAGGTATTTCAAAATGGTTACGTAATGGATGTTATGGAAACAATGACCCATTATGGGGCTTTTTTTTTTTTTTTTTGTTTTTTCTTAAATCTGTAACGGCCTATATCGTAATGGTAACAGTAGTGACCGTTATAGCCACCATTACCATTATTGAATACCTTGCTGGTAGGAGTGGGCATAAGAGTGTTGTCAGTGTGAGCCTTTGCCAATGTCTAGTTTCCAATAACCTGGGTAAAAGAGGAAGGCTGATGGGTGGCGGGTAGCCTGTCATACAACTTTTTCAATCTCTCTTTTATCTTGCCAACCCTGAATTGATGGGAGAATGCTATCGATGATGATGATGATGAACCATGTGCTAAACCATTTAAACTTAATGAAGCAGTTCCTGTAATGTAACTTTGTATCAAATAGCTGAGAATTATAGTTCATTTGCTCCTATCTGTTTAACACTATTTAATGACAGTATCTGACTGTTTGGGTATGTTTTATACACTTCTATGCCTTTCATGTTTTCTTTGGAAATGCAAACTGTTTGCCTTCTTTGTATGCTTTTGTGTTCTCCAACACCACTTTCTGTTTTTTGCTTAATTGACTTTTATGCTATCATGGCACATTCTACTAGTATGGTTGTGTATGTTGCATTCTACACTACTTACTGTACCTGCTTAATTTACTTTTATGCCATCATGGTGCATTCTATCCCTAGTTTCTATGCTTTTGTGCTCCAAACACTAACTATTCTTGCTCAATTTACCATTTGGTTATCATGGCATTTTCTACAAGTATTCTTCTGTTTGATGCATTAACTTGGTTTCCTGTAATTCCTTGTCCCATCGCAACTCATATATTGCTTGTAAGTTAGCTTGTTTATTTACTTTCTTATCTAAAGCTTTTATTTTCTATTTTCATGAATACTTATGTAAAGTTAACTTGCATAAGGTTAAAAGCTTATGCACAGTTCTATTTTCCTTTTACTTATATTTCATTATCTTACCAAAATTTCCAGAATCCCGGCAGTGTCCCTCCTGCAGCAAATTCAAGGCTTTCTCCTCTTCCTCCTGAACCTGCGGATTTCAACTATGATCGTGGTAGTGCAAATATTGATATTCCTCTTGACACAACAAAGGTGGGTTGTGATTTTTTTAAGTTGGTATTTTAATATTTATCTCTGTGGCCACAGCATTCAACATTTCTTAAATGTTTTTTTCCCTTCTTCTTTTAGGATCTGAAACAGAAGGAGAAGGAACTAAAAGCCAAGGAGGCAGAATTGAATAAGAGGGAACAGGTACCTGCTGTTCTGGTTGCCAATGAGTGGCTGCACGTCTTTATGCACACATCTCTATGTAACTAGATTCATCTAGTGTTGTCATTGATTTGTCTTCCTGAAATGTAGTTTGCTACCAGAAACAAAATGAGTTGATGGGTCCAATTTGTAATCACAACCATTTAATAAAAAATTTCATTATAAAAAAAAGGAAACATGACCTGGTCTGATATTGAAGTTGTTATGCTTAATCTGATTATCAAAATTTGAAGGGCATCATTTTGGACTGAGAAACCTTTTTATTATGCCCATTAGGCTGTACTTCATATTAGCTGCACTGGTGCATGCTTGTATACATGATGTGTGTTCTTGCTTCTGGTGTATATAAAATATCACACCTCAGTTGCTGCATGTGCAGGATCGTTCAACTGAAGTACTGATCTGGCCACGGATTTTTTTATTAAATATTTTTATTCTATAATGATTTGTATTTCCTTTCTTTAGTTAGGCTGAAATCCTAGCTTTCCTGTTTTTACTCTTGTAAATGGTTGTAAAGTTGTCGGATAAGCCAATCATGCACCCATATTTCGAGTTGCCTTAGGGTTAGACCTGTTTCTTATTAGTTGCAAGGTCCCTATTCCAATACTTAGCGATACATTTAGTGATACATTTCCCTATTCTGATGCATACTGATACATGTCTTTTGAAAGGCCTTCCTTTATGTGCTCCTAAGCCATTATCATATGCTGTTATCTCCATCCAAAACTAGGGCTTCCCTTCTTAGAGAAAAATAAGCAAAAGCGGATGGAAAGTACATTAAAAAATCTATGCTATTAGTTTCCATGCTTTAGGAAGTTGATACACTCTGACTATACTCATTTGTTGCCTATAAAGGGGGAATGGCATCTTACCCTTCTACAAATGGTGTTTAATGCCACTATTCAGCAGCTACCTAGCTCTTGGTTGCCCATACGATTTTCACCATTAGCCAAGTAAGTGTCTGTCACATCAGTGGGAAGAACATGTGATTTCTCTACAGGCAGCTGCGTTCATGCACCTACTAGTGCACAGATTCATGTGCTTGCTTATGAAGACTGATTTCTTGAAGAGTTTGTGCCGCCATGATTGTTGTTTTGCATTGTATTGTACTATCTTTCTTATACATAATTTTATCAATTACTATTTATCCTGTTAACATCATGTAGGATCTAAAACGGAGGGAGGAGGCTGCAGCACGAGGTATTCTTTTCATTGATTCATACCATTTCAAATTAGTATAAATTCCTGGTATTGCTCAACTAAGCTGATGTTACTTAGTGATCTAACTTCTCTCTCTCTCTCTCTCTCTCTCTCTCTCTCTCTCTCTCTCTCTCTCTCTCTCTCTCACTGGAATTGTTATAGAGGAGAAAAATTGGCCACCATTTTTTCCCATTATTCATCATGATGTTGCAAATGAAATACCAATCCATCTGCAAAGGATACAATATTTTGCATTTGCAACATTTTTAGGTATGTTTTCATTTTCACAAATGTTCAAATATTGATATTTTTCCTTGAATGGTTGAAGTTGGCAGCATGCTTTCCTTTTTCTTATTGTTTACAAAATACAAACCAAATATCTACATCGAGGTATTCTGTAATGGTACCGGTACCGGTACCGTAATGGCCACCACCATTACGATACATGACTTTTGTTTTCTTTCTTTTTTAAAGATGATGCAATTTTATTAAGGCCAACAACCAAAAAACAAAAACAAGAGCTACAACAGATAACTGAAGAAACAAAACAAACAAAAGAAACCCAAAACAGACAGCGGCCTAAAAGCTTAAAAAACAAAACAACAGAAAGGAGCAAAATTAGAGACCCAACAACATGCAACAACCCACTCCCACAATCAAGTCACCCTTTCCCTTAAATATAAATGGACCCAAGGACCCAATTAGCAGACCCACTGATATTTTGGAAGCATCGACTATTTCTTTCACTCCATGAGGACTAAAGAATACAAGCAAAGTAACCTTCCACCTGGATTTGCCCAACCGGTCTCCTCCCTCAACATGCCAAGAGCGAAACAACCCTTTAATCGAGCCTGACACTACCCAGGTCATGTCCGAACATTGAAGAACAGTAGACCAGATAATCCTAGAGAATGAATGATGAATAAATAGATGGTCAATCGACTCCTAAGCTTTCATACATAGCAGACACGTTTTGTAAGACCATAGATCACTTATGAAGATTGTCAATGGTCAGGATCTTGTTCCTCCCAACAAGCCAAACAAAGGTCGCAACTTTAGGATAACACCACACTGGGGTAGTGTGTCTTCTTCCACTCCCAACATTAGCCCGAGTCAGCAGCGCAAAGACGGATTGAACCGAGAACACTCCTGACTTGCTAGATCACCAAAAGTAAGAATCTTCGATGTCTGGGGAGAGCAATAGCCCCTGCAAGCGAGATAAAAAGAGAGAGTAAGTCATTGCAACATTCAAAATCGAAAAGATCTTGACGACAATGGGGAGCTCACTCTCCCTGGAGGCATGATTCAAGAAGTGTCTCGCAACATAAATACCAGAAATGAGAAGAGATGGGCTAATCTCAAAAAGGGTGGCTGAAGTGACGAATCGCCACACCACACATACTCTCAGAATCTAACCTTAGAACCCATCCCAATGACAAAACTGGTACCATAAAAAACTTTAAGAGCTACTCAGGAGATGCCTTTCCACATAAAGGAGGAACGATACAAAGAACCATACTTAGCTGCAATGATCCTCCAAGTAGCGCCTCATTGAAGGCATCCATGCGCCTAATATTGGCACCTCGTCAACAGTGGGACGACAAACCTCTTTCCAATTCAAAAGGTGGAATTTCTTAGAAGAAATTCCCCCTTGCCATAGGAAGTTCCTTCTCAATTTATCAATGCATTCTAGGACAACCTTAGGACATCTAAAAATGGACAAAAATAGAGCCAGTGATTGGAGAGAAGATTTAATAAGAGTAATTCTACTACCTAGAGAGCAATTATCTCTTTTAAGGGGATAATTTCCTCTCCATTCTATCAATCACTTTCTCCCAGAAATGAATCGTAGGCTTCCCGAGACAAATGGGGAAGGCTACGGTAAGACAGCGAAAGAACCAATACGACATCCAGAAAGCTCATCCCCGCAAGAAATCTTATCAAGAGGAGCCGAAATGCCCCAAATCTCACTCTTAGACAAATCAATCTTTAAATGAGAGATTACTTCAAGCAATCCGCGAGTGAGGCGCCATGGTCAACTCGGCTTTGCAAAACAAAGTAGTGTAATCAACAAACTGAAGATGAGAAATTGGGTCAACAAAATTATCTATCTTAAAACCCTGTAAGAGGCCCTCATCTTGACTTTGGATAACATCTTGCTTAAAGCCTCCGAGAGAATCACAAAGAGGAAAGGAGATAAAGGACCCCCCTTGACGTAAGCCTCGAGAGGATTTTAAAAATCCAAACGGAGTACAATTGATATGAACAGAGAATTTGGCCAAGGACACAATTTTGAATCCAACGTCTCCATTTGGACCCAAAACTCATACGAGCGAACATATAGGTAAAAAATGACCAATCCACATGATCATAAGCTTTTTCAAGGTCTTATTTAAAAACCACACCTTCATCATCCAATTTGTGGAAAGAGTCCAAACATTCATAAGCAATCAGGGCACTATCATTTATTTGTCTCCTCGATAAAAAGCACTCTGAAAAGTCAAAATAACCTTGGAGAGAACCATTCTTAGACTTTCGCTCAAAACCTCTGCAATAATTTTGTAAAGGTACCCAGGAGACTAATAGGCCTAAAATTATTAAGACTATCATCACCTTCCTCCTTAGGAAATGAGGGTCAGAAAGGTACTGCCCAATTCAGCTAACAGAATCCCCGAGTCAAAAAATTCCTTAGTGAAACCCATGAGGTCATCCTTAATGCGATCCCAAAAAGGCTGAAAAAGAGCCAAAGGAAAACCATCCGGATTTGGGGACTTTGTCCTTGCCCAGATCCCAGACCACACACTCTTGACCTTCTCCAGATGACGGGGTACTGTGAGGTCCTGAGCAGCCTCTAGAGAAATAGAATGAAAATGGAGGTTGTCAAGAGTCGGTCTCTGCCAACCCTCGTTCGAAAGGAGCAGCTCATAAAAATTAACAATAGAATTGCAGATAGAATTTTTATCGACAAGCTTCTTACCATCAACGACGAGAGATGAAATACAATTGGCACAAGCCCTTGTGCAGGCAATCCCATGGAAATATTTGGTATTTTTATCACCGGCTTTGAGCCAGACTGCCTGTGACCGCTGGTGCCGTTTGATCTCCCCTTTCAATCTGGAGCAATAATCAGAAGACAACCTATCTCTGGACGCTTTCTCCTCTTCCGATTGCAAATCCCCTTCCTTGATATGTAAGGATGACGACTTATGATGCGGGTTGTTATGACCTTTTTTTTTTTTGAAGAGAACTGTCTCAGTCCTGCAACAACTTTATGGGTCAATTTTTTTTCCATAATGGCCCGTTATGACTTATGACCCCATAACACATAATGGTTGCCACTGTTGCTGTTATGTAACGGCTTTTATGGCCATTATGGTGCACCATGATATGCATTTTATTCGCAAGGATAATTCATGTCTTGTACTAGAACCTCTAATTTTAGAGAATGATGAAAATTATGCCAAGCTATTTGATGCAAATGTGGCTCCATGCATGTTCTTCCTTACACCGCAAATGAGCAATCTGCCAGGGTCAAAGGAGACATTCCATGAGGCTTAATATATTTCATGGGTTCAGCAGGGAGGCCTTTGAATGAAAATTGGAGGGCGGCCTTGGCCTTGTGGTAGTTAGATGATTCCTCATCATCCTATGCCTAGGGAGGGAGAGAGTGCATAATATTATAATTGCCTTTCAAGGGAATCATGTTGGCTGGTGCAACATTCCTCTTTATGTGATTATAATTTGTTAATGTGACACACCATCACTGCAGGTGTATCTAATTGATTCTTGTACTATTTAGAGACTGCATGATCTTTGCATTTTTCTGTCAAGATGATCAGTGAATATTGTGTGTATATATATATATATATATATATATATATATATATATATATATATATATATATATATATATATCTTCAAAACTATGTACTAGACAAACACCATACTAAGTGCATTGACTTTGTTTTTTCATGTGTGCTTGTGTGCTTACGGCCCTCTTGGAACCATTCCTCATTATCTCGAGCAGGCCTCCATAATGCTGTTTGGGCGGAGGTTTCTTTCTGTCAGATGTGTAGAATATAAATCGACTTAAATAGGCATTCCTTTCAATTTGTTTCTTTTCCTGTATTTTAAAAAGCTTCATTGCATTCACACATTGAACAGAAACAATTTTAGGGGTGAACTTATGTTTGCAACTTCTAAACTTTGGGATTCGTGCAGGATTGATCATCTGTCTTCTCTGGAACATCATTGCAGTTACCTTAGCATGGATTAGAGGGGAAGGTTAGCCTGGAAACTGGACCATATCTTTCTTCATCTTTGTCCTGATGCTTATTTGGTTCCTTGCTGCAGGTTTTCCTTCATTTTGTTTTGAATGATCTTGATTCAACATGTCTTATTTTGTAGGTGTGACGATCTGGTTCCTTGCTATTATCTATTTTATATCAGGGGTTCCAGGAGGTTATGTGTTGTGGTACCGCCCTCTTTATCGTGCCATGAGGTACTATTGTTATATGTTTCTATGGTTTTTAGGAATCTGCCTTCCACTGTATGTAAATAATTTTGTCCTTGCATGCTAGTTTTGCCTTTTCCTATTTTTGCCCTTAATATGTGTGTGCATGAGTGTATTTATTTAACGAGGCCTGAGGTTGTTAATCATATGAAACATTTCAGGACTGACAGTGCTTTGAAGTTTGGATGGTTTTTCCTTTTCTACCTGGTATTTTTTTTCTTCATATTTTATCTTAGATAGGCTTTCTACCTTGGAATGTCTTGTTATCTGCCCAAAGACAATGACATATGCCTGACTTCTGCTTCTTTATTTTCCTACAGCTTCACATTGGTTTCTGCATCTTTGCTTCTGTGGCCCCTCCTATTATTTTCAAAGGGAAATCTCTGACGTAAGTTCAGTTCTTGCATCCAATGGTACCTTCATACCCATTGGTTTATAGTCCTCTTTTTTTGTCTCTCTCTTTTTTTTTTTTTTTTTTTTTTTTTTTTTTTTGCCGCAATTTGTTGGACCTTTATATGCATTGTAAGTTCCATGTCTGAAGGTTTATTCACATCATCAAGGAATAATAAAAGAGTTGAGAATACCTTTGGAGGAAAGTACACTTTGATGCCATTGAATGACTCAAAGCACTTCTATTTAAAATGGTTCCCATTAACCATAGTTTAGAAACCCAAAAACTCGATTCGATATTCATCCATGTTGGGTCGACTTGAAGACACAATCCAACTCGATTCGATAGCTATTAAATATAAATTAAAACTTCTAGGAATTGGAAGGAATATTTAGAATAAATTAGATATGGTATAGGTATTAACAAATTTGACTTGAGCACCAAAGCCATGCATACCTTGCGGGTGGGGTCTACGTGCGAGAGGAGTAGAGTGTCTCGGTTACAATTCCCTATGTCGTTCCTTTCAGATTTTATTAAAACCTGAATTGGCAGGGCGAGTGACTCGGCTCAACTCACCATGCTTAGTCAGGACTGAGTCACTGCGAGAATCAAGTTCCGTAAAGACTTAGCTTGAAATCTTGCCCAGTCGAGTTGACTTGGCTGAGTTTCAAGTTGAGTTATTGAGTTTTAGAACTAGGCCGTTAACCTAAGAATGAAAGTTTGTGTTAGTCTATTTATTACATTGTTGAGACAAAGGATAATGAAGGGGATGAGTACCAGATATCGCACAGCGTATAGGGTTTAAAAAAAGTATTTTACATTTTTACTACTCACTCTCATGGAGGCGTTGCCATTTTCTGTTATAGTCTACTGAGGTTTCTCCTTGCCCCTTGGTTGTTCTTTTGATGGAACAGAGGTATCTTGCCAGCAATAGATGTTCTCGGCGACCACGCCTTGGTTGGGGTAAGTTTGATGCTTTTATTACAGTACTGGGCTACTGCACTATTCCTTCATTTCCTCAAAATATTGCTGGATCATTTCTTTATCAGTAATTGGAGTTTTTCTTTGAGAAACTAGGAGCATCACACATACAAAATGTGATCCCAAGTCATGCAAGTCTCCTTAGAGATTCTTTGGTTGACTGCATTAGCCACCGCCTCTTTGAACACGGGTTGCTGATAAACCCAATTATGAAGGTTAATAAAAATTGTAAGACAATGGACATTGCAGCCTCTCAGTAATCTTCTTTCTAAAGGTTTCAAGACTTCAGAATTGGACTCTGTGAGGTACTATGAAAGGTGCACCCATAACCTGGGTGATACCTTGATTGAGTTTTCAGAGGCTTATCTGATTGTTTTAGTCATTTTTGGGTGCATCCTCAATCCTCATCCAGCCAATGCGAGTCCCATGAGGCAGCTATTTTGATACTCTCCATGGGTTTTGGTACCATCCATTTCACCCTCTCAAACACAGCCAAGCAATCAAATTGCAGTGGTTGAGACACAATGTTTCTTTTGGCTAACAAAAGTTCAGAAACCCATGGACTGACTTGATCTGTAGCTGAGTCGTGTCAGGCTCCTAGCACTGAATCCCTATTCTCTGATGCTTCTCAATCAACTGGCTTGAGTCTATCTCGGGTGAAGGGAGGAACTTGTTTCTGACTCAGGCATTCTCAACTTCGAATGCAGAGATATTTTACATGCTGCTAAGGGATTCAAACATTCAGCAGTTATCAGAACCTCATATTTCCTCCCCTGCTAACAGACTTCCTCTTTTGCCTACAGATCTTTTACTTCATTGGGTTCGCATTCTTCTGCCTTGAATCACTACTTAGTGTCTGGGTTATTCAGGTTCTTATCTATACACATGCAGACCCTTAGTGTTTTTTTTTTTTTTTTTTTTTTTAAAAAAAAAAAATTTAAATTCACTTTTACATTATCTATTGTTTGTCTACTTTTGGTATTCAGCAAGTGTATATGTACTTCCGAGGGAGCGGAAAAGCTGCTGAAATAAAGCGAGATGCTGCACGAGGTGCCTTGAGGGCGACACTATGATACCAAATCCATGGTATGGATTGGAACAGCAAAACTGCCCTTTGTGTGAGCAGACAAGGGATTTTCTCGTACTCATAACTGAGTTGTCACACATGTTTCATATGTTTGTGGGTTTTGTGATTTTACTGCTTAGGGTTTTGAGGTACTTTTAGAGGGAAGGGGAAGGAACTTGCAAGCATAGCTCTGTAATCTTGTATTGGAGAGGTGACAGCCTTTTTCATTTTTTTTCATTTTTTTTTTATTTATAAATTTGCGTTTCAATTGCTTTGATAGCTTCTTTGGTGAGCAGTCTTATGTGAAGGTTGGTTGGATTTTTATTTCTTTATTTCTTCTCTTTATTATTATTATTTTTAAAAAATTAAATATTGTGCTGCTTTTAACATCTGAGGATGAATCACCCCTTCATTCAAAGGGAGAGAGGAAAAAAGAAAAAGAAAATTGGCTTGTGATTGTTGTATTTCAGCCAGGTGGGTGGTGATGTGGACCGTTCATATAATGTTTACCTCCTAGCAAGGCCAACGGATAAAGGTCCAGATGACTCTTTTCATACTGCTGAGTTAATTGTTGAAATATGACCACAGTCACCTTCTCTACGTTACTGCCTAATGCGTTACGTGTGCGGCCCACTTAAAGCAGGTCTTATTCATACACCAATAGAACAAGCTATCGTTTTCGTTCATCTTTCAAAAAAACAAGCTATCATGGCATGCATCTGATGATCCAAACAGGCATCCAGCCGGGCCCACTACTAGTTGGACCCTAACCAAAAACTTCTCTCGTTGGACTATATCCAGAGCATGCCCTAGATGAACTCTTTCTTCTTCTTCTTTAAAAATAAAAAATAAAATAATAATAAAATCTGAGCCGTGGCTTTTTTTTTTTTAGATGTAATTTATAAACTAGTGGTGTCCATATAACTTCACTGACCAGGGTGTTGGGATAATCCCAACGGTTTGATTTTAGTCCTGGCTCATTCACGACTGGATAGTTTCAATCTGTTCATGTATTCCATGTAGCTATGACAGGGAGGCAGGGGTACCTCCCATGCATCCAAATGCACCAGATCAGGTCCCTTGAATGGTAACAAAACGAAAAGCCGGTTGGAGATTTTTTTTATTTTTTATTTGTAATGTAAATATCTCGTCAGAAATAGGAAAGACGTTAATATAGCCGTCTCTACGGCAAGAAATATGGAACGCGACTTAGCTGCGACCCCGGAATCAGCATGTGGTTGGGACCCTGACCGTGGGGCCCACCTCGATCTAATGTATGGTATATCCACTCCGTCCATCCGTTTTGCTAGCAGGAAAGCGGATGACCGAAGGGTGGCTATATCAGCATTTGATAGAGACGATTCTAGGTTTCAGTCACCTCAGAAATATGCTAAGTCTGCAACCGCCAGAACCCTCGAATCTTTCGAGTGACACGTGTCAGAGATATGGCCATTCATCAGGCAGGGCAGTGTTGATCTGCTGAGCTAGCAGGTCTACGCGAAAAACGGGCGTTTAGAGCGAAAAAAAAAAGCCCAACAGTCCAAATTCAACATACACATGTGGTACACTTGATAAGCGTACTATCCTGATTATTGGTATATGACATTGTCACAGTGCACACTACCTGGTGAATGGTGTGGATCTATGATACGTGTGCTGTCCCCCCGGATCTCTGGCACGTCTCTCCCCTCACCTTGTTGAATTACGATTCACGACCCAAGCTTCCCGAAGCCAGATCCAATGGACCCAAGTTTCTGATTTCGAAAATCGGACGTTATAAGTTGGTATCGGAGCACAATTTAGCAAAATTAGGCCTCGGAAAAATAACCTTATACAAACCTTAAATGTCCCGTGTTAAGAGATTAGAATTAGAGATTTAATTTTAAGTGAATCTCCTTTAAACTTAGGAAAGTTTTAAAAATATAGTGACCCAAACTTAAGTTCTCTTATAAATAATTAGGATAGCCATGGCACTTATGAAAAACTCCCAAGAAAAAACTGGGAACATAAATACTTAAAATTTTAGTCTCCCTTAAAATTTGTAGGGATAGTCATACGAACTTAGAAACGAAAACCTAGGTTCCTTGTAATTGTTGAGCTCAGGAACATGAGGAAACATCCTTGTGAATAGGGCCAGCCTTTTCAGCCATCTAGACCATTCATCTTGTGCTCTCACTTGAGTTGGCGATGCTGCACAAACTACTCCGACAATCCTAGCCATATAATAATTGGCTTGTGAAAATGGCAACATGTTCACCGATTGGATGGCTGGGATTGTTGATCCCTGCACGGTGGGGCTCGCCAGATGAATGGTCTAGAAGAGATGAATGGGCCGCATGAAAACACCAGCATCCGGCTGAGTACTGTACAAAACCTCTGTCTCCATCGACAGCAAGCCAAAGAAGGATGTATCCAATGCTCCCTGCAAATCAAATCCGCGTGTAGATTTTGGCCCACCTACGATGTGCGCACCGTACGAGCTCTGAATCAAAGAAAGGCAGGCCCCACTACCTGTAAGCCTGCTCCAGAGCTAACCACCGGCATTTTTATTCGGCCGAGTATCATACATAGCCTCCAAGCGAAAACCCGTTACGCGGAAAACAGTACTCTCTCTCTCTCTCTCTCTCTCTCTCTCTCTCTCTGAGACGATGCTCCGCCATTGCAGTACGAGAGAATTAGGGCACGAGAATTTCCAAAACCCCATCTTTTCTCCAGGTAAGCTCCGTTCCCCTCTCTTCCCACCCTCCCTCTCCCAACAATCTAGGGTTTTTCTAGGGTTTAAGCTCAACTCCCATGCAAATCCCTTCATTTCCGCCCAACAATCATCCAGAAGTAACAGCTCAAGAAAGAGAAACGAAGGATCTCCGCCTTCCGTTTCACGTGCTTTTGAAACCCAAGCTGATGCTAGAAAAACCCAAAAATCTAGTGTTTCTTCAGGGTTCCAGTCTCATTCCCTTCCAAGTGCAAATGCTGTCGCACTGCCAGTGAAAGCATCGGGCAGTAACAGAAAGAAGCGGTATGGAGGTTCTTTGCCTTTGTTTTTCCGTGATTTGGAGAGAGAGGGTGATATTGAGATAACCCTCGAATCGTGGATCGGAAAGCTCACCCCCAAGGAACAGACGGTTATTCTCAAAGAGCAGCGTGATTGGAAGTCTGCTCTTCGTGTTTTCCGATGGATGAAATTGCAGAGAGATTACATCCCCAATGTTATTCACTACAATGTTGTTCTTCGGATTTTGGGCAGAGCTCAGAAATGGGATGAGCTCCGGCTCTGCTGGATTGAAATGGCAAAAGACGGTGTCTTTCCAACCAACAACACCTATGGTATGCTTGTCGATGTTTATGGGAAAGCAGGTCTGGTGAAAGAGGCGGTTTTGTGGCTTAAGCACATGAAAATCAGGGGAATTTTCCCAGATGAAGTGACCATGAATACTGTTGTCCGCATTCTTAAAGACGCAGGTGAATTCGATCGGGGGGAGCGATTCTTCAAGGATTGGTGCTCTGGTCGGGTTGAATTGGGGATTCTGGATTTTGATTCTGTTGATTTGGATCCAGGTTTGAACCCAATTAGTCCGAAGCATTTCTTGTTGACCGAGCTTTTCAAAGCTGGGGGTCGTGCACCACCAACAAATGTTCCATCGGTGGATGAAGGTTCGGTTCGGAAGCCTCGGCTTGCTGCTACTTATAACACGTTGATTGATCTGTATGGGAAGGCTGGTCGTCTGAAAGATGCTTCGGATGCTTTTGCAGAGATGTTGAGGTCAGGAGTAGCGCCTGATACGTTTACTTTTAACACCATGATCAATATTTGTGGGTCCCATGGGCATTTGTCTGAGGCAGAATCGTTGCTTGCTAAAATGGAAGAGAGGGGAGTTCCACCCGATACTAAATCTTTCAACATCTTTTTATCTTTGTATGGTGATATGGGAAACATTGACAGGGTCGTGACATGTTATAAGAAGATCAAGGAGGTTGGTCTTTGTCCTGATGCTGTAACTTATAGAGCGATTTTGCATATATTGTGTGAGAGGAAGCGGGTTCCAGAAGTCGAGGATATAATAAAGGAAATGGAGAAATCAGGTCTATGTGTTGATGAGCAGTCACTACCCGTCGTTATGAAAATGTATGTCAAGGAAGGCTTGCTTGACCAGGCAATGATCTTCCTTGAAAAGCACTGTACTGGTAGACGGATTTCATCAAAGACATATGCTGCAATTATAGATTCTTATGCGGAGATGGGTCTTTGGGCTGAAGCTGAGGCTGTATTCTTTGAAAAGAGTGATCTAGGACATAAGACGGATGTAACAGAGCATAATGTCATGATAAAAGCATATGGGAAAGCAAAGCTCTATGATAAAGCACTATCGTTGTTTGGGAGCATGAGAAGTAATGGAATTTGGCCAGATGAGTGCACATATAACTCTCTTATTCAAATGCTTTCAGGTGGAGATTTGATAGACGGTGCAAGAGACCTCTTGGCCAAAATGCAAGAGGCGGGGTTCAAACCTCGGTGTGCAACCTTTTCTGCTGTTATTGCAAGCAATGTCCGTTCAGGTATGATTTCTGAGGCAGTTGATGTCTATGAAGAAATGATGCGAGTGGGTGTCAGACCAAATGAAGTTGTTTATGGGTCTTTGATAAATGCATTTGCAGAAGCTGGCAAAGTCGAAGAAGCACTTCATTATTTCCACATGATGGAAGAATCTGGACTAACAGCAAATCAGATAATCTATACCTCTCTTATCAAGGCTTACAGTAAGGTGGGCCTTTGGGAAAAGGCGCAGGAGTTATATGGTAAGATGAAAATTTTGGAAGGCGGTCCAGATATTGTTGCATCAAATAGTATGATTGATCTCTACGCGGATCTTGGGATGGTTTATGAAGCTAAGTCGATCTTTGATAGCCTGAGAGAGAATGGTAATGCTGATGGTGTTTCGTTTGCCACCATGATGTACCTTTACAAAAGCATGGGCAGGCTTGACGAAGCAATCGATGTTGCTCAGGAGATGCAACAGTCGGGTCTACTGACTGACTGTGCTTCCTTTAGTAATGTCATGGCGTCATATGCTGACAATGGACAGCTCAGAGAGTGTGGTGAACTGTTGCATCAAATGATTACAAGGAGAATTTTACCAGATTTTGTGACCTTTAAAGTGATGTTCACGGTTTTGAAGAAAGGAGGCATTCCGGTTGAGGCTGTAACTCAGCTAGAAAAATCATACGAAGATGGAAAACCATACGCTAGACAAGCCATAATAACCTTAGTGTTCTCTGTGCTGGGGTTGCATGCTTGGGCACTGGAATCTTGTGAAACATTCACAAAAGCTGACACCGGTCTTGATTCATCATCCTACAATGTCGCAATTTATGCATTCGGAGCTTCAGGGGATGTAGATAAGGCATTAAATATGTACATGAGAATGCAAGATGAGGGGCTGAAGCCAGATCTTGTTACTTATATTAATCTGGTAGGTTGCTATGGAAAAGCAGGATTGGTGGAAGGCGTGAAGCGGGTTTACAGCCAAATGAACTTCGGAGAGATTGAGCTCAATGAGTCACTGTTTGAAGCAGTCATAGATGCATGCAAAGTTGTTGGCAGACATGATCTTGCTGAATTGGTTAGTCAAGAGATGAGATTCAGTTTCAACTTGCAAGACCACCACGACTCAGACATTGAAGTTGATGAAAGTTCTGTGGAGCTTTCTGATGGATGAATGCTTCGTATAATTTTGAAGGCTGTAGATTTTTTATTATTATTATTTTTTTTTATTGATTCGGCCAACTTTAGTAACAGTTTGCAATCCCTTATAATCCTTATATGATTTGAGTCTTGGTGGCGTGTGCTAAATATGAGAAGGTTCCAGCAGATCCGTCCACTTCAGCTAGAAACTCCCTTCCACAGATCATTTTGGAAGAAACAGTGTATGCCTTCGGATGTGCCATCAGAAGCAGAAATCAAGACAAGCTTCTTCTTTTTTTTGGTTTTTGTTTTTATGACCTGGAGTGTGTGTGTGTGTGTTGAGATATACCTGGGCAGCAGCAGGATTGTAAGTTGATAATTTCTGCAACTATAGTTCAAAGTGATTACCCAAGATATGCATGCTTTGGGAAAAACCAGTCATTTTGGCAGTTTCTAAAAATATTTTTATTATTATTCAAGCTATGCATTGTAACTTGTAACTCAACATGTTGTATACATGGAAAGAATTATAAATTTTATGACATTAATTAATGGGATTAAGTGTTCCTCTTTTGTCATTTTATGTATTGTTATGGTCTTGATGATGTGGGCCTTCTTTCTTAGTATGGTATAGAAATGAAGCCGCTATTGTGTTTAGAAATGAAACAGTCTGATATGAAGCTGTGGGTAACTCTGGCTGATGGCTCCAGACGTGGATATCATATGAAGAATATAATATGCGTAGGCAGGTGAGGGCACAGACCTAGCTCCTCAAGGTGACAAATGAAAAAGCTCCCAAGAAAACAAACACACGCGCGCACGCGCGCCTGTGCATCAAGGTGTTGTCAGATTTACAACTCCACACTCAACCACAAAAAGCTTTCCTTTAACCTCCCTAGGCACTTCCCAAACTGAATCATAAAAAATAAAAATAAAAAAAAATTCTTTAAAATTTTTTTTTTTTTTTTTAAAAAAAAAAAAGGGAAAGAAAGAAAGAAAGAAAAAGAGAGAAAATGTCAAAGAGTCAGTTAAACTTATAATGTCAGCAGGCCTTCTGCTGCCTCACTACATTCCCTAAACACATGACAGATAGGGATAGTGTGACAGGTCATACCACGTAACCCACAGATCTCAAGGCTGACAAGATTCATAGTGCCAAATCGTGGTTGAAATAAGAAATCAACCACGATCTGTATTAGAGAAAGTAGGAAACAATATCCCACTTATTGCTGGTTGTTTTCTGTGTGGCTCCAAACACCTAGTGAATTAGGTAGGCTTGAGAAGCCCACCAACCACAATTTTGAGGTGCACCTAAACACTACCTAATACATTGTATTCTTCACTGATGTTTGTCATTAGCAACCTACGCCCATTTCTACTAGAAGGATGATTACCATGAAATCTTGTTTTTATTATTATTACTATTATTATTTTTAAAAAATGGAATAGAAATAGCTGTCTGCATTCATTACTATAGCAGAGCTTGCTGTATTATTGTTTAGGATATATCATAGAAATACAGTGATACACTTCATGCAATTTCGTGCAATGGCAAACACTAGATGTTGTCGAACTTGAAGATGTTCTAGTGTTGTCAAACTTGAAGATGTTCCTGCTTATTTACCGATGATAGCTCATGCTTGCTGAATTTTCTTGGGAACCCTTTGTAACCAGCACTTGGAAATGGATTCTCTTATCTGATGCACTGATCCTTGATGGATCTTGATTACAATGAAGAACAGCAAGCGGTGGATGATGCTCATGAGAAAGAGAACACTGAGATCCCACCATTTCGATTGCTCCACATTAATCTCAAAGACATTACTAAGAACATGATCACCACTTGCCCATGGAAAATGTGCTTGATTCTTGAAATCAGTGCCTTCGAAATCATTCTTATATTGGCCCTGAATTACAAAAAGGAGAACTCTGGTATCAGTTTGGTTCGGTCTATCTTCATTTTACTTGTTGAGGCTGTTCTTGGATGATTCATTGACATTCAAAACGCAGAAATGACCAATGTGGGTCTAGCCCCAACTTGAAGTTACAACTGTTTCACGTGCGACACGAAATGCATGGAATTGCAAGTAGGGCTTCTATAGCAAGGGCACTTAAACTATCAAAATACCTGCAAAGCCCAGAAGTGGAAGCTGATGTTTGATAAAGGATATCGCCATATGGGCTTCGGGATGTCATTTGGGATCCTGAAGCACCCAGAAACAAGCATGAAAACTCCCTGATACATGCATGAAATGAAATAGGTATTGTGAGCTTTTTAAAATAGGTACCCTCTTTACGTCTTACATCATTAAAGTAGGCGTCCGACACATGTTAGATCAGACAGTTCAGGTTGGGCAACTAACCCATTATAGCTATTGTTATGGACCCAAAAAACCTCTTCTAACAAGTACGTACTGAGAGGAAAAGTTGGAGAAATGCAAAGGATTTTTGCAGGAAGATCCCAATCCTCATCATGGTACACGAATGTGAGATCCCAGCTGTTCATCAACTGGGTTACACCATGACCATGCCCTGGTCGGAAAACCAGGCCAGTTGTAGAAATTTATACATCTTGCATTTACCTACCTTGGACAGCTCCTCTTAACTTCTCTTTTGCTTTGACATGATACTTAGACATGTTGTAATATTTCAATATGGTGTTTTGGCCTCAATTGAAGTTATTTTCTCTACAGGGTTATTGATTCTCCCCGCCTGAAATTTTTAGGGATCCATGGCTTGCAAGTTTCAGAAATAACTCAGTTCGAAAACCTTCTAGTCTAAGTACGAATCTGTGACAAATGATGGGTTTCATGCATACTTTGGAATTCATCTTTCATTTATTGAAATCAGCATTTAGGCACTGGAGGAAATGATCAGACGGGTTCCTTAGGGACGGGCATGCTGCAGAAAGAGAGGAGGATCAATGCTATACTTGTAAGGAGATTCAAAACTGCAGAAAAAGAGGATGAGCAGTGCTGCACTGATAAGGAGTAATGAAAAAGGCAGATTTAAGGGGAGATTTGTGGCATGCGTGTGCGAGATTTGGATCATTCACCAAGTGGGGTGTGCCATGAGCATGTCCTAGCCCAAAAACCAGTTGGGTCAACTCATCAGGTGGGCCACATGTCATGAAAAAAACTCATTGTCTATATTTAGTGTACATTTGTGGCCTACCCAAATATTAATGGCATGATATTTCATGCCAGGGATGTTTTGGTGGTCCCCACCTGATGAACAGATGAGATCTCAGAAGCGTGCCATAAATATCCTCTGCAATCTCCTCTTACTATCTCTCCTTGGCGTAGTATCATGTTAGCTTAGATGCTTCTAAAGCCTGACAGAAATAAATGGTACTTCCACCAGATAGCAAATATAGGCTGTTGAAGAGCACGAATATCTCATAACTAGGCTGGTGAACTGCAGCTATTACGGCACAACCTTCCCTCTCTGCGCTGCAATTCAAAGTTCCCTCTGCGCTGCAATTCAAAGTTTTGAATGACAACTGCTGTTAAGGACTTGTATCATTTGAGGATCACTTGCCAGCAATTTCAAATTAAAAAAATTATCTAGTTATTATGGAATCAATAGATTTTCTCTTCATTGAAGTGATCTTTTTTTCTTCTGAATTCTTAATTGGTCTTTTAACAGTACTAGATCAGAGGTGCAGTACTGTGCTTGATTGAACGAAATGGTTCCTTCTCACTCTTTCTTTTATTCAACCTACAGATAATCTGTCAAGTGATCCTAGCCACTGGTCTGCATTTAACTGAGTCCAGCTGGATAGTTGGATTTTCCAATTGCGTAGATTTTTATTGCATCTCACAGCCATCTTTATTTGTTATTTTCCATTATAGTTTGAACAACCAAAGCTTTCTTCTCCTGCCCGAGCATCGGATCAGGAAAACACAGGTGGGCCGAATATAGAAGGGTCTCCCTTACTGTCAGTGTTCCAATCAAGAACTCATCTCGGGTCACGTATGCCTGAAATTCCAGACGTGGATGCCATTAGAAATGCTAGTGGGATGATTCATCAGGTGGGCGCCACATGTACTTTTTCACTCTCTGGAAGTGAATGAAGCTGCATTGCAGTTCAATTTATGAAACCAGAAAGAATGACAGGAAATAAGTACAGAAACCTAATTTAAAATATTTCAGAAAGGATGCCTTTCTCACTCGTCCATTCAATAAAACAGAGCCAGAGACATCAGCATTTTCCGGCAACTGGCCCACCAGTGCATCAAGCATGGTTGATTTACTCGAACCGGAAGGACCCATCACAGCCATTAAGGTCCCTGAAGTAATGCAGCCCTTCAAGCCCTGAAGAACTGTCTGAATTCCTCCCTTCATTGAAGGAATCCCGACCGTCAAATCCTTCCTCAACCGCCTCACCGAAGCGTAGTCCAACTTCTCTACATACAGGCTATGATACATTGGGCTGAGAGTTTCCGCCATCTCTCCATAGGCATTGCTTGAATCCATTTCTGTGATTGAATGTTGAAATTGTGAAGATTTTTCCTGATTATAGGAATTTGATTGAAAGAAGAGGTGGGGTTGGTGTGCCATTCAGCATGCTTTTGATTTCTGATTTTCTGTTAACGGAAGACGCGACGGTTTTGATTTCATGAATCTCTCTCTCTCTCTCATGCTCATTGGGCCTGGATTTCAAATGGGGTAGTTGGTTTTTATCTTTTTGCTTCTAGTGACCGTTACTACTCTCGCAAAAAAACATCTATAACCTTGCAGCAAAAGGCCAATGGTTGGTGTTATAATCCATACGGTTGAACAACATGGGACAGCTGTAGATGGAGAATTGCTCCAAAATCATGCTGATCAGATGTTCCTGGAGACGTTTTTGGGTCCCATCAGATCAACGGTTCGTGTCACTGAACTACAGACCTCACAGGCTCATTCGCCTATCCTTCCACACTGGTGGGAATCGTGGGCCCTGTCATAAATAGAGCAGAGCTCAAAAACACGCTGATCGGACGGTCTGGGAAATTTTCGGCGATGTTCTGTCCACATCGTGGCCCTTGGATCGATGATCTGCATGCATCGTTGAAATGGAGGTCTCACGTGTAAGGATTGTGTGACGAAAGAGGAAGACTCGGAAGTTCCCTGTTGGGCATGCTGTCTGTACAAGCGTGGCCCATGATTTGGTGATCAAAGGTCTAGATCGGACCAGCAATCGTGACCTTTTTTATCATTGGCCAATCAGCAGAGGCTTACTAAAAGAATTGGGAGCCGATTCTGTCAGGCACCTTGATGTGTGTTTCATATCCACGCCGTCCGTCCGTTTTGCCAGATCATTTTAGGTTATGTGCCCAAAAATGAAGCAGGTCCAAATCTCAGGTGGACCACACCACGGTTAAGAGTGGTGATTGAACGATCACGTTTAAAAACATCCTACGGTCCATCGTAATGTTCATTTGCCATCGAACCTGCTGATAAAGTCATATAGAAAACAAAAATATCAGCTTGATCCTAAACTTTGGCCCACAAGAATTTTTGAATGGTGGGCATTCAATCATCACTGTTTCCTGTGCGGTATGGTCCACCCGATACTTTTGGATCTGCTTCATTTTTGTGCTCGCAACCTAAAATGAGCTGAAAAAAAGGGATGGACGGTGTGGATATGCAACACATACATCAAGGTGGGCCCCAAGGTCTCGGCCTAATCCGCTCCCGAAGGGATGATGTAATTGTCCACATTCAATTTTAAAAAAGGCCATATCTAAAAAGGTGAGAGAACTGTCATGTTTGAAACTTGAACAGCGCATGAGGATGGCACGAGCCATACAACGTGACACTACCATAAGCAGGACACGTGTTTGCTTGCCAATACGGATCTACGCTCAGGATTTCAGTCCGTAAAAGTGCAAATCTGAACCCTTCGATATGTATCTTAAAAATAGACGATCGAGAAACAAAATTCAGTAACGACCCACCGCCCACACGTTCACCCGATTAAGACTGATGATTTGATGGCTAGGATCTTAAAACCTGCTGAATTTTCATGGATGGTTCAATCATAGTCGGACTCATCATATCCAGGGCTTGACCCATCCGTAAGAAAGCATGTGTGCGCGTATGGTAGCTAGACTTGTGCAAGATCTGAGCCTTCCATCAGGTGGGAGAAGATTCACGTCCTTTCACTCCTCAGGTGGGCCAAACTGTGTGAAACAAAACAGACGGCCACTAACCGTGCATTTTGATTACTTTGTTACACTGTCGCTACGGCCCACCTAACGAGTGAAATGGCCTGATCATTTGATATAAACGTGCAAGGCCCTTCGAATCGAAGATATATTGGCAACATAAAAACATGGATCATCTAAGGTAGAGCCCACATATCGTGGACGGTCCTGATCCACCATCTACCATTCCATTTGGACGGTGGAAGGTAGCTTTTATGACGTATGATAGGGAGGCTCTATCCTATCATTTCCGGAACAGCTCACCATCCATTAACTTTCCGTTTTTGACCTTATGATATCCCACTAACCCTAATCTTTAGTGGGGGTCTTAGGTGTTGCTTTCTTGTCATTCTTTTCCGTTCCTCGCAAGCAAGACATGTGTACCACTAACGATTCATGGATATCACGAGATGGGTTATACCTGCATGTTGAATTAAACCATTGGTTGCCCATCAATGCAATAGTATGGCCTATATATACCTAATTAGCAGAACGGTTTGATTTTTGTCCTAGGTGATCTTCATGGAGGGGCCTACCTTTTTCATGGCACCCATGTCGCTGGACCATTTGCACCCAGCATCATTTATATTAAAAATACGTCCAATCACCATTTAAACACATTTACTTTTTGGGGACATTACAGATTACTTAAGGTTCTTAAGTATCAATTTCATCTGATCATTCTACCGATTCCATTCATAAGTGTCGTTGTTGTCATCTTTATCCAAGTTTTACTCCAATTAATAGGGATTGGCTATATAAATCTTGTTCTAGCTTTCTATTTTGGACAGCTATATTTATGAACTTTTGCATATATTAGTGATACAAACCAATAAAAGAAAATATTAAACACAAAAGCTAAAAAGGCCAAACAAAAGGCTAGAAGCCGAAAGTACAAAGATCTTCACCTCTTACACATGTTCCCTTAAATAGAGAGAGAGAGCAGTTAACAAAGCTCAGAAAAAAACTAGCTTCACAACACAAGTGAGGATACTTCTCCAAAGCTCTTTTAGAGCCTTCGACTTGTAGCCAAGGAAAATAAATGGCTATAACAAGGCCACCTTTATTTAAGAGTTTGACTTTTATCTTCATGTAAGTATAAATTTTCATAGTAACTTAGGAAATGTATATATATTGGACCTGTGGACAGTCCGGATTGATCAATAGACTATAAAATTTCTGAAAGATGTCGACTCCACAACCCCAAGTGCTCATAATACTTATTATACATTGACAATATCTTACCAATGCATATATTATATTTCAGGTTATCACAATAAGCTAAAACTCCTGCAATATTATCTGTAGTTGATAAATTAATTTGCAGCAACATAACTTGGAGCTTACATAATAGTTTAGAAACCCAAAAACTCAAACTCGCCCTGAAACCCAATTGAGTCTGATTTGACTCGAAAGTGAGTTTCTCCATAAAAAAAAAATCAGTAGTTATTAGAAATATAAAATGTATTAAATAATATAAATAACATTGTGATGTGCCTTCCTGCTTGATAGAGTTTCATGTAGTGTTCTCAAGTTGTGGTGAGTTTTTCTAGTGTTGTAAATGAATCTAGATCAGATAAGAGTTTCTCTGAGTTGTGGTGAAATCTAGTGGAATGAAGTGGAATTTTTTCAACTTTTAAACTACTAATAAACTCCCAACAAATAAATGAGGTTGAACCAAGCATGCTCTGCAAATGTTTTGTGTGAACCCCACTCTAATGGGTTGCTTCAAGTTCACCCTATATTCCAAAATCAAACCTATCCAAAACACAGATGTTTCGCACTACAAGAGATAAGGATGCCCACCATGAAAACATTTCAAATCGTGTGGGCTTACCTTGGGACGTACAACCCTTACTACGGGGCCTACCTTGATGACTGTCCAGCTGTTTTGCCAGATATCCTTGAGCTGTCCAAAAATGAAACAGATTTAATTCTTAAGTAGACCATGCCGCAGGAAATAATGTTGATTGACCATTAATGAGCCACAATAATGTTGATTGACCATTAATGAGCCACAAATGCTTTGAATTAAGCTGATATATGTTATTTCTTTTTATCTATAGGTTGGATGGCAAATAAATGTTATGGTAACATTACAATGACCCCTAGGAAGTTTTCAACGGTAGGGCGTTCAATCACCATCACCGATATCCATTTGGATCTTCCTCATTTTTCAGCTCATGCTCTATAATGACTTTTACATAGTGGGTCGACTAGAGTTTTGGATCTGCCTTATCATTGGGACATGGAATGAACTTGAAAGGGCGTTCCTCATGTAATTCAAGCAAATGGTTTATAAGCTTTCTAAAAAGCTAGTGGATTCAGGTTCGAGTAAACCTGAGCCCCACACATCCACTTAAAACGGGTTTCAACTTTCATGCCAAGGTCCGAACATGACGCCCGACTCGATGACTGTGGCCTGCACCCATCCACCATCATTACCAACGCGAATCCCGGCTTTTTTACTTTCACCAATGACATCGCATTCATAACACTGACGAGGACCATGGATATGGTGGGCCACGTCCGAATTCTCATCCTTTACAAATAAAGACGAGAGGTATGGGAACTCAATTAGCTAGCTCTTCAATAGTCGACCAATCGAACAGTTGGGATCGTTTCAAGTCACAACTTCTGATGGTGGCCCACCAGATCAAATGTCCCAGTAACCATTCCCGTGATTCACGTATGAAGTCAGTGGTAATGGTGGCGGTGGACCCAACATCCAGCACGCCATGGGAGCGTATACAAGCATGGGACGGACAGTGAAAAGAGCTAATGCTCCCACAGTGGCCCCCCATGTAAAAAAAAAACTTCCATACATACAAGAAATGGCTATTTCGCAGTTTCAACGGTGGGTCCCACGCGTGTACATGCGCACGTGATACTTTTCCGGGTGTCCGCGCGTGCAGTAACAGTTATGGAACTCCTACCAAAGACGCGCTTCTGTGAAAAATTAAAAAATAAAATCCGGCCACCTAACCAAACACTCACCGGTTTCCCGGCGAGCGGAAAACTATCAATCCACGAAAATTACTAAAATACCCTTTTTATTTTATCAGTCTTAAGCAAAAACAACCGTCACATCCAAACCATCTACATGTACATAACACATGTATCTAAACAAAATACCGCTCATACTAGATATACCTAAACCACTTCCCAGTATCCCGACCACCGGAAAACCGTGCATCCTAGCAGTAGGCGACGCACTTCTTCTTGCATCCATGGTGCAACCGCCGCCACCGCCCCCGCTGCCGTAGTTCTTGCCGGATCGACTATACGACGTGAAGCACTTCGCCGGACACCTCAGCTTCTTCTTGTAGCAGGGCCCGCGCTCCGTACAGGTCACCGTTGGACGTACGATCCCACCGCGGGAGTATCCGCCGGAGGGCCCGCCATAGCCGGCGCCGTATCCGCCGCTGATGCCGTTGCCGAAAACTGGCACGGTGCCGAATCCCGGCACGGTGAAACCGCCACCGGGGGTGAAGAAGCCACCTCCGTTTCCGCCTTTTCCGCTTCCTGTGGGCGATTTCTTCAGCTCGGAGGAGTAAAACGAGTCCGACTCGGGCCGGGCCGAGTCGGAGGCGGAAACGGCTGTCAGCAGCAAAACCGCTATGAGAAAACCGCTGGTAGAATTCATGTCTGGTTTTCGAGGATGGGAGTTACAGAGGGCTGGAGTTGTTAAATAGAGGGGAAGCGCATGGCAGGGCTGAGGTTTTGCTGTGAGTTCACCACTTTTTTCGAAATGGCGATGGTCCTTCTTTCTTACACGTGACACAGATTACGACTATCTAGACCACTAACACTGCGTGAAACTTTTGTTGATGGAACCCACATTTCTCGTACCGATCTCTAAATCTTACCCGTCCATTTGGTGGCTATCAAATAGATGGTTGAATTTTACAACTAACTCGGAACCTGGAGATGACTCGTGTCGTATTATCAGTGGGCATTTTGCGTTATGCTCCATCTACCGTCGTGTCAGAGATCGAACAGTCTAGATTGAGTATAAGCATGACGTGTGGACGGTGGATGAGTCACCACCATTTCTAAGATGGCGGTGGACTACCATTGGAGCCATTGAAAAGGCATTTAAGAGTGTAGAGTTGGATGGCAGTTGAGTGCATGTGGTATTTTAGTCAAAAAGCCATTATGGTAGGCTCCTTCTACGTAGTTATACGGTACATGCATACGATCTTTATCCAGTAAACTTTGAGGATAGAATCCACAACATGGACGGTTCCGATCATCAGAATACTCAAGCGTACGGCCCAAGTGCGTTGGGACACATGGTGGACCTTGAGTCGCATGCGGTCTTTATACGGTCTAAAAATCCAGGTGTAAAACACGCAGGACCATCTGAAACGGATTGGCTACTCCCCCTGACACAGCCAATGGCTGGTGGTCGGTTCTCTGTGGGACCTACCATGATATATGTGTTTCATCCATGCCGTCCATCTATTTTTAAAGATCATTTAACAATGTGAGACCAAAAATGAGGTACATCACTATCTCAAGTGGACCACATTACAGGAAACAGTTTTGAATGAGTGTCGACCATTAAAAACATTTTGGAGGCCATAAAAGTTTTGGATCAAGCTGATTTTTGTTTTTTCCCTTCATCTGGACCTGTATGACCTAATCAACATATTGGATGTCAAATAAACAGTACAGTGGGTCTTAGTAGGATTTTAATGGTGGATATTCAATCTCTATTGTTTTCATATGGTGTGGTCCATCTGAGATTTATATACATTTCATAATTGGGATCAAGCCATAAAATGATCTTTAAAAATGGATGAACGGAATGGATGCAACACATACATCATGGTTGGGTCCACAGAGCACGGACCACCAGCCACGGGGCTGGTGGCAGGGGGAGTAGCCAATCCGTTTCCCATTTGGGGACCGACGTATTCTTTTGAGGTAAAGGCGCAGGGATTCTGTACAGGTGTGGCTCGCGGTTACTAGAACATTGATCTGATGGACTCCATTCATGGATAGGGAGTACCCATAAATCTCTATATTGGAAGATCCACAACCTTTGATCGGTGTAACCTACAAATAGCTGGTTGAAGAAGATTACACTCCCGATCCATATCTAACGGTCCATATTCGATGGAAAATAGGGTCACGCTATCATAAGTTCACAATATAGGAGGCTCCACAGTGGCAGTGCACATCTGCGACCATTTGTTGAACGTCATCAATACACGTGTCTCACATGGACACTTGTCAGACTGATCCTAACCATCCCATTGATTGGGATGGTTGCCACTGACTCAAGGGACGGAAAGAAATAAACATCAGACGATTAGAATCAATGGATCAGGATTTCAATCTGTCCACAATGGAATTCATGATTTGGACGGTCACATGCAGTCCATATTTGTAGTTCCCATCAGGTGGGCCAGACACTGTATGGATATCGTGGCTCAAACCCATATTACTCTCCTCAAGTGGGCCACAATGTATGAGACAAACGAGTGGCTGAAAAAAAAATATAATAATAAATCCATCGTAGCTTCATTGTGCACATTGCAGTCGTCTGGAGGGTGAAACCGCCATGTCACACATGTGTGCCACTTAGTACACGTGCCTACTTTATAAGCTGATGGTACAGCTGGATGATAGGAGCTGGACAGATATTATTTCAAGTTGCAGAGAGGTAAGTTACTGTGCAACGTACGGACGCGGATTTCCTGCCAAAGCCTAAGTTCCCGCGCAAGGATGCTTGTTGGGCCCCACAGAAATGTTTGTGAGAAATCCACCCCGTCCATCCGTTTTTCGAACTCATTTTAGGACGTGTAAGTAAAAATGTGATGTATCCAACACTCAAGTGCCCACACAAGGTAGAAACAGTGAGAATTCAGTGAGCACCGTTGAAGTATTCTTATGGCCATAAAAGTTTTGTATCAGGCTATCCTTTTGGTGTTTTCACTTCATCTCATTGGGAATGATATTGTAAACGGTTTGGATAGCATATAAACATCAAGGTGGAGCCCAGAAAAGTTTCAACAGTAGGAATTCATTTTCCTAATTTTCCCTCTCATGTGACCCATTTGAGTCTTGTAACCCACTCGTTTTTTCTAGCTTGTCCTAAAATGAGCTAGCAGAACGGATGGACCGAATGGATTTCTAACATACATTGTAGTGGCCCCCACCTAGTATCCTTGCGCGGGAATTTCCAGCGAAAGGAATCCGCGTTCTTGTGCAGTGAAACTATGCTCATCAGTACACATGACTCTATTGACCAAACGTCTGAAATGTGCCCATTGGAACACGCGGCGGTGCGGACCAAACGTCACCGACCGTCCAATCCTACTCCCATCTCCCACCAGTTTTTTTTTTTCAATCGTTATCCTGTTCCAGTTATCTCGCGGGAGTGATGTTTGGCATAAATTGCCATAAGTACCCATCTGATTTGGAAAAATCTTCAACGCGGGAAATGAATACAGGTGCATGAATCCGTCCCGTCCATCAGGTATACTACCCCTAGTTTGGCCTTGATCTCGAAATCAGGCTAATTTAATAACCAAACAGTTTAAACTATACAAACACCTCTGATTTTCTTGATGTGGACCCCTTAAGTATCGGAACACTCCCATTTTTCAGATGATCCTTTTGATTACGAGACTTGCCCAAGTCGGTGGTGGAAATGCTTTGTGAGCCCAGTACATACATGTTTTTAAGAGAAATTTACGACTGTGGACCCCACCTTATCCATTGGATATTCATGAAGCAATACAAACTCAACTTCCGAACTTGAGGACGAAACTACCCCTCCCTTCCTTTTGAAGACGAGCACCGAGGCTCCTCCAACTGAGAGTTGTACGAACGATTCAAAAGAGATCAAAGTTATGTGGCCCTACGGTTATGTATTTATTATATCCCCAACGTTCATTCATATTTGGAGATCTATTATTTATTTATTTTTCAATTTTATATTTTTACAAGGAGAACTTTTCTCCCTTATATTTTTCTCTAATACATAATTATGTAAATATGTATATATAAGTATATAAAAATATTTTTCTATCTTTTAATTCATTTCTTTATCTATTTATTTAACAAGCATATCTCCTAAACTAAAATAAATTACTTAACGTACCACATATGATTTTAGGGTAGGAGAAGCTATTTTAGCCAACCAACTTAGTTATTTTCCAAAATTCTATTGGGTCGATGGTCGAAAATTCATTTCATTCACTTCGCGGTCAAACTAGAAATTGAGCGGGACAAGCATGAAATTGAGCGAGCCAAACTGAAAATTGAGCAGGGCAGACATGAAATTCAACGGAACAAACTAAAAATTGAGCGGGGCAAACTAGAAATTGAGCGGGGCAACAGAAAATTGAGCAGGGCAAAATAGAAATTGAGCGAGGCAAACATGAAATTAAGCAGGGTAAACTGAAAATTGAGCAGGGCAAACTAAAAATTGAGCGGGGCAAACATGAAATTGAGCGGGGCAAACATGAAGTTTGCCCCGCTGAATTTCATGTTTGTCTTCCTGAATTTCATGTTTGCCCCGTCGAATTTCTAATTTGTCCCGCTCGATTTTCAGTTTACCCCGCTCAATTTCATGTTTACCTCACTGAATTTCTAGTTTGCCCCGCTGAATTTCATGTTTGCCCTGCTGAATTTCTAGTTTGCCCCGCTCAATTATCTAGTTTGCAAACCCTCTCAAAGAGGGGATTAGAAACCCCCAGTTACTTTATGCTCCTAAACAACCATGGGGATTGGAAAACCCCTCCAATCCACAGTGCCAAACGACCCCCAAGTGGATCATACCACGGGAAACAGTGTGGATAATGATTTCCACCGTTGAAACCACAGTAGGCCCAACAGTGATGTTTGTTTGTTATCAAACCTGTTCGTAAGATCATACAAACATGGATTAATAGAAAACACAATTATAAGCTTGATCCAAAACTTCCGTGGCCCCTAAGAAATTATCAACAGTAGAAATTTAATTCAAAATTATCATGTGGTGTGGTCCATTTGAACATT
Source organism: Magnolia officinalis (assembly GCA_021015155.1). Lineage (NCBI taxonomy): Eukaryota > Viridiplantae > Streptophyta > Magnoliopsida > Magnoliales > Magnoliaceae > Magnolia > Magnolia officinalis. The sequence goes on from JAJHSJ010000002.1 coordinate 854,964, forward strand.
GGATATGTTTAGATTTTTGGGCTCAAGCCATGAAATTATTTGTTAAGTTTGCTCCGCTGATTTTCTAGTTTACCCCTTTCAATTTCATATTTACAACGCTGATTTTCTAGTTTGCCCCGCTGAATTTCAAGCTTGCCCCGCTCAATTTCATGTTTGCCTCGTTGAATTTCATGTTTTCCCTGCTCAATTTTCAGTTTGCCCCGCTGAGATTCATGCTTGCCCCGTTGAATTTCATGTTTCTCCCGCTGAAATTAATGTTTACCCCGTTGAATTTCGTGTTTGCCCCATTGAATTTCGTATTTGCCCTGTTGAAATTCAAGTTTGCCCCGCTGAATTTCATATTTGCCTTACTCGATTTCATGCTTCCCCCACTGAATTTCATGTTCCCCACTGAATTTTATGCTTCCCCGCTCAATTTCATGTTTGCCCCGCTTAATTTCATGTTGGTCCCGTTGATTTTCTACTTTGCCCCGCTCAATTTCACGTTTGCCCTGCTGAAATTCATGTTTGCCCTGCTGAAATTCATGCTTCCCCCGCGGAATTTCATGTTTGCCCCACTCAAATTTCAGTTTGCCCCGCTCATTTTCTAGTTGCAGTGGTAATAGTGTATGATAAATATGAAGTGATATGCATTCCTCTGGCCTTTGGTTTTAAAGCTTGGTGTTCAATCGAAGACTTGCATTTGTCTGTCAAATTATAGATGTTGTGTTCATAACTGTTCGCAGAGTGACAAACATACTGGATTTAATATTATATCTCATTTTTATGTTTACCAGTTTGCTGGACATGTAATTGGATGAAACTCTCTTAGTGACTCTGATAGTGTTTTTCCTATGCAGTCCCATATCTGAGTACTTGAATCCACTCCAAAAAACAGATCTGCACTTCTAATGGGTCTTGAATATCTAATTGGCATTTCTTATGTTGATGGCACTGAGGTTTTTAAGGTAGTCATGTTAATTGCATGCCTTCTTTTCTTTGTAATTGAGTTTGCATAGAGTCTTACCTTATCTGCGTCAAATGCATGGATAGGTATGCTTGGATTACTAGAACTCTTTAGTCCTTGAGCTGTTTGAGGCACATCATAACCTTGACAGCCGTGGTGCTGCTACTGCAAGCATGATGAGGCTTCAGGTACTTTAGATATGATGCTTCTTACTGCTATTGTGCCTAGAGTTTTGTAGTTTTAATACATGGCATGGGTTATTATTAGTGTGATTTCAATCCATGTTTCTTACTGCTATTGTGCCTAGAGTTTGGATACCACCATATGAGCTAATCAGCCAAGTTTTGAAATTCAATTATTATTTCAATCCTTCCAGATTGTAAATGTGATTATAACTCTCTACTTTCATGCTTTTCAATGCCTGGATCAAAGGTTGGGACTTCCATGGGATTGCTATATCCCGGACAAGGTTCACCGACTTTGTTTGGCATGCTTGTCATATTCCGGGATTTTACCTTCCAATCCCTTCCAATTCATCCTACCAGTAAAATAGAGACATAAGAATTACTAGCAATCATGTATGTAGACTAATAATCAATCAAGGATAAGATGAAATTGATTGGGGTGTGGTTTGGGTCAGTGCACGTATGTATACTAATAATCAATCATGTTACATCTCTTCCTTCATCAAGAATTACTAGCAAACATGGATTTTTACTGCTGCAGTTTATTAGGTACTTAAAGAAGAGGGGGAAAGTCGATGATGATTTTTTGAGAACTCTGAAAAGGGGGGAATGGATGAAGAGCTCTAAAGGGTATGTAACCCCATTTGGGTTGGTTTTCCTTCCATCCATTATAGGAGCTCTTTTACAAATAACAAACCTTCTATCATTGATGAAACATTCTACGGAAACAAGTTTGGTTGCTATACCGCTGAGTTCAATTTCTTGGGAGTTGTGATGGATATGTAAAAGGTGTACAAATTAACTGCAGATAATTTCACATTTCCTGAAGCTCTATCTACTGTAACTAGAGAAAGTGTTCTGTTGAATGTAGGGTCAATTTAAGATCAATTATAAGTAACTTTTTTACTTAAAGTTACTTAATCACTTCAGTTTGAGAAGTAGGAACCAAGATAAGCTACTTAACGCATAGGTAGCTTATATCAAGTTACTTACAATCCAAACTCCCCCGTATCGACACTATTTTACCCATTGCATTAGGTTTACAAGGTATTCCTACATACACACCAGCTATCTTGATCCATTGCATTCAAACTGAATGTAGGCATCTTTTCCTCCTCTCAATTTCATGTTTGCCCTGTTGAATTTCATGTTTGCCCCGCTCAATTTCTTGTTTGCCCCGTTCAAATTCCAGTTTGCCCCGCTCAATTTCAAGTTTGCCCCTCTCATTTCTAGTTTGCCCCGCTCAATTTCATGTTTGCCCCGCTCAATTTTCAATTTGCCCCGCTGATTTTTTAGTTTCCCCCGCTCAATTTTCAGTTTACCCCACTGAATTTCATGTTTGTCCCGCTCAATTTCATGTTTCCCCTGCTCAATTTCTAGTTTGCAATTTCATGTTTGTCCCGCTCAATTTCTAATTTGCCCCGCTGAATATCTAGTTTGCCCCGCTCAATATCTAGTTTACCCCGCTCAATTTTCAGTTTGCCCCGCTCAAATTATAGTTTGCTTCGCTTATTTTTATAGTTTGTCTCGCTTAATTTTCGATATTTCCTCGCTCAATTTCTATCTCGATTTCATATGAAGCTTGTTCAAATTCATGAAATGCTACATTGTTTTCAATTATTTCTAATTTTGTACACTATGATTATCTTGTGAATTTTATATTTGATATGTTTTTCAATTCATCTTTGCAGGTGACGAATATTCTTTTGTAATCCCAAACCCAAGCTCAATTTCTACGTTGCCTCGTGCAAGCTCTAAGTTGTCTCGCTGAATTTCAAGGTTCCCTCGCTCAATTTCTAAGTTCCCTCGCTCAATTCCTAAGTTGCCTCGCTCGATTCCTAGGTTCTCTCACTCAATTCCTAGATTCTCTCGCTGAATTACTAGGAAGGTTTTGATGATAAAATAAATGAAGAAACTCTAGTACTAAAGTAGATCACGCCACATGGTGGGGTTTGAGCACAACTTGCCAAAAACCTCTTTTAGGGGCTTAAGGAGTTTTGGATCAAGCTGATATTTTTATATTTTCCTTTTATCCAGGTTTACATTATTTTATGAATAGGTTTAATGACAAAATATATCACGATGGCTTCTAAGAAGGTTTCAACAACAATATCATCATCATTACTGATTCTTGTGATGTAGGTGTGATTTACTTGTGTTTTTTATCTACTTTCTTTTTAAGATTGTGTTCTAAAATGATTTTCAAAATAAATGAACAACTTAAATAAAACACACATATTATAGCAGACTTTATAAAAGCCCTTAGTAGGATTGTTCGACTCTAACTAAGTTACTCAAATAGGAAGTTTTGAAACTCAATTGAGCCATATGAAAGTAAATTGTCTAAAAGTTATGCATGCAACTTGCTTGTAACCTAGGGTTATATGAATTCCCTATAATCCAAAGGGATGCAGATTCCCACGTACAACTTAGGGTAGGAACTCCTTACTATTGAAAGCTATGTGGGCCTTACGTCAATTCATTTTGACTACTCTCGTTATGATATAAGACAAATCTAAAAAAATGAATTGAGTACTCTCATTATGATATAAGATAAAAAATGAGACAAATCTAAAAAATAAGTGGGCAAGACAACTGACCCTGTGGACCCCAACTAGCTGATCCATACCTATGGCTACGGATTAGTGGTACCAATAGCTACGGGTATAATCCGTAGCTATAGAGTACGAAAATCCGTAGCTATATACTAGCTTACTTAAAAAGGAGGGATAGTTTCGTCCTCAAATTCGCTATCCGTACGAGGATGTCTACGTTCGGAAGTTAAGTTTGTACCGCTAAGTTCAGAAGTTAAGTTTGTATTGCTTCAAGAATATCCAATGGATAAAAGGTGAGGTCCACAGTCATTAATTTCTCTGTTTTTAACCTACAGTGGTGAAAAAGCTTAATGAACTATAATGCATGTATTTTTTTTTTTACTCTTTTCTTTTTTATCTATACTGTTCATTTATTTTTCCAGCTCATTTTATGGCATGTACTCAACAATCTATTTTTCCAGCTCATTTTAGGGCACGTACTCAACAATAAAGCATATCCAAGGCTCAAGTGGACCACAGTACATGTACCAGTGGAAATTAGACCAATGGTTGAAAGTTTCTTAGGGATCACAGACATTTAAGATCAAATTGATATTTGTGTTTTTACTGGATCCTGGTTCACGTGACTTTATGAATAAGTTGGATGACAAATGAACATTAGGGTGCCCCCTAAAAGTTCTCATTTACATGACTTTATGAATAAGTTGGATGAGAAATTAACATTAGGGTGGCCCCTAAAAGTTTACAATTGGAGAGGTCTAATCTCAACTGTTTTCTCTGGCAGTAAATGGATGCCTAACATTTTCGTTTTCTATAATCGAGTCCTCATCTGAAATCTATGACATAATTCTTTCTAAGGGTTACTCGAGTTAATAATTTTTCAATTTTCTCGATCTCTAAGTGATTATATATATGGATTCTAATAAACTATGCATTTTGGAGTTTTCATTTTGACTAGTGATGACTTTGATCAATACACACAACAATATTGTACTAGGTATTATGAACGGTATAAATATAATCATTTACTTATCTTCTCAACTCCTATGCAAGGTTCGCAATATGGAGGTCTTAGCTATGAATTAATTTACCAAATTTGAATAGGCTTTGGACATGGGCCACATATCAACAAAACACATAAAAAATAAAAATAAAAAAAATCACATTTTCTTTTCTCAATCCCTCTGTGATGTTCTAAGTATATATAGATGTCTTAGCTATGAGTTCCAAAGAATCATAATAGGCTTTGAATATAAGCTTTCATATGCTATCATCTGTATTAACTAAGTAATTAACATACCATACCATATTTTCTCAACTCCTTTGTAAGGTTAAGGTATATTGAAGTCTTAGTTATGGGTTTTATTGGATTTGAATAGACTTTGAATTTCTAGATTTGTGAAAGATATATCAACTAATGCAACCATTTAAAACTCTTAGTGAGCAGCCCGAGGAGAACTCACCCGCCAGCGTCCATAGGGTCACCACCTAATCCAAGTTCTTGATTGTGGTGAGACATCAGATGACTGTATTGGATGAGATAAACAAAATGGTGGGCATACACAAACTAACAGTGGACGTCCTATCCAAATGCTTGCCTATGATGATGAGGCGTCGCCCCTTATGGATGGAGTGGATCTCGTGATAGTTGCACTTTCATGGTGCTCGGTAGCGTCAGTGAGCTACGCCACGTAATCTAGCGCGGTTCCTCTGTGTTTGCGCTTCTTCCTCATCTATCACTTTCTTTCACTTAAATTACCAGTCACTCGATTTTCACACATATGATACACGTACGGGAGATCCCGACCGTTCATCAGGTGAGCTCCCAAGGAAAAATAGAAAACGTCAGTTGACTTATTTTTAATAATCATCTCTCTCGTATCTTTATAGCCTCTCGTATCTTTATAGCCTACCGAATGGTTGTTTAGGATCTCCAACACATGAAAGCCACTGAAACGTTGAGTAAGTAAAGAGACTTTTAACCAGGGAGGTCACCCCAATTAATACTCCCCCATTAGAAAATAACACATCATTTACGTGGGGATTTCCCGTGCTTTCATGTCTTTTTAAATACGTGGGGAACACGGATTATATCCAAACCGTCCATTTCGTGATTTCAATAGTGACTGTCCAAAAGTCAGCAGTGTTCAGACACTTAAAGTCCTTGGTGGCATACAAACGAACACTGAAAATACAAGAACCAGCAACGGCTCCTATTCACCTATTCAATAAGAAAAGGCCCCTTCATGGGATGGTTGAGATGGTGCATAGACCAATTTGATTAGTGTAGTACTTTGATCGATTGTGATTTGGATTGCTTACTACTGCTATTGCAAGTACCAATTTCTATCCGGACATAACATGGCAGGATTTAATTAGAAGGAATTCTACTGTGCGAGGGAGCGGATTAAATAAGACTCCGCCACACTTAAGATAGTGCCGTCCTTACCGTAGGATCACCTTCAATGTATTTATTCCGTGTCTATTTTGTCCATCAATTTTTCTAGATCATTTTACAGCACGATCCAAAAAAATGAAGATCCAAATCTCAGGTGGACCACATTCTAAGCAACAATGGTGATTGGAGTCCTATCATTAAAAACTTATTACGGAACACTTTAATGTTTCCATAGTATTTATTTGTCATCCAATCTAATCAGTTGATAAGGTCACTTTAAGATACCTCGTTTCAACACTTGAGGTCTTGGTATCCATCCCTAGTGGGGGTGGGTAACAGTGAAATGTCAACTGACAGTGGTGTGTACTAACAAGCTTTAAAAAAAAAAAAAAAAAACAAAACAAAAAAGCTTGGCTGAAAGTAAACAAAATAAATATCAACTTAATCCATGACTTTTCTGGCTCGTTAATGGTTAATCATCATTGTTTCCTATAATATGGCTAATTGATAATTATATCTACTTTATTTTTAGAATCATGCCCTAAAAATGACAAGGAAAAAGGATGGATGTCATCAAAACTGAATAAATACATTAGGGCCGGCTCAGCAAAGGCAATGCGGTCTTGGGTGAGGCTGGATCTCACCTAATTCACACTCCCATTAAAGATGGGCTTAACTTTTCATGGCATGATTTGTATGGGCAGTGCAATAAAATCCTACCCCATCACATCATATTAAAAGGAAGGTCGGTAACAGCGGAATGTACATCCATTCCATAGAGAGTTACTACGCAAGAAGGAGATGAGGATAGATGGTTATTTGTTGCCTGCGGGAGAGTGATTGTTCATGTACATGCAAAAAAAAAAACCTCTGATCAATGGACATTCTTTCTATCCATCTAGACCGTAATTTGTTAAATTATGAGATTGCTTCAGTGTAATTGTTGGCTGGTTTACAATTAGTATAAAGAGGGGCCCACGATTCAAGCGGTTAGATTTGAGCAGCATTTAACCAACTCCAATTTATGTATGCATGTGCACGAACCACCACACTCTGCCAAACTACTAGTCTTTTTCTGTCTATAAATGAGGTCGAATTAAGGGAACGAAATCAATGATTCATTCCGGACGGCGGATTGCTTACTGACGCTGCTGAGTAGTGTCGCTAATGGACGGTTCTCCGTGGGCACACAATGATGTATGTGTTTTATCCACTCCGTCCATTCATTTTTACTTATCATTTTAGATCATATTTTCAAAAATGAGGCATATAAAAATCTTAGGTGGACCACACCAAAGGAAACAGTGTTGATTGAACGTTCGCCCTTAAAAACTTCTTGGTTGCACAAAAGTTTTGGATCAAAGATGATACTGCGTTTTCCCTTCATCCATCCAGGTGTGTGACCTAGTCAACAGGTTAGATGGCAAATAAACATTAAAGTGGGCCTAGGAAGTTTTTATCGGTGAGTGTTCAATCACCGCTGTTTTCCTGTGGTGTGGTCCACCTGAGATTTGGATCTACCTCGTTTTTGGGATCATACCCTAAAGTAATGATAAAAAATGAATGGACCACTTAGATAAAAGACATACATCATTGTGAGGCCCACAGAGCACGGTCCAGTAGCCTGGCAGGCAATCTGTGTTCTACGAGTCTGGCTTTCTCAGGGCCTGTTTGGGACGTTAATAGGGTAGTTGGACATCTGCAAGATATCAATAAATCGACGAGTTCGTTTTTCTCCGTCGCGACTCATGATTGCCGCATTCGTCGTTTGGGTTGGGTCCACATACGGAGATGATCCGATTATCAGAACCGTCCATGTTCTGGGTTCTATACCTTCCGGGCTATCATTTGAACATTGTACCGAATGATTATTTGCGTTACTAACGGTAATATGGACAGTTCAAATGATCGAACCATCTTAGCATGTGGGCTGCAAAGGGATCACACGTGCTGGTGTTTGCATGTGCCACGAGCGGGGGTGGTTCACACGCAATACACATGCCAACATTGCTTTTGTGTGGGATATTTGAGCCGTACATAGTCCCAATCTCACGGTGATGAAACATTAGCCTAGCCAACTCGCTATTCAGGCCACAAGTGAACGTTAAATCTGGACCATTGGCAGCTTCTTCCAAACCGTCCGTGGTTTTAATGCAGGAACGAGTTCATCCCACTATTGCCATTCCTTATCAGAATTAATCGAAATACGTGCGTATTAGAAGATTTGAAAAAGATCTCTTTATAACAAATAGTAGATAGAATATATATATATTATATATATATATATATATATATATATATATATATATATATATATATATATATATATAGATGAAGGATTCAGATGATTAAATTAAAGCTATAAATAGAAGAGAAATGTAAAAGAATTTTTTTATTTTATACATAATATATTAAACCAAACAATATATAGCCGAAAACCGACCACCAACAAAATGTGCAGGGGCTATTTGCAAGGGTAAGACAATCAGAACTATCCGTGTGCATGCTGAGATAATCAGAACCATCCATGTGTGCATGATTGGATAATCAGAAGATATCGCTGTTACTTTTTTCGAGTTAATTAAATGTGAGCCGTTAAAAGTTTTGGTTTCAATGGTTCTCAATCGTCTCCACATATTGATGGTATGAGTTGCCAGTTCAGACCAAGTTTCTCACTTTGGTGTTCTGAATATCCCATCATCTCTTGATGTGGGCCCAGACAGGGGACACTGACAAAAAGATCTCAACCTCTAATACCTTTCATTACACAGGACTCGCCTATCCAGTGCTTCTGGAAGCATGAGAGATTTATATGTTTACCGTGATGTGGTCCATTTGACCTTCGTATATTCCTCAATTTTAGGATCAAGCCCTAAAATGAGATGGAAAAACGGATGGACGGAGTGGATGAAACATATACATAACATTGGGACCCACGGAATCCAACCACCAAGAATGTCGGTGGTGTTGGGGTCACCAACCAATCCACTTCCATGTGGGATCGAGCCCTGAATCAGGCAGGGAAGAGTATGAGCATGGCCTGGATAGATATGGCAGAGTAGTCCAGTTATCAGGTGGGCCGCATTTTGATGAGAGAAATATCCAAAGGTCTATATTCATGGTCTACTGCGTCCTGACAAGCGTTCTACATGCAAAAAACCAAAAAACAAAAGCCCTTGCAATACGCGGCTAGGATCGTCTGATCAAAGTAAGATTTTGAGTACATGTCATCCATGGTCCACCATCTCTCCTCCATATATATGGACAGGAACACGTGCAAAGAAAAGCTCTGTGGGCCCCACCGAGCTTTTGTTGTAGGATGTAGTAGGAGAGGTTTAATATCTAGAATGATGGAGAGGGAGATTTGTGTACCTCAAGTACAATGTCCCTTTCAATTTTAGATAAGTCTTTATATTTTCATTCATGAGGGCCGGTATTGTCGTCCGCATACTTATAGTCAGCTGGTCGTCGCAAATCACAAACGTTCCTAGTCATTTGATGAAAGTATCGCGTGGTTCAACGGTTTGTATTCAAGTACCTTTTTTCTAGTGGTCAGAAGCGATGGTGGTCCCTGTCATGAAGCAGCTCCGGTCAGGGTCAGCACAACCGGGGCTTGTCTAATGAATGGAGCAAGAATGCTAGTCATCACCGGACCAACTTAAAATTTATGTAACTTAAGCCCAACCCAAGTGACCGTCTGTTGCAGAAAGACTCCCATACAGAACTGGTGCGAACCCAAGTGACCGTTTGTTGCAGAAAGACTCCCATACAGAACTGGCGCGCGTGAGAGAGAAAAAAAAAAAAGAAGAAGAAGAAGAAGGGCGGACACATCTGGATCCTACCAAATAAGTAAAATCTGGCCCATATGGGTGGAGCGGGGCTGTTCGGATCTAATCAGGTAGGGCCCGTCTGGATGCTACCAAATAAATAGTTTTTTTAATTATATAATTTCTTTCTTCAAAGATGAGAATTTTATTGGGACAAAAAAAAAAAAAGCACAACAAAGGGTAGAAAAACTAAACTATCTTTAAAAACTAGAGAAAAAGAAAAACCAAATAACACAACAATACAGCCAGTTACTAGACTGGCTAAGCCAAAAAAAAAAAAAAAAACAAAGCCTATGCTTTTATTATGGAAGTATCGGTGCTTCCTTTTGCCCTAGATGGCCTAAAGGGCTGCTGAGAAGAAGAACCTTCATATCTAGAACATGGATCGACCCAAGCATCACCCATTGGATATTGGCAAGAGTAAGTATACGACTCCAAAGTGACCCATTTCTTAATCAACTTACTTTAATTATGAAACTTAAATACGTATCTTTTTAGACAGATTAGCCTACTTTCGTTCTCTTTTTTTAGCTCTTCCACTTTTAAAAGTAATTGCTAACGTTCAAGATTTGCTGAGAGGTAATGATGGATAGTCAACATTAAAAATAGGCTCCACATGATGGACAACCCATATCCAAGGCCTAGCGTGATGGACAACCCACATCCAAGGTAGAGCTTCATGATGGGTAACCCACTTCAAAGGTAAGCCACCAAAAGGTGGATGGTCCACATAGAAGGTAGGCCCCACACAATGGAGTAGGGCTAAAGTGCACCCAACATAGCAAACATTAAAGGTTGGCCCCATATAATGGATGGTGGATATTAAGGGTGGATCAAATTAACTTGAAATATAAGTACTTGTGTGATGTTGCAAATCAAAAGTACTTTTTTAACTTTTTAAATGATATATTGTTTATCAAATATACTTAGGGGTCGTTTAGCACAGTGGATTGGAGGGGATTGGAAGGGGGTTTCAAATCCCTTGTTTGGCAGCATAAAGTAATAGGGGGTTTCAAATCCAGGGGGTTTTTAATCCCCTCTTCAAGGGGGTTTGCAATACACGGTGAGAGCTTGGATTACACCTAAAATCATTTCAATAGTTGCAGGTGTAACATGTGTCATTGTACACTATCATTCTATTGGGCACATGGCCCACTAATGATGATCAGCACCGTCCAAACATTGTCCATGTAAATCAGCACCATCTAAATATTGTCCAGCACCATCCAAACATTGTCCATATTAATCAATGGTTAAAAATCGTTGGTTAGTCACTCACACATGATCTTGTGCTTGCAGTCCATCCGAGACTTGGAATTTCTTCATTTTCAGGTAAAGCATATATTTCAGCAGGCTTATCACAACCATAGTGTCAAAAATTATATATCTCACTAATTAAGGATATTAAAGTTGATTTAGTAATTAAATTCAAACCCATGTGAATAAACCATGCAGAGGTATTTTTGATTTAAAGTTGATTCACACTTTCGGGTGCCAAACACACCGGGAGTATTGCCAATCCAGGAGGTTTCCAATCCTGGGGTTCCGAATCCCAGGGGTTCCAAATCCACGCTCCCAAACAGGCCATCCAAAAGATATAAGATCCAATACTGAATTGACAGTAAGAGGACAAGCTTCGGAAATCGTGTTAGTCGGTACCAACCAGAGATACTGCACATTATACTTGGATTTTCTGTTTTTCTCAAATGAGGCCCAATTTTCAGCGATCCAGACCATTGGAAGATGCCTATATGGATGGACGACTCATTAAAAATCTCACTGATTAGAAGGCCCCAGCAACTACTCTTGAGCCTCTTTTCAGTTGAATGGGGACATTGCTCCATATGTCCTTGACCATTTATTTGCAAGTGCAAATTGAAATATTAGGACTTTCC
>JAJHSJ010000002.1:866869-919062 GCA_021015155.1 Magnolia officinalis
AAGAGGTATAAATATCACATCATTCCATGACAACAGGTACGTAACATCTGACACTCTCTTTCCTCCCCAACTTAGACCCAGATTTCGGTGTCCTGACTTAGGCATCGGAGGGTCCCCGGCTTAGCCAGGTCTCCATACTCACGGTTTGTGTGCAGGAAACCAGGTTCGTCACCTACTCGGAATACGTGAAGAGGGGGAGAGGGTTGACCGGATTTTGACCTCAACAATAGTCATCCAAACATTATCCATTTAAATCACAGTTAATAACTGCTGGTTAACCACTCACTCGGATTGGAAAATCCTCAACCAAACGTAAGATGTGGGCACGCCATGTTGTCTGGGTTAGAATCATCAGGTTTTCCTTATGCTAGACAATGGGGCCAAAATTTAGACTTGGAGCAATGGAGATAGGACGCCACCCATAGGTTTGTATGTGTGGCCACCATGGTGTGTCTACTTCATTAGACCCTTTCATCCATCCTGACTCACCAGGACGAAGGGCCAATACAGAAGTTAGTTTGATCCAAAGCTCATGTAGGCCGAGCCCACTACGAGAACTTACAGATTTTAGGGGCAGTTTTATATTATTCCTATTATGGGAAAATTCAACCTGAACTCGACAAAGGTCGACTTGGAGAAGTCGACGAGTAGAGCCTCAGATTGATAGTAGTTCGTTGCATCGACACATTCATTACAATCTAGGTTGAGTTTCCAAGTTCTTTTGTCGAGCTTTGACATCGACTTGGAATCCGGAAGAAGCCATTATACATCTATTCATCTGTTGGCTCCAACCAAGATCAACTCACTCATGAGCTCGGATTGTCGTGAGTGAGACTAAGCTTTCAGGGTCGGCTCACATGAGAGCATGACCGATGATTATGCTAAGGAATTAACCCCAGTATCGCATGTTTAAAGCAACATCCGGCGCACGATCTCTGGGTAACGACTAACATTAACGCAGGCACTATTCTTGTTCGACGACAAAGATCGTGCCAAAAATGATGGACACGTTCATCTTAGAAAAATGGTATAAATAGGATACATATCTACAGGAAAATGTACGCAATATCTAATACCCTAAGCTTACTTTACACAACTTAGACCCAGATTCCTAGCCTGATTTTGGCATCAGAGAGTCCCCTGCTCTAGCCAGGGTCTCCTTTGTCATTCCTTTGCATAGACTACAGGGCTCGGTTTAAGTGCTCGGAGTCAGCGAAGGAAGGTGAATCAGATTTTAGCATCAACAGTTCCCATGGTGCAGGCCATCCTAATTTCCTTTTTATTTTTTATTTTTAATATTTTTATTAAGCTTGTATTAAATATAGTATGGTGGGCCTTGTAGATACTGTTTTACCTACTGTATAGGATTGGATAATACTAATGTGGTGGGCTTAGATTGGATGATAAGCTTTTATTGGATGCCAAAGTAATTAATTTGTCATACTTTATAAGGAAAGTAGAAAGTGTTGTAGATGATTTATGTCCTTAATTACAAGGAGTGTACCAGTTGAACAGGATAGCTGTACCAAGTACCATAGTGGCCTGCAGAGCTCATGCACATTAGCAAACAGAGACTGTTTGAAGAAGAACAAAATCCATACAATTAGTTTATAGTTTTAAATCTCTTACTTTTCAAGAGGGCACAAAAACTCTTTTACTGAACTAAGATCTTTTATCTGAAAAGAACAATTTGTTTGAAAAACAAAACTTTCAAGGGCTATTTTAAATTTATATATGCCATTTATTAGTAAATAGATGGATAAACTTTACTCAATGCAGATCATTTATATAAAAATTACATGAAAATAACGGATTTTAACAACTCAGTAAAGGGGTTTTTGGATCTTAAATTATTAAGATAAGTTACTTATTCCTCAAATAGCTTATCTTACTTTCTACTTATTAAGCATAAAATTATGTTTAGTAAACAACATGTTTATCGGCTTCTCCTTTCTTTAGTCTCTCTTGATGCCTCTCTTTGGCAATTGATAAAAAGTAAAAAAAAGTTAACTAAAGTGATTAAGTACTTTTAAATAAAAATAATTACTTATAACTAATCATAAACCAAACTAACTTATCTGAAATAAATTACTGATCTACTGATGTAAATAGAAAAAGTAATTTTTTTTGGATGAGCCCTAAATGGCAATACCCGTTATAAGATTATTTTTTTCACATACCCACGTTGGCATTTGACCCATGACCTTTAGTGTTGAAAGGCAGCGCGTCTGGTATTGAACCATGGGTTGGCACTCCTATATATATATATATATATATATATATATATATATTATATATATATATAAAAATTTTACCAAATAATACTTATATGAACAGTATGCTGTGAAAGTGTTCTTTGAACAGTAAAACTACCATAATGCTTGCCATGCACTTTTCTCCTTTTAAAAGTGGTAAGATTGAGAATTGTGCACCCTCCATTATCTTTATGCAATCCAACTCATCCATTAAATATAATCCACCATAACATCCAAAAAAATTAAACATTTAGTCAATCTAAATATGAACATAAGATGAGCAAGACCATAAGATTTTAGTCAATCTAAACATGAACACAAGATGAGCTAGACCTTAAGAATGATAAACACCAACTCCAAACATCAATATACACGTGCAGCCCATCTAGTGATTCCATCACAAAGTTTATTAGCCGTGTGATTATTATGGTTGGGTGCATGTGTTTATATATATATATATATATATATATATATATATATATATATATATATATATATATATATATATAGGTAATGAATCCTTCGATGGGCTTCAAAGGGTTTCAAGGTTGTTAGGTCTAAATTTGTGGGAATGACTAATAGGACCTAATTTGTCTATGCACCGGATATAGAAATTTGCCATCACTGTGGAATCAGATTGCCAGGATCTTCCTTTCCTTACACCCTTTAAAGGAGATTTGATGGGGGTTTTTTATCATGTCGATTGTGTTGGATTGGGGACCTAACTTATTTATATTCGAGAGGGTAGAGAAGTTTGAAACCCATCAAAACTCCTCTCCCTGAAAAGCTCCACACGGAACAGAGAATCCCCGTCTCTCATGATATCGTGTGCCTATCACGGTAGTAGCACACCAATCCTTAGGAATTTCTAGATGTATCACAATCTAGTGAATCCCACTGGTGTACCTGATCGCATATCCAACCTTTAGGTAATCTAGACAGTTGATCAACAGGCCCGCCTTATAGGATTCTTACACAAGGTGCCACCTGTGATGGAGGATGGGTCGGGTGGTGTAAATACATCATGTAACCCCCACGAGACGAGCATGACCATAAGGTTATGATGCGGATGCCACCACAGAACGTCCCTTTGTAAATACATACATATGATGTCGTTTTTCCACTCCATTCATGCCCAGAAAAGAATCTTGCTTTTTAATCATGACTATTAGTGAAAAATAATCACCTCCTAAAAATGGTAGCAACTGATACCAATTACCAATCTCAGAGCCTTCATGGCCATTGAAGCTACAGATAGGTCAAAACCCATATCAAAGATTGATTGGGTGATCCTGACCGCTCATCAATATACATCTATTTGTTGAATCTAGGCCGATGACTGGACGATCCTTTCCACTTTTGTTTTTTGAATTTAAGTTGTTGACTATTTTCCTTCACAACTGTCCATTGGATACACACCAATTGATCAGTTAGGGCATCAATTTAGTATCTTTTCTAGCCCCATCTAATGTGGGCCCATGTGTCTCATGTGTTCAGTGTATGAACCATTATATTGCGCCAGAGTATGGTCATATGGTAGGTTTTGTGTTAGTAAATACTACCCATTCATGAACTATAATAATCCATTAAAATAATTGGGTGAAGATCTAGTGTTGTATTTTTAAAATCTCACTTCTTAAAGAAAAATCTCACTTCACATGCTTGAATTTGAATTGGATTCTCATATTCAAACAAAAGTCGTCATCACAATTTCGTCACTTATTCTCTTTGGAATCATTTTAGGTTCACTGCATATTAGTTTTCAAATCCAATCTTACTTTTGCTTTGTGGTTTACTAGAATACATCTAGATCTATTTCTATGAACCGCTCTAGATCAACCAAACACGATGTGGGTGGAACTTTAACGAAATCCACCCCATCCATCTCATGTTTACCATGGCACCAAAAAATCATGATGATATTGATTGTACCAAAATCTATGCCTTATGTTGCATTGCAACATGGCACAAGGATTTGGGGATCGCCTCTTTTATATATATATATATATATATATAAGGGCATTTTTGGTATTTTAGTTCGCCTTAGATAGAGGTGAACTGTTACTCTAGTCATGTCAACCCTAAAGCATTTTCTCATACATTTAAGATAAGGTCATGATCGATAAAGCGTAAATGCTCTTTTCCTATCTGGTTACACACGAAGGCACCACGTGGATGGGAAGTTGTTCTCTATTTAGTAGATCCAAGAACAAGGGCCCTTCTCTGAATCCAGAGACACGACACTGTGTATTTAGGTTTAGCCTTTTTCTACTTAGTAGTAACAGACCCTTAGTGTAGATTTAGACTTAGTTCATCCATGCATGCCTATCACAGTGACTTTAGGCAGTAATCATTAATTATAATTCCTTTTCATCTGCGTCTGCATGCCAAATTTGAAGAAAAAATTAGTTTAGGAATCTGTCCGCCTACGATCATACATTGGACCGACCTTAGCTATTATTTTCGGCATTGCCTCTGCTTCGCTCACCATCACGTTGCTCTCGGAAATACACTGCTACTCACATTCAGGTCGATGATTCTGTTGTAGTAGTAAGAAACTTGCCTCTTTTTCAGTATCTATCTTTCTCCACTTTACTCCATTTCAACCATACATCTGCTCCTTGAATTTTTAAGGCAAAAAAGAGCTTATTTGGAGGAAGAGCCCCAACTTCCATTAGTCACTTGAGTAATGAACTTACAACATTTGGCTAAATAGATGAACGGTTAAGCCCACGATCGAACCTCGTTCTATCTTTGCACTAGGGGTCAGTGGTTATGGTTTGAATCAAATCCGATCGATTCTGGCACGCCCGCAACCCTTGCACATGTTCTACACAAATTCAGGACCCGATAGATACAAAGCTTGAGTTTCTTCGTGATTTACTAGAATACAGTTCAATCTATTGCTATGAGCAGCTCTAGACCAATCAAGCACCAAGAGGGTGGAACTTTTGTGAAATCCACCCCATCCAAATCAAGTTCATCTTGGGACCGAAAAATCATGATGATACAAAACGCATGTAGGCCACGGCATTCGAAACGTTTATGATGGTCTGTCCACCATTACTTTGGTCATGAAGACAATACATATTCAACCAAAAAGTTAAATAATCAAAGTGTTCAATTATTTGAATTGGAGAGTTTCAAATCCAATTTTTCTTTGGCTTTTTGGTTTGCTATAGAATACATCTAGGTCTATGTCTACAAACAGTCCTAGACCAACCGAGCGCTATATGGGTGAAACTTTAACCAAATCGACTGCATCCATCTCATGTTTACTCCAACACCCACCCGAAAATCATGATGATACAAAACTCAAGTTGCTTTGTGATTTTCTAGAATACAATTCAACCTATTACTATGAACTGGTCTAGACTGGTCTGATTCCATGACTGTAAATAGACTCTGTTTCAACACTAAATCAAGCACCATTTGGGTGGGTGTGTGAGTGTATGTGGTGTGGGCCTTTAAAGAGAGAGAGAGAGAGAAGAGCTGACCTAGACCAATCAAGCACCATGTGGGTGGAACTTTTTATAAAATTCACTCCATCTATAACACGCTAACCGTGGGACCCAAAAATCGTGATGATACAAAACTCAGGCAGGCCATGCTAGAGGAAATGGTTAGGATGATATCTCCACCATTAGTTCTGTCAAAGAAACCATACACATTAATGGAAAAAATTAAATAATTTTTATAATTAGATATTTTCATTAGGTATCTTTCATTGACAGCGAGACCTATGTTTTAAATGGCTTTGATCACCGACCCGACAGCCATATTCCTGATTTATCATATTGGAATATGTGGGCATCCATTTTAACTAATCTTGCCTTTGTTTTTTTTCTTTTTAGAAAGCAAGTCTTGTTACACAAACCTTAAGAATAAAAGCACACTAAGTAAAGTTGAGAAATTTGATTTATTTATAATCTTATATTAAATAATCTGTTTTTATCTTTCGATAGTGGTGGAGAAAGCATTTTTGATGGGACAGAATGCACTGAATTGATCGAGTGTACTCGCCTCCCACGTGGAACTCTATGAGCTACATGCGTGTGAGATCCAAGCCATTGATGAGGTGATCTTCCATGTTTAGATGCCATGTGCAAAAAATTACACCATATGATCATCATTTTTTGTAAATTTCTCTTTAGTTTTTTTTTTTTTTTTTTTTGGTACCTCGTGGCATTATCAATGACTGGAATAGATGGATTCTTTCTAAGAACCTAATGAACGGATCCGATCTCACACGCGTCCCTTGTCCTCTAATGTCAAGCAAGCACACTCACAAAGGATAGCATCTTTTCAGTTCGTCCGGAAATGAAATATACATGGTTCGTTGCAACTCCCATGGGGTATAATCTCAACCGTCCACATGGTAAGTCCCACATTTATGCGCCAGTCTGCCTAATCCTCATTGAATAATAACAGCATGGATAGTGGATCCTCAACAGCTTTTAAGACCGAGGAAGATCTCAGCCGTCCAATTTTGGACTTTCCTTTAGATGGTTTAAATTTTCTTAGCTGTCTCTACTTTTCTTCAGTATATTTTACAGGGCATCCCTGTCCATGGTGGAGACATCACAGAAACAGTTGAGATCACTAAATCAAGGGCCCCACTTATCAAGATAAGCACGTCTGCTCAAGATGTAGGCTAGGCCGTATTGTGTACGGTGGGCCCATCCATTTTTATATCCAGACTTTTGACCTAATGGTCAAACCATGCACCAAATTTCAAGTTGATTGGAGGATCTAAGCCATCCAATCTTGATACCATTATTCAATGAATATGATCAGTTACAAACTAACAGTCTGAGCCGTCCGTCCATTTGGTAGCGATCGATCAAAGTGTTTAAACCCTTACAATCCGGAGAACCTTAGCCACTGATCAAGGTGGTCACTTCACATTAAAAGTTGGATGACCCAACGATGGACCCTCTTTTACAAACTTGGATAATGCAAGTGGGTGGATCTGAGCCGTTTGTTTGTGTAGAGTGTAAAAGAGGATATTGCTTTTATAGTTGTTTGCTCCAAATCAAAGCCAAATGGACCTGAGGTCCTTAACTAGGAAATTACAACGGTCAGATCTTTCAAGGGTCATTTGGCACATGGATTTTAAACTCTGATTTTTCAATTGTGTTTGCCAGCTTGGATTTCCAAAATCAGTAGATTTAGAGATTCTTGGAATTATTTTGTATATATACTTTTAGTTAATGAATATCAAATATTCTACAGTTACCCACGTGTGCAACATGTAACATGGCTATTGTAAAATGACATTGATAGAGAGAGAGAGAGAGAGAGAGAGAGAGAGAGTTCCAAACATAAATTACTCTACTAAAGTGAGTTTACTAATTTTATAATTAAATGAAAATCTCATATTTATTTTTGGGTAGTTAATTTTTTATATATGGTGTTCACGTTATGATTATATAGTCTAATTTTTCAGTATAAGTGAGAAAATTTAAATATTCAGGATTTGAGTGTGTATGAGTGCATTCGAATTTCAAAAGTCATTTGACAACACCATATGTGAAGGTAAATGAAATAAGAGGTAATTGAAATATACAATTTTAATGTATTTTGAAATTCCTCCATTTCTCCGGTGGTGATTTAGAGTAAAATGTTTATTTTTTGGCTCCTTATTTAAGGCAAGAGATTCATATATGTAATGAAGGTGTCACTAAGCTAATAATCTATTATACATGTGATACATTAATAATACTCCAAAACAATTAAATTAGCACTTGCATTACTAAACTCACATGACTAGAAAGATCTAAACGGTGCAAACATTAGCTATATAAATTCAACAGTTAAAAATGTTAACAAGCCACTTTTTGTTTCCTATAATTCTGGCCTACCAAGGTTCGAAATTTCACCATAATGGCCAAAGTATATATTTTAATGAGCTTGCTACAAATATTTTGTCAAATATCATTTAAGTAATAAAGTTGATTTAATAATTAAATTTAAATTCTTTCAAATATGCCATAGGATTTCAATGCATTCTTAGTTTTGAATTAAAGTGCATTTTAATTACAAGCTGCTAAATGTAACTTAAAATTTGAAATAGTGGTAATTTGAATTCTAATGCATTTCAAATACAAGCTCAATAAAATCTCCCAAACGAGCCCTTAAAAAAAATACCTAACCTCTAACTTGTAACCCCAAGTATACTAATTTGGAATTCACTGAAAATCCAACGGACAGGTTTGTTTGGCTACCCAACACCCATCAGGGATGTGCGGTATTAATCTCCCTCGAGAGTTTGGCCTTGGGCTGATGCAGGTTACTTGCGGTGTCCACGGGAGCATCTGAACACTTGGTTGTATGTGGTTTTCTAAATCTACATGCTACATACATCCACACAGCAGATACCAGACACGTGCAAACATGAAACACATGTGAGGTCTGAGCTTTCTATGAGGTTGGAAATAATGTTAGGATCTTCTGCCATTCAGACAATGTTGCTCTTTAGGTGGGCCACACAGCATAAAGTAAATTGGCCAAACGTTTTTCCTAGCCATTCATTTTTTTTTGACACGTGCGTTGTTGTCCACTGGACGTGTGAAATGACCTGATTGTTATTCCAGGCATCTAAGTAGGGCCGTACACGAGCAGAGTTGGCTTGGTAGCTCGCACCACTCGACTCGGATTGAAGCTGACTTTGAACCAAGTTGAGCTGATTTTTGGAGCTCGAAACTAGTTTGAACCGAGTTCGATCTTGCCCTAGCTCGACTCGACTCGAGTATTGCTCGAACTCGGCTCAACTCGGCTTGACTTGGTACAGGGTATATATACCCTTCAAAAAAAAAATATCCTATCCATTTCAAAAACCATCTCAGCCCGCCCGAACCCTAGACTCTCCTCCCTAACCCTCTATTCCTCCCTCTCTCTCAGTCGGCTAAGCTAACCTTCCCCCCTCTCTTTCTTTACTCTCTCCCTCATCCTCCCTTACCTACACGGCCGTCCGATCTCCCTACTCTCTCCCTCCTCGCTTACCCGCACGACCATCTCTACTCGTCTCTCTCCCTCCTTCTCCCTTACCCGCACCGCCACACGGCTGCCGTTCGATCTCTCTACTCTCTCCCTCCTCCCTTACCCGCACGACCGCTGTCCGACCATTTCCCTAAACCCTAAGTCTGTCGTTATTGCCTAAACTCGGCTCGAACTCGGCAGAGCCGAGCACGAGCTGTTGTTCTGAGCTCGAAGGCCGAGCCGAGCATGAGCTAAGACTCGAGCACGAGCTGGGCAGAGCTTAGCTCGGCTTGACTTGTGTACACCTCTACATCTAAGTAGTTCGGCTCACCCACTTGTTGGGGAAGCCGATTGGGTGCCGACCCTGACCCTAACACAACTTGTGTTGGGCACTGTAGTCCGCACCATGATGTATGAGTTTTATATCCATGCCGCCCATTTATTTTTCCAGCTCATTTTAAAGTATGAGCTCAAAAAAAAAAGAACTTTTTTTTTTTTACACACCCCCACACACTCACGCTAGTGCTTCACCACCTATGGGTACTCGAACCCTTGACCGGGTGTTGAAACTCCTGAGAGTCTACCACCCGAGCAAAGTAAGGACCCAAAAAGAAGCAAATTTGAAGCTGAAGTCATAATGATAAAAAGTTCACACCAACTTGGATAAAGGGAAAACACAGATACCAGTTTGATTCAAAACTTTTGTAGCCCTCGAGAGGTTTTTAACGAATGTTCAGTCAACTTTGTTTCTTATATTCAAGTTGACTGGAGCTTTCCATTACTTCATTTTTACCCTTGTGACCTAAATTAAGTTGATAAAATTGATGGACCATGTGAATGGCAGGCATAATATATATATATATATATATATATATATATATATATATTAGTATGGTAGGCTTTACAGCACCAGCACCAACAACATGTTGGTAGTGTTGGATCATTGCTTTCAAGGAAATTAATTAAAATATCACTTAAGTATGACGTAACAATTATACTCACCCCAGCATCTAAAGTTATTATTTAATATGCACTCTAGAGGTTTAAAATGTCCCTTTATGTGGCATCACTAACAAGACGGTAGCTTTTCGCATAAGTTGAGAAGGCTTTTTGAGAATTACAATATGGACTCCATTAAATCAACGATTGGAGCTACCCCTCAACTAATCCGATGCATTCACTTTAATTAGACAGTTGTAATCCCATAAAGGGTCATTTAAAAAAATAATAATAATAAATTTGAAGTTGTACAACTACATTAATATTGTGAGTTAATTCTAATTTATTTTATTTGGTGTGGTTGTTAGAATATAGACGGAAATCTTTTTTAAAAAAACATTCAAAAGCTCGCAAAAATAGAGGAAATAATGCCGAAAGTTCTCCGAAATGGGTTCTACGGAGGTGGCAATGGTTCTAACTGCCAAATATTCCTCTCCTATAGAAAAATGAAAAAAAAAAACTGAAAAAATAAAATAAAATGAAAAAGACTAAATGGACTTCTTGTGGTGCAAGGAAACCCACTTATTAAACCCATCACACATATTGTGTGGGGCCCATTGAATTGTCTTGTAGCAGATCCAAGCCGTCCACATAAAATAAATTTTAATTTAATACCATTTATCCAACTTTGAGGGTAAAACTCATCGAGGATGGGCCACACCCGACAGTCACAATAAGCTTACACGTGATAGCACCTTACACATGCTAGCACAACACCTGGTGGGGCCCACCTTGGAGATATTAAGTGCTGAAAATCACAACCATCTCATCCTAAACTCATCATGGGACATACCCAATCATATTAGACATAGAGCTGGGCATTTCTGGTCCAATCCGGTGGATCCGACCCGATCCTACCCGATCCGACCTGATCCAAACCGAATTGAAGGCTTGGATCGGTGCAGCTAGGTTTGGATTAGTCAGATCCGACCGTTCAACGGATCGAGGTTGGATCATGGTGAATTCGGTCCGATCCGAACAGAATGGGTCCGATCCGGATCGATCCGATCCGGAGTAATTCAACGGTGGAAATCAATACTTCTACCTTTTCTTGTGGTATGGTCCACTTGAGCTTTGGATACCCATCAATTTTGGGTTCAACCACTAAAATGATTTGAAAAAACGAATGGACGGAGTGGATAAACCACATGCATTCATGGTGGGCCCCAACATAGTTTACAAAGAGACGTGTTGTGCACGTCAACCACTTGTGTGTTGTGCACGTCAGTGGCTGGCTGAGTAGCGAGACTAGCTACCGAAGTTACGTCAACAAGTTCCGTGGGCCCCACTATGATGTATGTTTTGTATCCACACCTTCCATTCATTTGGAGAGATCATTTTAAGGCAATATCCAAAGAACGAGTTAAATCCAAAGCTCTAGCGGACCCCAGCACAGAAAACAGTGGGACAGTGAAGCCTGCCATTGAAAATTTCTAAGGGCCACGAAAGTTTTAGATCAAGCTGATATTTGTGTTTTCCTTATTTCATGTTTTTTTTAAAAAAAAAAAAAAAAACTTTTTAATAAGTTGGATTTCAAATAAACATTATGATGGACCTTAGGATAGTTTCAACAGTGGAAATTACTCTACCCACTGTTTTCTTTAGTGTGGTCCACTACAAACTTTTATTTACCTCATTCTTTGGTTCATACCATAAAACGATTTGTAAAAATGGATGAACGGTGTGGATATAACACATACATCATAGTGGGGCCCACAGAACTTGGTGACGCCAACTCAACTCCCATATCTAATCCTACAGGACGCAACCTGTATCCATTTAATGCCCAGCAGGTCAATAGGCCCTGACAGGCATATATGTGTAGTGCATAGACGAGCAATGACAAGGCCTCGAGCTCTGAGATGTACGAATGGCTCAAATGAGATCAAAGTTACATGGGCCTTACAGTTATGTATTTATTATATCCACAACATTCATCCATATTTGGAGATCATTTCGGAGCATTATCATAAAAAAATAATTATATCCAAAGATCAACTGGACCACACCACAAAGAGCAGCGAGAATAATGATTTTCACCGTTACAAAATTCGTAGGGCCCACCATAACGTTTATTTTCTATCTAATCTGTTATTAAAGTTAAAAATACATGGATAAAGAGGAAAAACAAATTTCATATTAATCTGAAACTTCTATGATCTCCAAAAGGATTTCAATGGTAAACGTTCAATCCCCACTGTTTTTTGCAATGTGGGCCAATTGATCTTTAGATCTGTCTTATTTTTCGACTCAAGCCTTGACACGAACTCTACAAATGGATGAATGGTTTGGATATAACATATACCTCATAGTTTGACTCACAAATCTAACCCAATCCGAATCGTACCCAACTCGATCCGACTCGGTTTCCCTGACCGAGTCGGACTCGGTTCGGGTCAGGTCAACCGTCCATTGGATCGATTCGAGTCAGGTGTCCTGGACTCGGTCCCGGATCGGATCGAGTTCGGATCAACTCACGTAAATTTTGGATCGGATCGAGTTCAGATCAACTCACATAAATTTTGGATCGGATCAAGTTCGGATCAACTCACGTAAATTTTGGATCGGATCGAGTTGGACCCAATCCGATCCGACTCGGTCCGATGCCCAACTCTAATTAGACCTCGGAATGGGCAGCCGTAGAGTTGGCTCCATCCTTAGATTTTGATAAGATTATTATAATCTTTCTGTCAAATATTTGAAATATTGAAGTTTGATTACTTATTTTCTATACGGTTGCGTTCGGGTTATAAGCACCGAATACAATTAAAGATTTGAAATAAGCTTAGTTTGTGATTTGAAATTTAAGGCATTCCAAATATCAGCTCCCGACAAGCTCATGAGAAAAAAGGCCTAAGCTCCAAAATGTGACCCAAGTTATGCTATTTTGGAATTCAACGGATATCGAATGGGCAGATTTGCTTAGCCATCCAACACCCACTTAGGATGTGCGGTTATGAATCTCCCTCAAGGGTTTGGCCATGGCCAGATGTAGGTAAGTAGCTGCGAAGCTGTTTCCACAGGAGCATTTGAGCAGTTAGTTGTATATGGTTTTCTAATATTTCCAGAGGCTGCACTCAACCACACACCAGACACGTGCAAGCCACGAAACACATGAGATCTGAGCTTTCCATTAGGTTTATAATAATGTTCGGATCTTCTACCTTTCAGACAATGATGCTCTGTAGGTGGGCCACATACCAAAAAGTAAATGGGCCAAACGTTTTTCCTAGCCACTCATTTGTTTTACAGGCTATGGTTGGCTTGACGTGTGAAGTAGTCCACCTCACCCACCCGTTGTTGGGTGCTGATCCCGACCAAACACACCTGTGTACAGCACTGTGGGCCCCACCGTGAAGTATTAGTTATATATCCCTGCCGTCCATTCGTTTTGTCAATTCAATTTAGATTATGAATTATAAAATGAAGCAGATTCGATGCTTATATGGACCACATAACATGAAATGGTGAGCAGAATGATAACCACCGTTTAAACCTTCCTAGGAACCATTGTAATGGGTCCACTTGCCATTACTTCACTTTTGGGCTCGAGCAAAATGAGCAGGAAATCGGATGGACGGCGTAGATAAAATACACATATGATGCTAGGCCCCACAGTGCCAGCACTAGCTTAGCTTAGTTGGGTGGTGCTGGGTCACTACCCAATCCGCTTCCAGCTCAGATGTCACACGTGGAATTATCAAACCATGGTTGGTCCACCTGATCACATTTATCACAATCCAAACCGTCCAAGTTTGATAGCAACCGTCAACCGTTGATGGGTCTTATTTCGAAAGTAAGATTGGTTTGCGTATCACACCTCCTTATTAGTGGTTTCGTATTCTTATGGATGACGATGCTGGGCCAGTGCGTTCCATCAAAGTGGGTCCCAGATTCGATTACTTGAGCGGCATTCACTATGCCACGTGTACGGTAGATGTGAGGGGTAACTCCTTGTGTTAGATAAAGATGCGACATCTCATTCTCAAAAGCCAGAGTGCCGCCTCACGATTTCAAAAAGCAAGATTCGCATTCCAAAGCATAAACGTGATTCATATGCACCCGGACGCTCTTCCTTCACATTCGTTTTCATCATAATTTACAAATATTGCCACTCTTTGCGATTACCCAAATGCCCTTGCTCTTGTAACGACTTGCAAAAGGTTGCAATTTACAAGTGTGGTCCACCTCAAACATCAAAAGGATCCACCGTCCGATCCTTGCATCAGGTAATATCTACTCAATGATCAACACAATCTGATCAAGTGGGCCACACATATACATAAAATTTGGATTGTGATCCTGATTAAGGAACGTTTGTTTGTTGAATTTAGACTGCAGACTACATTTCATTCTTTACCATTTACTCTCCACTAATCAAGCATTTAGGATCGTAACTCCGGCCTATGATCAATCTGTAATGTGTCCCATTTTTTGGACGGTTCTGATTCCATGTACTCGCATTGCGTACATCAGAAGAGACGCCCTCTCGACCCAGCACCAAGATATCGGGACAATACAATGATGATGCCACAGTCATTTTTGGGTGATAGACCATCCATGTTAGGGCACAGCAGATGGAAGGTCAGGATTTGACACACATGTGCCACCCGTAGTGAGATACCATGGGCAATTTCGTCCCCCTGAGGTGACCGGCTTTGTGGGGCTTACCGTAATTTCTGAGATATATCCGCTCCGTCCATCCGTTTCTACGGTTAGTTTTAGAACATCGTACAAAAAAAAAAAAAAAAAAAGGTGGCCGATTAAAAACTGGACGCAGATTGGCTACTCCCCCTGACACCAGCCAATGGCTGGTGGTCGGTGCTCTGTGGGACCCACCATGATGTATGTGTTTCATCCATGCCGTCCATCTATTTTGATGGATCATTTTACGGTATGAGACCAAAAATGAGGTATATCCCAAACTTAAGTGGACCACATTACATGAAACAGTGTTGAATGACCATCGACCATTAAAAAACATTTTGTGGCCATAAAAGTTTGGATCAAGATGATTTTTGTTTTTTCCCTTCATCTGGGCCTGTATGACCTGATCAACATATTAGATGTCAAATAAACAATATAGTGGGCCTTAGGAGGATTTTAATGATGGATATCCAACCATTATTGTTTTCATGTGGTGTGGTCCACCTGAGATATATATACCTCTAATTTTTAGTATTAAGCCATAAAATGATCTGTAAAAATGGATAAACGGAATTGATGAAACAAATACATCATGGTGGGGCCCACAGAGGGGGAGTAGCCAATCCGTTTCTTTAAAACTGAGGTCGTACACACCACAGAAAAAGATGGGCCCCCACGGGGAATTCCTGTCCCCTTCTGCCCACCCGAAAGCCGCCGCTAAATGGCATTTCCGTAGTTTATAGGAAAAAGCAGGGCATTTCCAAATTACCATTTCTATTTAATACTCCTTCACTGCTTCCTCCTCATCCCACCAAACGCTCACAGGGAAACAATTCCATCTCTGCTTTTTGAAAGAAAGGAAAGAGAAAAAAGAAATGGCCGGAAACAGAGCGATCGCCGGAAAGCAGCGGAGATTCTCCGGCCGGCCTATCCCAAAGCGCGGCCAGGTGAAAGCCGCGATTGTCATGGGCTTGGCTCACTCCTTAGTCTCTTTCTTCTCGGTCAGCCGGCGCGCAGCTAATCCGAGTCGAGCTGATTTCTGATGCAGGCGATCGGAGAAAGGAAAGTTACACGTTACAGCCAGGGACATCTCGGTTTCCAGGGCGGGAGTGATTGCGTTGTCGAGATGAGATCTGAGCCACCCATGGAGGAGGAGAGTTTGGATGATGCAAGTGGGCCAATCTGAGCCGTTTGTTTTTGGATATTTTTGTAAAAGATGCAAATAGTATGTATACTCTTTTTGCTATACATGGAAGTTAAAAGTTTGGAATATCCGAATTTCTTTTATTTTTCTTTGTTGAAAAAGATGGAAGGATCTTGGTATTCATGGGATGTGCATTTTAGATGCTTTTAAGACCGTTTTGCTAACCTGCGCCGAGGGCGAAGGAGTAGGATAGCGCTGACCTGATACTCTGAACTACGAAATTGGAGAGTTACGAGACAGAGAAACCAAAGCCATGGGAATTGGGGCTAGAGTCGAACATGGCGCACGTTAGCATTTTCAATTTTCGTGACGGGGATGCGCAGCAGCGTCACATACGGGCCCACTGTGTTTGTGCGTGCGACATCAGCTCCGTTTATCAGGTGGACCTTCTCATATCCACCGTACACTCCAAAAGTAAACCCAATCCAAAACACAGGTGTTGGAAAGGAACGGTGTGGCCCACCTGTGTTTTGGATGAGTCTGATTATTGGACTGTCTAGTCTTAGGACCGTACGAGTTGGATGGGATATACACCATGGTGGTCCCGTACACAACTTATGGTTGGTGTCGTCTCCTCATCCACCCCTGTGACGTGGATCACAAGGATATTTGACATAAGGCCCTATATTTGGAATGCGGACCTGATGGACGGAGTGGATGTAAAATAAATAAAACACGGTGGCCCAACGAAGCTCCAATGTCTTACTGTGGTTGGACAATCTTTACATTCTTTGGGCGACCTATTCTTCAGTCCACACATGTGGCCCACCTGATGAGGAGAGCAGGCCGTTGATCGTATGGAACCTACACAGGATGGGAGATTCCCCGAAAATATCCGGGATCAGATAATATCAACCATTGTATCTATGGATCAGACAATCTCAACCTTTGGATCTATGGCATTGATATAGACGGTGTTGATGCAATTTCTGGCTCACCCCCTTTGTTACTTGAACACCTGCACAGGAAGAGGACAACATGGACCCTAACTAATACAGGGGACCCTCCAATGCCTAAGTCAAGCCTAAAATCTGGGTCTAATAATGGTATTAGGGTTAAGGGGCGAGAGAGTGTATCTGTGTCTACCTTTCACCATTAGGCGTCTCCTTTTTACAGAGGAGGTGAGATCCAGTAATTTCGGGATCCTTCTGTGGAGGGGATTTGATCGTTACACAAGACAATCCCAATATCCTTAATCTCCTAGATTCTCGGGATCGGAAGTGATCTCCTGGAAATCTTGTAAGTCGCTAAGCGATCAACTCAGCTCTAGGTCAAACGAATTCGTCGGGCTTGGCTCGTCATATCAGAGTTTACCTCTTGTTTGTCGATTGAACTCAGACCATCTATGTATCCAGATGGCTTACGCTGATCGACTCATGCACCGACCATGCTGGGGTCAGCTAAGGATGGCCAAGCCCTAATCGGCAATTAGCTTAGGATAGGATCAAACCATATTCGATCTATTGCCAACTGATGGCCAGCCCATGGACGACCTAGAGGGTAGGTCAGACTGGGGTCGGGCCTCGGTTTGATTGATCTGTACTCGATCAGTGGCCGACCTATAGATCGGGTCGACATTATATGGCCTCGAAAGGGCTCTTTGGGTGTCCTTAAGGGTGCGTCGGCCTCCTTGGAGGTCCTTTTGGCTCTGGACATGTGGGCCTCGGTCAAGCTAAAGCCTAGTGAATTCAGGCCATGTCAGTAGTTTTGGTCCATTCTATAAGCTGACTTTTCGACTTGGTTTATCCCCCCCCCCCCCCCCCCCCCCCCCCCCCCTGAACCGACAGTTTTAATATAATCTTTCAAGCTTTGACTTGTGGTTCCAATGTGAAAAATGAAAAAAAAAAAAAGGAAAAAAAAAAAAAAAAAAAAATAGAAAATAGAAAAATCTATCCTTAAATAACCAAAACTGCATCCCCTTACACTGCTAGCACAGCACCTGGTGGGGCCCACCTTAGAGACGTTACGGGCTGAAAATCATAACCATTGCATCCCAAGCTCATTGTGGGACCTACTTGATCATATTAGACCTAGCAATAGGCGAGGCCTGGAGTTAGTTCAACCACGAATTTTGATGAGATTATTACAATTATTTTGTTAAATATCATATGTGACACACTAATTTGAAATATTGAAGTTGGTTTAGTTATCAATTAAAATTCTTATAAATATTTAACATAATTTTAATGTATTTTACAAGACTTAATTTGTGATTTGGATATCAATACATTTTTAATATAAGCTCTTAAACCAGCTATTGAAGAAAAAAAAATAATAATAAGGAATTCACATGCAAAAATCTTCTATTTTTGCCATAACAAAATTAAACAGGCAGATTTGTTTGGCTATCTAACACCTTAGTTTTAAGTTTTTTTTTTTTATTTTTGTTAGCTTGTTAGTACACCCACTGTCAGTTCATGCTTCATTGTTAGCCACCCCCACTAGGGAATCCAGACCACCTTACACCTTAATTTTAAGTGCTAATAATATTGGCTGATATATCTTACGATGTATCTTGTATTCCATGTGTACGATATGAAATGTATAAGTGGTGAGATATATCTCTCATGTTTGATTCAATGAGAATTTATTATTATTATTATTATTATTTTGTAAATTATGTTAAATTAATGTCAAATTGTTACTATTCACGAATTTCATGTTTTGCATATTAAAAAAAAAAACCCCTAAATTATGTTCTTTTATTTCAAAATTTGGAGGAGGTGAGCTAAATTGTTGAAAATCGAAAAAAATAAAAAATATATATATTTTTTTTCAATTTCTTATAAATCAGTTGTAATCTTTGTCTCCAAAAATAAAATCAACCATATACATAATCTATCAAGTGATTCTTCTTTAACTTTTCAATGTATTGCTTGATTTTAGATACCTTTTGACATTTATAAATTATATGAATAGATTTTGAATAAATTTGTATCAATTCAATTAAACGGCGTATAGATTAGGATTTCCATAAAAAAAAAAAAAATATTATGTACACTTGATAATTGCTTGGTTGTATACGATGTGTGGTATTGAATCTCCCTAAGGGTTTGGCCTTGGCCCAATGTCCGTGAAGCAGTTTCCATGGGAACATTTGAACACTTGATAATTGCTTGGTTGTATATGATTTCCTAATTCCACAAGCTGCACTACTCATCCACACACTAGACAAGTGCTAGCCATGGACCACATGTGAGATTTGAGCTTTCCATTAAGTTAGAAATAATGTTAGGATCTTCTACCTTACCTTTCGGAGAATGAAGCTTTGTAGGGAGCCAACATAGCAAAAAGTAAATTGGCCAAACTATTTTCCTAGCCACTTATTTGCTCAACAAGTTGTGATCGACTTAACGCGTGATAATGGCCTGATTATAATTCACCTACACTTCAGGGAGGCAAATTGGGTGTTGACCCAACCTAACACCAACTGTGTTGGGCATTGTGGACCCCATCATGATGTATGTGTTTTATATCTGGGCCACCTTTCATTTTGCGAGCTCATTTTAGAGTATTAGCCCAAAAAAAATAATGATGATAATGATACCCACCCTTTTATTTCTTGGAATGAGGTTCACTCTAGCTTCCTATTGTTTCATCTTTAGACTCATGGGTTAAAATGAGTTGATAAAACGAATAGACAATGTGGATAAAATACACAGATTAATTGGGTGATGTTGTGGTCACCACCCAATCCGCTTCCAGCTCAGATGTCACCTGGGCTGTCAACTAGCTGGGCCAGGAATATTCTCAGCCTGTATTTTAAATTGTTTCAGGCCAGGTTTATTTAAAATTTTAATTTTATCATGCCTGACTCTGGCCCAGTGACACTCTTAGATGTCACACATGGAATTCCAAACTAATATTTTTCACGATTTAAATCAGAAATCTCAGTAACAACAGTTGATCGGTCATATTATAAGATATGTTTGGGTGCCAATTGAAAATAAATTCATCTCATTTTAGTTAATGTTGATGCTAAAATCTGGTTCACCCTTCGCTAAGCTTCGAGCACTTGAACTGAACCCTATTAGCCTGCACGAGAGAAGGACAAAGGAGACCCTGGCTAGAGCAGGGGACCCTCCGATGCCAAAGTCAGGATAAGAATCTGGGTCTAAGTAGTATAGCATAAGCTTAGGGCATGAGATCTTGCATACTTGTCTATATAAATGAGTCCCTTATTTATACCTTTTTTCCTGAGATGAACGTGCCTGTCATTCTCGACACGATATTTATCGTTGAAAGAGAATGGCGTGTGCGTTGATGTTGGCCGTTATTTGGAGATCGTGCACTGGATGTTGCTACGGATATACGTTACTGGGGTTAATTCCTTAGTATAATCATCGGACGCTCCTTCGTCCAAGCCGATCCTTACAATCCGAGCCCGCAATCGGGTCGGTTTTAGTCGCTTACTGACAAAGAGTCCGGTTGTAGTGATCAGGTAAAACGTGTAATGACTTCTTTCGGATTTTAGGTCGGTGTCAAAGCTCTACAAAGAACTTGGAAGCTCAACCTAGATTATTATGACTAGATCGGTGCAGACGAACTATTATTAGTCCAAGGCTCTGCTCGTCAACTTCTCCAAGTCGACCTCTATTGAGTTCAGCTCGAATTTTCCCATAACAGTTAATATCATATTTCTATTAGAAATTATAGTTTAGGGTGTGTTTGATTGCAGCAAATATTATGAAATTTCATTATTAATTAGTCTTGTTGAGGTCAAAATCTGGATCGCTCTCCACTCCTCGAATAGACTGGTCCTGCACAAAGGGTGAACAAAGGAGACCCTGGCTAAGCCGGGGGATCCTCCGATGCCTAAGTCAGGTCAATGGAATCGGAGTCTTAAGTTGTAAGATAAAGGGAGAGTGCAAGATATTGCGTACCTGTAGCAATGACGTCTTCGTGTATTTATACCTGACTGTATGATGATCCGCGTCCATTAATCACGGCACGATTCCCTCAATAAGGAAGATTTTAAGATCATGGAGATACTGCGCGCAATTCAAGGATCACGTAATATATGACGCGCATTGTGCGTATCTGCGAGCGACATTATCAGCCTTGTCCTCTTATGGTAGTTTTTAAGTTCAGCCTGAGGGACGTCCGCCTCAACCTCCGCCTCGGAGTATGGAGTCGGCTCGGACCTTTCAGTAGGTAAGGTAAGTCTAGCCCGAGGGACGTCCACCTCAACATCTGCCTTGGAGTATGGAGTCGGATCGGACCTTTCAGTAGGTAAGGTTTCCGACTAACGGAAATAGGCCTTCGTCGACCTTTGTCTGAGTCGTGCTGCTTTGATTCCTCCGATCAGATTAACATACCGTAGGCCCTCAGAATCATGAGAGGGTCGGATCTTTCCATAACAAGTCTAATTTGTGTAAAACATGATCGGGGAAAACCAAACACGCGAGAATTGGATTGGCTTGAGCTATTAAGGGCCCGTTTGGCCGGTTGGATTGGAAGGGATTAGATGGTAGTGGAAGGGATTGGATGATAAATCCCAGGAATTGCCGGTCGTGCCAAACAGTGTAGGTGAACTGATCCAAATCCGATGGATCTTCAGACAATTTACTGACAACACCATCATTACCTTTAAATTCCATCCAATCCCTCCTAATCCGTTCAAATTAGCCTGCAACGTGTTTGGTTCGTGGGATTGGAAGGGATCGGGAGCCTTAATCGCCGGATTGGCCTGGCGTGCCAAACGGACTGGATGAATGAATCCAGGGATATACCAATCTCATGGATCTCAAGACAATCCGCTGACAACACTATCATTACATGGAAATTCACGCCATCCACCATAATACCATTCACTCCCTTCCAATCCACCCGGCCAAACGGGCCCTTAATGGTATCCTATTCATATGGATGGCCATGCTGGACAATGCGCTTTATCAAAGTGGGTCCCAGATTGGATTGCTTGAGTGGCATTCGCTGTGCCACGTGTTCGGTAGCTGTGAAATGTAATTCCTAGTTAGATAAAGATGCGACATCTTATTCATGAGAGCCAGAGTGCCGCCTCACGATCTCAAAAAGCAAGATTCGCCCTCCACAGTATCCACGTGGTTCATATGCAACCGGACACTCTTTCTTCGACTTCATTTTAAAAATACATTCTTTTTTATCATAATTTACGAGGATTGCCACTCTCTTTATGGTGACCCAAATGCCCTTGCACTTCTTATCACTTGCCAAAGGTTACCCCTAAGAAATGCCGACAGAAGTACCGCTCGAGTGTCATTTGCAAGTGTGGTCCACCTTATAATCGAAAAGATCCACCGTCTGATATTTGATGTGGACCACACACGTACATGGAATTTGGATTGCAGTCCTGATTAAGGAACATATGTTCGTTGAATTTAGAGATCGTGTTCCCTTCTCCTCACTGAAAAACCGCAAGTAAATGGCATTTCCGTAGTTTAAGGGGAAAACCGTGGCATTTCCAATTCACCCTTTCTATATAATCCTCCACCACTGCCTCTCTTGACTCCACCAAACGCCCACAGCGAAATAATTACATCTCTCTGCTTTTTGAAATAAAGAAAAGAGAAGAAAGAAATGGCCGGAAACAGAGCGATCGTCGGAAAGCAGCAGAGATTCTCCGGCCGTCCCATCCCAAAGCGCGGCCAGGTGAAAGCCGCGATTGTCATCGGCTTAGCTAACTCCGTTGCCTCTTTCTTCTCCGTAAGCCGGCGCGCGGCTAATCCGAGCCGAGCCGACTTCTGATGCAGGCGCTAGGGGAAAAGGAAGTTCCACGTTGCAGCCGGGGCCGTTTTGACATCTCGGTTTCCGGCGTTTTTTTGGGCGGGAGTGTTTGCGTTGTTGAGATGAGATCCGACCCGTCCAGGGAGGAGAAGAATTTGGATGATGCAAGTGGGCCGATCTGAGCCGTTTGTTTTTGGATATTTTTGTAAAAGATGCAAATAATATGTATATTCTTTTTTCCATATCTGAGAAGTTGGAATTCATGGGATGTGCGTTTTAGCTGCTTTTAGGACCGTTTTGCTAATCTGCGCCAAGGGCGAAGGAGTTGTGGATGTCGCTGGCCTGATGTCCTGATCAATGAAATCCGGCTCCAGCCAAGCCATGTGAATTAGGGTACGGAGGTAGTAGGAAGAGACTGGAAGAACATGGCGCACGCTAGCATTTTCCCTGATCGACGGTGCGACAACGTCATGGACGGGCCCACTGTTTTTGTGAATACGACATGAGTCCGCCCATCAGGTGGAACAACTCGTATCCACCGTTCATGCCAAAAGAAAGCCCGATCCAAAGCTCAAGTAAAAAAAAAAAAAACACGGTGTGGTCCACCTGTGTTGTGGATGGGTCTGATAATTGGACATGTCTGGTCTTACCGATGAGACTCACCTGATGTACGGGTTGGATTGAATATATGGGCCTTGGTGGTCCCCACGCACATAATCATGACGGGTGCTTCCCATGAGAGATCAACGGTCTAGACCGGATCCTCATGTACCTTCCTGATAGGGGCACGCGGATTATGTACTGACAGGTTAAGTAGCGAGACTCACCACTGCTGAATTGACGTCACCAAGTTCCGTGGGACCCACTATGACGTATGTGTTGTATCCACACCGTCTATCCATTAAGAGATATCAATTTGGGCGTGAGCCAGAGTAGTCAGATCCAAGGCTCGAATGTACCCCACCACATAAAACATTCGGGAGAGTGACGCCCACTGTTAAAATTTTCTAAGGGCACAAAAGTTTTCCATTAAGCTGAAATTTGTGTTTACCACTCTTTCATGTCTGTCTTAACTTATGAGCTGGATCTCAGGAGAACTATGAACTTAGGAAGGTTTCAAAGGTGAAGGTTTCAAGGGTGGGCGTCACTCATCTCACTGATTTATGTGGTGGTCCACTCCAGATTTAGATCTGACTCATTCTTTATCTCATGTCCTAAAATGATCTCTCTGAATTGCCACGGATAATGGATAACGCATATACAATACATACATCATGGTGCATGCTGCGTCCATAGAAATTGGTGACATCATTTTAGTAGGAGTCTGGCTGCTCAACCTAGCAGTATCTAATCCGCAGCTAATCCGTGCCCTTGTAGGGTGCGTTCTGATGCATCAGGGACATGATCCTACCATAGCGGTGTATGTGAGGGTCCGTACGCAGCGACCAAGAAATGTAACCTAGTGTAAACAACTGGTGTTCTAAAATGGAACTTTGAAATGGTTTCGATAAGAAATGCCAATTGCATGAAACTCCAGTGACAGTGAGCGGTTGACTGGAAATATGCACGTACATTGCTGGATGTTGCTCCCGACTGTCTAAACTATCCATTCTCATTTATAATGGTGGCTACATGATATGATTAGACCAGGCCAAGAGGCCAGTCAGCCTATTCATCATTCACCTAGGTGCAGCCGACCTAGACACAGGCCTAGATTTTGAACTCGGAGACCAAGTTTAAAAGCCAAAGCCTTAGGGGTCGTTTGGCACAGTGGATTGGATGGGGTTTCAAATTCCCTTAGTTGTTTGGCAGCATAACGTAACCAAATATTGCCAATCTAGGGGTTTTCCAATCCCCCTTCGAGGGGTTTGTAATCGACGGTGAGAGTTTGGATTACACATAAAATCATTTTAATAGTTGCGGGTGTAACATGTATAACATGTATGTCACTGTACACTATCATTCTATTGGGCACATGGCCCACTAATGATGATCAACACCATCCAAATATTATCCATGTAAATCAGCACCATCCAAACATTGTCCAGTACCGTCCAAACATTATCCATATTAATCAACGATTAAAAATTGTTGATTAGTCACTCAGACATGATCTTGTTCTTGCGGTCCATCGGAGACTTAAAATTTCATCATTTTTAGGGAATGCATATATTTCAGCGGGCTTATCACAACCATAGTGTCAAAAATTATATATCTCACTAAATAGGGATATTAAAGTTGATTTAGTAATTAAATTCAAACCCCTGTAAATATCCCACGCATAGGTATTTTTGAATTAAAGTTGATTTACACTCCAGGGTGCCAAACACACGGAAGGATTGCTAATCCAGAGGGTTTCCAATCCTGGGGGTTCCGAATCCAGGGGGTTCCAAATCCACGCCCCCAAACAGACCCTTAGCCTTACATTGTTGGTCCACTACTCCAACTAAAAGATGTTAAGGGTGTAATCTTTCCGTTTACACCTGGCTAACATGGCCCAAATCAAAGAGTAAGATCCCACCATATATTGCCACACTCATACAAATATTAAAGAACAAATCTACTCACTTTCTAAATAAACCGTCATAAGATTATAGTAAGCTATCTAAGGAGGATGTGCATCCTGTGAAGAAGGCCAGGCATTTAAAAACATACATGAATAGTGGATGTAAGGCACACTCAACTAGTGGCGTAAAGAGAAAAACCTTATTAGCAACATATAGAAGAAAACCTTTATGGTGGATGTAAGGCACACTCGACTATCGACTACCTGATGGACTCTTGGCGTAATTGTACAGCAGGACTCTTTCTTGGAGAGAATTACATGTAGAGAGCATACATGGCATGTTAAAAGGCTACTAAACTGGATTAAGCCATTTGAAGACATACATCATTATTATGGTGGCGTAAACTCATAAAGAAATCTAGATTCTAATTAAACATTAGACTATAATGCCGCTATCTAATTAGAAGACCATTTATGGAAACTACAAAGCTTTCTGTGTGGCTACCATCTCATCGAAACTTATAAAAGCAACAAATATAAGAGCTCGGGGCCTCGCACCAACATAATTAACACAAATCCTTTTCACTTCAACATTGCCTTTTTCTTTTTAACTCAACGCCATCTCTCTATCTTTTGTCCCTCATTGACACCTAATTCAATTAGTTTAGTTCAAATCCTTCAACTTCTATCCAGCACAATGTTGTGGCAAGTTCAATGCACTTCATGTAGTTTAGTTTAGTTTTTCACTTCTGTCTAGTGCATTGCTACAACAAGTCAACTAGTTCAAGTTTAATATCTATGATCTTGTCATCAAATCCCCGACTCTCTAAACCCTTGGTGATCTTCTGGTCATGACTTGTTGACCAAAACCAACAACTATCTGAATTTTTCATGACTCTCTAGGATTGAAAGACCATTAGGGCTATGTACATTTTGACAACTTAAATACTCCCTTTCTTTTTAATAAATAATAATAATCTACCTTTGCATTGCTTTTGAGCAGGAATGTGACTAAGCTATCATTGTTTCCTAAAAAGCTCATATTTTCAAGGCAAAAAGAATCCACTATAAGGACTTATGCTCTCCTTCCCAAATCATCTGATCATCTTATCAATGGGTGATTGAATAGTTAAGCAAATCTACACAAATCTAGGCATAATCCACCATTTCAGCATCTGAAGTTGCAAAGCATTTAGTTTGATTGTAAGTGGAATATGACTTGGATTCTTACTCTTGCTCCGGTGGTAGACTCTCAGGAGTTTCAACACCCGGTCAAGAGTTCGAGTATCCATAGGTGGTGAAATCCCGCTAGGGTGTGAGTGTGTGGAGGTGTGTGTGTGTGTTAAAAAAAAGGAATATGACTTTGGCATGCCTAACACTTAAATACTTTGCACAAACATAACTGAAATCAGGTCATTTGTTACACACATGGTCGGCTGACCAAATTGCATAACAACACCTTTAATAACCAAGACTGCACCTCCTTACACTGCTGGGACAACACCTGGTGGGGACCACCTAGGAGACGTCGCGAGCTGAAAATCATAACCATCATCCTCAGGTCATTGTGGGACTTGCATCATACAATGGGCGGGCCTACCGTCGCTTCCACCACAAATTTTCAACTAGTCAGGTCAGGCCTGTTGCAATGCCCTGAATATCGGGGGTTGAACATAAACTCAACTCCCGAGTTCCAACGCATCACTTATGCAACATAAATAATGATGATTGAATATTGTCCGTGTTAGTGCATTAAAGATGAATGGGATTAAGCCAAAACAACATATCATACTCCAAAGACAGTTAAATTATGCCAACGGAAGACTGTGATAGATATATAACATATATAAACTGTTGTGAGTCTCCAGAGTGTGAACATGTTACCAGGTTAAATATATCAATGTATACTAAAGAAAAATGGACAAATGAAAATACAAGGGTGTTCCAAAAGAACAAACTAAAGTGTAGTGACATCTAATCAGCAACCCTATAACCCCGTCGACCAGAAGATGGTCTACATAGACTCGCCTGATAGTTGTATAAGGAGAAACCCTCCTCATCATCATAAAAATTCAGCTCCGCTTTGCAAGCATCGTCATCATCTGAAACTCAAACAGGGTCTGGTTGGTGTGTAAAATACCGTCCCGTAACGTGGGAGTGAGTGATCAACTCAGTGGAACAATAAAGCAAAGGTTAGCATGTTATCAGTTCAATCAAGCAGTAATGATAAAGCAGTAAATCACACATCCCTAAGTACTCTTGTTAATGCAAGAATGATATGAATGTATGATGCATGCCCTCGCCTACGCTCCTTCAGCGACTTCATCTCACGTTCATGCATGAACAACACTGCCTCAGTGCTTGACCTGCTACGCCTGAACGCTCGCATAATGCGGTGCATGTATATTATTACTAAGTTCTTGTTAGTCTTTTTCATACAGCAGGGTTAGGAAACTAAAGTACCTCCCTTATATCAATACCCAAACAATGATCCATTCTAGGGTCGTCAATTCTAGTAAATCTCATACGAAGTTGTGGTTCTAGGTCACTACCACTAACGCCCTACCAACTGACAGTCTATTTTCGAAGGCAAGTCACCGACCCGACTGGGGACCACAGTCAGGCTGTGATGGGGTAGGCCTAACTTATACTCTGATTACTACGGAAAGGCTCGTCGCCTCAACGCAGGTTTAGTGTATGCTCGATGTCACTACAAAGGGCACGTTTAGGGCTGTCATGACTGTTGCATGGAATCGTTACACCACTCCCTCATCACCCATCATGGCTTCGTCATCAAAATAGTGTAGGCCAACAGCTCAAATACAGTGTCCCATACCATCGTATTCAGCTCACGAGGCGGTGTTGCTCACTAGTCACTACGAGGAGGCTCGTCGTCCCAGCGTAGGCCGACAGCTCGACCACGGTGTCCTATACTACCATGTCCGGCTCATGAGTCTTAGCGGATCGAGGTACCAAGGTTAAACGAGATTTCGCTGGTGAGTTTGGTACCTTAGGTTCAAGCAGTAGCGTCCATACATGGTGAACATACAAGGGCACATCGGGTTATTTGGCGAGCTCGACTAGCACGAGCGCACATCAAGTTGATCGACATGAAGTGCATAAGCACTCTGTGTGGCCTAACCACTGTCGATAACTGAAGTACAGCTCGGATTCGTCGAACACATCCTGTGTGGCGAAACAACATC
Source organism: Magnolia officinalis (assembly GCA_021015155.1). NCBI lineage: Eukaryota > Viridiplantae > Streptophyta > Magnoliopsida > Magnoliales > Magnoliaceae > Magnolia > Magnolia officinalis. The sequence goes on from JAJHSJ010000002.1 coordinate 895,373, forward strand.
ATCCACCAATCTAGGTTCTGTTACCGATTGCCTGGACTATACAATAGCCCCAATAACATTCAATTACAACAAAATATCCTAGAAGATAGTTAAAGCAGTAATGGATCAAGAGTTCAAATTATACAACCATGTTTGCTTTAGGGCTGTCAGGGCTGTTACACGAAATTGTTACACCACTCCCCCATCGCCCGTCACGGATTTGTTCTTGCATTTTATGGAATACAACATAAATATAGATTTCTACATATGCATTACATAGATAAACAAACACTATAATATACGGTACATGGAGGAAAGCATACGCATAGTTAAAGTAGTTGAGAATCATATCTCAACACCCTTATACATTGTAATTTACTAACTAATTACTCCTTCATACAATTTTACAAATACTTAGACTACACCTTCCAACATACCTGTAATATGCTAGTTATAACGCATGTCATAGTGAATCCTTTCACAAAGGAGTTGCCACATGAACAACGATCATGCATTCACGACCAATAGGCATGGTAAGCATAAATCATAGTTCCATATTCATTCGAACATTTCTACAAACACTTAGGCTACACGTTATAACATACACAACGTATGTCAGGATAGCATGTATTAGGCTAATCCGTTCACCCAGAAGGTGATACACATGCATCTAGCATACATAGACAACAATTAATTATGGCAAGCACAAATTCGTATTTTATACATATACAGTATTTTCTACAAATATGAGGAATACAGTATATTCAACATAGTTAACGTATATCTGAAAAACGAAACGGACAGCACTTTGTACATGTGCAATAGCATCCACGTCAGTAATATATCATTAACTGACATTGAAAGCCTTGAAAACTATAACCTATATGTTTAAAGTTTGCACCTTACGCCGTAGAAGCGTATAAAATTCAGTTCGTTCACCCTTACTTCTTCTAAGGCAAAACGACAACCTATTACATGAAATAGGTTAGCTATTTCATCACTTACACTAGTTGAATCTCTAGAATTGATTAGAGTTAGGATTTCTTACCCAAAAACGGAATCAGAATCGCCGGAAAAGTGATATGGTAGTGATAGATAGGCACGTAAAATAGCAGGATAGAGCAAAAGGAATCTTCTCCCACTTCTCTCACACTTTCTCTCTCTCTCTTTACTCTCTTCTCTTTCCTAGGGTTTTCTCAAATTCGTATGGAATGAATGAGAGAGAATTCATTGTCCTTATATAGGCCCATAATTGCCAGAACTAGGCCCAGGGCCAAGGTATACTTAGGTTATGTCCAAAGAGCATATGTTCCATCTCAACGGAGCACTTCCGGAGCCCCCCCTTGAGGCAAAGGTAGGACTTAAGTTCCCTAACCATGGATCTAGGTCAAGTTAAGCTTTCGTTCCAATCGGGTTTCCAGATCGCATGTGGCGGACCAGTTTCAGTTCAACGGTCACCGAAACTCGATCAGGGCCACAAGTAGACTGAAATGTGTATGAAATTTCTCCTAATCCGAGGGTGTATTTGGGTCAAATTCTAACGGTCTGATTGCTTATATCAGGCCCGCAAGCGACAAGTCTCAGATTACTTAAATTAGATTTAATTTCTAAAGGAATCCACGTTTTCTTACACACTTAACTCCGGGCTCAAGCGAATAACCCCGGAACACTATCTGGGTTTGATTTGCGAGAAAGTTGTCAAGCCCAGCAAGGCGGTCCTAAACGCTTAATCTCGTGGTCATCGGACTTTCGACGTGCAGTCCAGATCCGATACGGAGTTTCAATGTGCTCCCGAGAGCAACTGGGTAATGAGATTGATCCTAGATTTTAGGGTAACCTAGCATCGATGATTCTATAAGTTTTGGGTCTTACAGATCGTATTTAAAGTGAATCAAGCGGATTTTGTAGCTAATCCAGTTTAACACTTAGTTACTTTTGTCTAATTCCTAAAGGATTTGATCTTGAGCGATTTCTGCCTGAGGTGGCACTCGGGTGTTTGTACGGATTTCTAAAGTATTGTTCTTCATCACCTAAACTTTAGGATTCATGCCTAATATGAAAGTACTTAGAAACATTTAAAGAACACGGTGGTGAAAGGTGAAATGGAATATTGTGAAGGAAATGGGTTGAAAGGGGATTTGAGACTTTGGGATTGAGTTTTTGAGAAACAATTAAGGTGTCAGGATCAACCCATTGCCTAAGTACGTCTAACTCCAAGTTTGCAAAATCCGGGGTGTTACACCTATTGAAGATATTGATTTTACCTTAGCCCATTGCCAACCCATGATCCTATCATTTCCAAGGCTTTTACAGAATGGCTCATGTAGAGACAGCCTCAACACCAATTCATTCCATCCACGCGGCACAAATGAACAGTTGGAGTCATGACTATAATTCTTCATGGTTTCGAGAACTACTATACCGATCCGTATATATAATTGCTTAAGACCACTGATAGCCATTTATAGGTCTAGCCCAATTAATCTAGCTCATTGTTCCAACAATAGGTCCAGCTTGGGACCATGGTCCAAAAAAATTGTATCAAATTCAAGATCGTACCTGACCGAGTCAAACCAAGTTGTACTTGTTATAGCCCAGCAAGTCAACACTCCAAAACCACTACTTGAATGATGAATCCATGCTTGGGTCTCATTTTTGGACCATGGGCCAGAGCCAGTCTTCTCCAAACGAAACCAGTGTCCGCATTGCTTTTATAAAACCGCAGTTTGAGTTCGGGCTCTTTACGGTTGTCATGGGCCGAGCTCGTACTTGATTTTAAGGTCCAGAAGATCGGCAAGAGGGAAAAACAGAGGATGAAAAACGGGTCATATTTGATTTTAGTAATAAGGGTGAAACCATGAGAAAAAAAATTCTCTTACAAAAATTTTATTGGTGAAAAGGAGAAAAAGAACTAAAATTAAAGCTGATGCCATGCAATGCGACCTCCATGAGGAGATTGCTGCGTGGCATCCAACTAAGTGTTGTATAGAGTTCCACATCAGCCTATCCTAGTGTTGTCGTGGCCGAAAACGAACGTGGTGGCCCAGTTAACAGCCACGTAGAACCTATTCCTCCAACCGAGGACACGTGTCAGGTATGCGGAATGCCAGATCAGCCAGCTGATAAGCCCTGCATGCGAAAGGCCCTTTGCATCCTGCGAATGAATGGCAAAAGAGAGATTTGAATCTACTACTAAATTATACAGCTGAATGGGAAGAGGTCTCAATAAAAATCTACAGGATGATGCATCACAATGTCAGAAATCTGGATTCTGAATTCTAACTCAAAAAGAAACTGTAACTTTCATTATTGATCATATGGTTGTTAATGTGTTGTGATTCCCAATCCGATCGGACAGTTAACGGAACCAGCTTCCTTTTTCAATAATTTTGTGAATTAAAAAAATGCTAATTGTGATTAAAAATAAACAATAACTTATTATAAATTAATTGAAGTATTGTATATTTATGTAAATTTGTAATAGTCCCAAACACGACAACGCAATTATCAAGAAAGCACTCTACCATTGAGCTAATAGATATTATAGTTAGATGCAGGCTAAGTCCAAGTATGGGTAGGCATACATTTACACCCAATGCAATTACTAATCGGGCTCACTTTAATACCAAAACCCGCATTGCTAAGTCCAGGTATAGGTAGGCGTACGCCAATACCCCATTGCAATTATTAACCGGGCTCACTTTAATACCCAAACCCGCATCAACATCCAGTTAAATACATTGATACCGAGTCTGTGTTAAGCCAAGCTTGGATATCCTCTTCGGCCTACCAGCCCATTACCAACCCTACCACACACATTCTATAAGTTCACATGGGTGGTCGACTTAAGCAGAAAATAAAAGGTGCCACACTCCAATGTGTGAGTCTACGGCCTATATGGATTAATCAAAGTGTGTGTTGAGGTCAAAATCCGGTCAGCCCTCTTCCCCTCTTCACGTATTCCAAGTAGATGACGAACCTTGTTACCTGCGCATAAACCGTGAGCAATGGAGACCCTGGCTAGGCTGGGGGACCCTCCGATGCCTAAGTCAGGACACTGAAATCTGGGTCTAAGTTGGGGAGTGAGGAAAAAGAGTGTCAGATATTGCGTACCTGTTGTCATGGAATGGTGTGATATTTATACCTCTTCATCGCTTGATCCGTTCTCGATAATCTCGGCACGATCAGTGGGATTTGCAGATCGTGAAGATATTGCCCAGAATCCGCAGATCGTGAGTTACGGCGCGTGTATCTGCGGGCGAGATAATAGGACATCCGTAAGTAGCAGTTTCTACACTTAGCGCGTGGAACCTTTATCTTCGGATGTTCCTCGGCTCGGCTAGGCCGAGGACGACAGCATCGCTCCGAGTCGATGGTCGTTCGTGAGTAATACAGCTAGTCATTCTCGATATCATAGGGACGTCCGCTCGGAGTTGATCGTACAAGAATGTTTTCCCTACCGACTTTCCTTGGAAAGAAAGCAGTCAAGGATGAGAGTTTCACCCATCTTAACCCGCCTTCCTAGTATTGTGCCGGGGCTCGGACCTCCGCCCAGACTAGCGGATCGTCGATCCCTCTGATTGTAATCGGCTCGGATCTTCCTATAACAGTGTGCGTGGACAACTCTTCACCCATTCTCACTTAAGTTTAGGTCCATCTTGATATAATAGCATAAAGTTAATAAATTAAGTCATATTCAGATTCTACAATGGATTTCTGAGCACATTCTCCATAAGGTTATCTTATCTTTTTCTTTTTTGAGCTTGGAACATCAAAGGAACTTATATGGAGGTATAGGCAACAACTTGTTTTATTCCAGGACAACTCATAATATTTATATCGGTGTTTTAAATAGGAAATAGTGTGTAGCATAGTGTTCACCCCTTTAAAGGGTGATGCGTAAGCAACTTAGTGTGAGGCATAAGCTACACACTACTAAATTTTTAATCAAGGTTATATTTGTTTGTACCAATTCATGATATTCTGCACCAAAAATATACTAATTAATAATGAAATTTAACAAAATTTCATGATATTCGATACAACCAAATGCAACCTAAAATAATAGGAAATGACAATGTTTAAGTATAAAGGTAAAGAGAAATCAACAAAACTCATTTAATATTATTATACTAAAAGTATTGAAAAGATTTAACTTTTTTTTTTATTGCAAATAGAAAATTGTATTGAATCATTGAAAACATTAATTGATCTTAATGTTGTAGTGAAAAATAACTTGTCATGTGAGCTATGTAGCGTATAATGTAATTTATGTAATGAATAGCGTAAGCAAATGATCATGTGGCATAGGCTACATGTAACTAAAGCTATTTTCATGAGCTGTGTATTATAAACAATAAACTATACTACATAGTGTAAGCTATACGCTACATAGTGTAAATATTTAAAACATTGGTTCATATTCATTTATTATGCATTTCTACTAACTTTATTCAATTACTTACTTCTACTGTAGTTTTTGTTTCATTTCTAAAACAATCACAACTCAACAGTTGTGAGTTGTGATTTGCACGTATTTTTGTTGTGAGAATGATAAGGTACATTAACTGGATTAGAGTAAAAAAAGTAATGATAATAATAAAATGAAGCCTTAATTACTTTGTTTTGGCGTAGATCGACCAGTGCTTTATACCGCCCTACAGTTGCCATGCTTCCAAGGTGTTTGTAGGCAAAAGGATCTCGTAGAGGGATGTCTTTGGCACTGAAAGCTTTGCCTCCATTCTGCTTTCCTATCTTACGGAAAAGCGTTGCTAGGTAGTTGCCTTCCCTCTCTGCAACCTGTGCAAAAGGCATGAGCGGTTATATAAAGGAACTATCACAAGAAACAGACTAAGCTAGTTTTTAGAAGTGTGCCCAAATAGATATTTGGTTGAATGTATTGGTGATTTCATTTTGGACTGAGAGAGAGAGAGCAGATGACACCATTTTACCATTATTATTGTTTCTCATTGTCAGATATCATACTAAGAACAAAGAAAATAAGAATATGCTTCAACATAACAAAGGGAGCCAACTTGAGCTAGAGTTGGAAGAACTTGCTTCCCTGTCTGTTCAAGAAAACCAGCACAATCTCCAAGTGCAAACACATCTTCTACTGAAGGAACCCACAACCACTCATCAACACCGATTCTATATCAAACCGTGACAATCATAATTAGATGGATGCACATTGGAAAAGTTAATAAACAAGAAAAAGCATAAAGAATGCAAATGAAGAATATAGTCATTGGATCGCATTTCTACAATACCTTCCGCCAGGAGACTTGGGAAGACCTAGTGATTTCACAAACTGTGAGGGGCCAACGCCTGTAGACCAGACCAGTAGAGCATAGGGAACATTGGTCCCATGATTGAGGACTATCTTCTTTTAATTTGGTGCACCTCTTTCACGATACCCCGCACAAGGTGAACACCGCACTAATATAAATTTTGAGCATGGATAATTCAAAAATATTTTTTTCTTAAATAAATAAAATCCTCAATAAGAATTGTGCTCGTGTTAAAGTGATAGGCTTGAGCAAGATTACCTTGGTCAAATGCTTGGTTGCATATTGTCTCAGTTCAACATCAAATGACGACAAGACTTCATTCGCCTGTTCAAGAACAAAGCAAAGGTTTTATCTTATGATTTCACATCTTTCTTATTTCCCCATTTATTGTATAAAGGGGTAGAAAAGATACAAAATATACCTCTATAAGGGTGACACGAATGTGGTCCTTAACATGAGAATACCGTTCACGTACATCTTTCATGATGAAATCACTTAGTTCGCCGCTGAACTCAACACTTGTGGGGCCACCTCCAATGACAACACAATGTAAGAGGTGCTTCTTTTTTTCTTCCGATATGCCTGTAGACAATAAAGTGAGTTGCAAATCTTCATGTCTGTGTAAGAAAAGTGAGTTTTGGCTTTTCAGGTTGCCATAAGAAGAATGAAGCTGAAAACTTTTGCCCCTCCATTAACAAAAAAATATAAAATCAAGTGAATTAGTTTTGATGATGAATAGAAGGTTGGATATTGTATCAGGGTTGACATTTTGTTCGGTTGAGGAGGCAAAGGTGTACGCATGAATTATCACAAACTATTCTCTTTATAATAGTCAAGATGAGTGGATCAACATACAAAATGTTTTCATAAGCTTCTATACTAAATCTAAATTCATCAAAGCAGTTTGCTCAATGATAAAATCTCAAGTACTACAAAACAACATTTTTCTTCGTGAAAAGGTTGACCTTGACAAACCTGATTCACTTGCACTTTTGTCCCATTCATTGATAACATTAAAAGATATTGTTAAATAAATATTAACCTACTAAGTATAGCATATAAAACATGTATAATGGAAAGCAGATAAAATCTACAATTACTAGCAGATAAATAGTCAAGATGAGTGGATCAACATACAAAATGCTTTCATAAGCTTATATACTAACTCTAGATTCATCAAAGTAGTTTGCTCCATGATAAAATCCCAAGTACTACAAAACAACATTTTCCTTCTTGAAATTGTTGACCTTGACAAACCTGATTCACTTGCACTTTTGTCCCATTCATTGATAACATTAAAAGATATTGTTAAATAAATATTAACCTACCAAGTATAGCATATAAAGCATGCATAAAGGAAAACAGATAAAATTTACAATTATTGACAAATAACAATCTCAAAACTAGAAAACGAGGACACTCGAGGATTCTGTTATGATAAGCTCGTCCACTTGCACTCACCAAAGCAAACAACAGTTTAAAAAAAAAAAACAGAACAGTACCAATTACCAAAATCATTTAAGACGTAGCTCTTAAATAGTGCCCTTGTTAGATGAACAGAGCAACTGCCACAGAGAACTAAGCCTCGATGAGTAAAAACAAAGGGACTATAACCATAGGAAGCTCATCTACCTGGGGATTCTTAATTGACCGCAAGCATAGTGAAATCTACCACAATTCTTTACCCTCGGTTGACAGTTTATTTCATTTGTGCGAGTGAGAAAACTAATTGAAGAGCCTTACGAGGACAATGGAAATTCGTTCCCAACCAATACAAAACAATTTAATTATTCATTTTTGTGCAAGGCTAGTTAGGATGCTCAATTGGACTAAATACCAATAGTTTAACTATATAGAATCAATGACCAAAATGGAGGTGGGATTCCATAATGACCATGGACCCAAGATGGCAATCCCATGCCTTTCAAGCTGGTCTTGAAATGATCTGAATGACTATTTGGGGTTGTCCCTCATTATGATGGAGTGGGGTTGGTTCCACTAGGCTTATTTTCACTTGATTTACTACAATCCAAATCAATTAAGCATGTAAATGCAGCCTTGATTCATATTTAATCACTTGAAAGTCCAAGGCGTGACTCAGTTCATGAACAACATCATGAAAATAACCACATTATTGGGGGGTCAACCGTTCATAGACACAAAGTTCAAAATAGATTATTGAATTCTAAAACACCAAATCCATTATGATCACTAAAAACTTAAATCTTCATATTCCAATCTCTACATACTTCTTTTCTGATACAACTCTAATGTTATAGGTCCCTAGTTCTTAGCTTGAATATAGACAGATTAAATAGCTTTCCAACAGGACATCATCAATGGTAGAAAAGTAGAACAGTCTAGACTTCCAAATAAGTCAGTCAGTCATCTAAACAAATGAAATTCCTATAGTATCGATTCATTGTAATCCATCGGTAGCGAGAGAGGCAACATAACTCACCAGGATTTTTAGAGTGCATGAGATTCAAAAGGAGCTTCCTTCGTATTTCTTGAGCATGTGGTACGTCACAGAGAAAAAGCGCATGTTCCTTCACCCCATTGATGTTGAAAGTTAAGGGATCAGCCTCGGCTGCAATGACTAGCTTATCATATGCCACCTTAAAGCGATAAGGATCTTGCCATACGGGAGTCCATCATTGTTGATTGTCTCACAATAAACCTGATTCAAAATAAATGAAATCAGAGTAGTTTCTGATTATTCCACCCTCAGAAAGGGACACAAGATTAAGGGGGAAAGAAAATGAATTATAAAGTCCTTGATCAATGTGGACCATTAGGTAGTATTAATCATTTTCCATAAAGAAGGCTAGGATCATCGAAAAGGAGATAGCGGGGGGACCGATCATCCTTTAGGGACCCTTGACGAACAACTTAAATTATCGAAAGTAGCCCCATTTCCAAACAATGTTTCTATGGATGCATGAACGCGACGTACGAAAAGCAAAAACAATTCAGAGTAGCTTTGCTATGTATGCATGCATGAATGTCATTGGAAACATAGATGAGCATACTCACTTCATGTTTGTCCATGTCGATTCCTTTACAAAAGACCGGGTAGAAGTAAGAATTGGGAGAACCTGCTAATGCAGGCTCTATCCGATTGACTGGCTTGGTGACCGAACGGAATTCAAGCGTTCCCACGCAAGTAGACGCGAGTAGAGGAGTGAAAATCATGTGATTCAATCAAATTTAAATTGATCATAGGATCAGCCCCCTATCTAACCTGATTATTTATCAGACCCCAAGATCAGGAACCCGGCCCCCCATGAGGGACATCCAACATTTTGGAAGGTACTTGGAGGAAAATATTACTGGATAATGAGAGGAATAGGCTCATTTTTGAATTATGATTCTATAGGTATTATTGGGTATTGGGTAGACATCGATCTTGTAGAAATATTGTAGTTCCTAAATTAAAGATATTTGTAGGAGATGGAGGAAAGTGAGGATTAAGTTAGAAAGAGGGATTATCTTGCAGTCCTGGATTGATATCAAATAATCTACTTGCAAATGTTTGAGGGATAGAAGAGGAAGAAGATGCTAAAGAAGTTAATGGACTAAAAGGATTTAGTGAAAAATGAATGGTAGGTCTTAATATTTAAAAAATCACTCTATCTCCAACACCTTATTTAGTTAGACAATTTAAAAGTAAATGACGGAAACAATTTAAGTTAGACAGACTTTTAAAATCTACTCTTCAATAATTTATGTTTCAAGTGCTTATTATTTGCAACAAAATGAAGATGATTATTATGGAATATATTTTATACCACAATTGTAATTCTAACATCACATTAATAGTTAATTACAAAAGTAATAGTATAACGAATCTTCCAAGAATATTCTAGAGATGTCAGCTCCACAAGAAGACAAGATGACAAGATTACTATAACTGTCAATGTAGCATGCCAGCTCCACAAAAAGATAAAATGTAAAGATTACTATATCAATCAACTGTAGCAGTCATTATAGCAACAAGAAACTACTGTAGCATCAGTAAAAAGACAAGCATAATTCCCTTCAAGCACCTTCTAAAAAGCTTCCGGACTTCAACTAAGCTCAAATCCATGGCACCTTCTAAGCAGCTTCCGGATTTCAATCAAGTTAAAATCCATAGTCTATATAAGGATCTTTCCTCTATAGAAGGGATGCACTCAATCACTCGATCAGGCGGTTCTTACTCAATCTTCTAGCCTCTTCTAATACAATCCGTGTAAAACCAGTATAACCCTACATCATGTACTTCCACCAGCTTGTAATTTCTTTTTAGTCTGTAAGTATTTTATTTACAATCATTGTATTTAGTTTTGTAATCCTTTTATTAAGACAAGTTTTATTATTCAAAGTTTTATAATGCCTCTCTATATTGCTTTCAACTGTCCAGATTCAATCAAATTTAAATCCATCGAGTAACTCATTCCGGTTTGTGAGATATTCCTGTTTTAAGGTTCTGACGGTCTTAATGACTTTTGTCTTTGATCGGGCCTTCTTCAATCCATCTTGGACATGAAAGTGTCAGCGACCCGCCCTACATCAGTCCCCTCCACTTTAAAAGAACTCGTCCTCGAGTTCTCGTGCTGCTTCGGCTCATGATACTCGGTCTGGTGCGCCGTAACGATACCCAGATCAAAAGTCATGATCAATTTACGGTCCACCTTCTTTTGGTCTAACCATGCTAGGAATGTATCTATGACACGTTTTACATCAGACCCTTCCGCTTGGTAAAAACTCTTCCTCGAGTTACTCAAGGGACTTGGTTCATGATTCTAAGATAATTTTTTATGCCGATATTTATTAGCCATTTTCTTATACTTGACATTAGGCTTTTGAGTTGACACAATATACGTACTCATGCTCTCCTTGACTTGACTAGTATAAATCAGTTCCTTCATTTCTACCTTCAAGATCTGACATTCTTTCTAACTCACCTAACAGTAAAGGTGGTTGGGTAAGCTAGCCCAGGACAGGGCCTAAGTATTGTTGGATGTCCCTCATGGGGGGGCAATCCATCGAGTAAATCTTTTATACATAATAATCCATTAAAACTAGGAAGTTTGGCCTTACCTCCATATATCTTTTAATATGATCTAGACAATCTCCTCCATGGACTGGTCATTAGGCAAAGTCGTCATCGAGGTCCTCATTGTTAAAACTCGCATTATCTAGTATAATCCTACGATTCACCATTGGTAGTGCTCTACGAAGATCGAGGTTATGTTCTATGGCAACCACAGGCAGTTGAGCATCACATAAGCTTCATGACAGAATTAGCACATCCGCAATACGGTTGAGGGTTGCTTATAGCCCTTGCATGGTCAACTATTCTCCCGGTGGAAAGCTTCCATTCTTTCCGAAAGATAATGAATCCTTAAATCACCGTCCACAGGATTTTTGTTCATACCTTCGTTGTTTGCCATCGGCTCGAGGAGAGTCCTCACTTTGATACCAATTGACGCAGGATGAACGTGATGAGGTCGTCACTATCTTCCTCAAGAGGATAACTACTCCGAATCCACGGAGCTTCTCTGGACTCCTCACAGAGACTTCTCGAATCCACGAGGAAGGAAAGCAAGAAAATAGAAATAAATTCTAATAAATTCAAAATTTAATTGATTTATTGAAATAAATGAGTTCACAACCCTTTAAATAGGAATACCAAGCAATATGAGAGAAATCAGAAGAAAACTAAAACTGAAACTTCTAGAAATTCGTAACTAACTATAAATAGTAAATTTACTTTTTATAGTAAGTTTCCTATGTGGCTTAACCAAGTTATTCTCCTAATTATTATAAGCACCTTTTTATGTTGGACACAACTCCTAAAGCCCAACAAATGAAGAGTTATAATCAACCTAAAACTAACTATTTATAGTAAAAACGGAAATAAACATGGAATTCGGCCATCGATATGATGGAATCTCACAAATTCAGTGTGGGCAACCCAGCATAGCAGGGTTGGTTGGCTAAAGTAGCTCGTCCTACCACAAAATCATATGGTACGTCGAGTAACTCATTCTGATTTGCGAGATATGTCTGTTTTAAGGTTCCGACGGTCTTAATGACTTCAGTCTCTGATTGGATCTTCTTTGATCCATCTTGGACATGAAAGTGTCCGCGACACGCTCTACATCAAGTTGGCTCCATCCTAGATTTTGATAAGATTATTACAATCTTTTTGTCAAATATTTGAGGTATAGAAATTGATTACTCATTTTCTATTCCAGTATAAGCTGCCGAATATAACTCAAGATTTGAAATAACCTTAGTTTGTAATCTGAATTTGAATGCATTCCTAATACAAGCTCTTGAGGAAAAAAGACCTAGGCTAGCTCCAAGATGTGACCCGAGGTATGCTATTTTGTTACTCAAGGGAAATCCAACCAACGGGCAGATTTGCTTAGCCATCCAATACCCACTAGGATGTGCGGTTATGAATCTCCGTCAAGGGTTTGGCCTTGGCCCGATGTAGGCAAGTAGTTTCCACAGGAGCATTTGAGCACTTGGTTGTGTATGGTTTTTTAAAATTTCCAGAGGCTGCACTCAACCACACACTAGACACGTGCAAGCTACGAAATGTTCGGATCTTCTACCTTCCAGACAATGATGCTATGTAGGTGGGCCACACAGCAAAAAGTAACTAGGCCAAACGTTTTTCCTATCCACTCATTTGTTTAACAGGCTATGTTCGGCTTGACGTGTGAAGTAGTCCACCTCACCCACCTGTTGTTGGGTGCTGATCCCGACCAAACACACCTGTGTTCAGCACTGTGGGCCCCACCGTAATGTATGAGGAGTTATATATCCACGTCGTCCATTCGTTTTGGCAATTCAATTTAAGAATGTGAATCCAAAATGAAGCAGATTCGAAGCTTATGTATACCACATAACATGAAATGGTGAATAGAATGATACCCACCGTTTAAACTTTCTTAGGGACCATTGCAATGAGTCCACTTGGGCTTTTCATTACTTCACTTTTGGGTTTGAGCAAAATAAGCGGAAAATCGGGTGGACGGTGCGGATAAATTACACGTATTATGTAGGCCCCACAGTGCCAACACTAGCTTAGTTGGGTGGTGTTGGGTCACCACTCAATCCGCTTCCAGCTCACAGATGTCACACATGGAATTATCAAACCATGGTTGGTTCACAAGCTCACATTTATCACAATCCAAACCTTCTAAGTTTGATAGCAACCGTCAACCATTGATGGGTTTTTTTTTTTTTTTTTCCGCACGCACACACACCCCTGCACACTCACGCTGCAGTGGGATTTCACCACCTATGGATACTCGAACCCTTGACCGTTGATGGGTATTATCTGGAAAGTAAGATTGGTTTGCGTAGCACACCTCCTTAATAGTGGTTTCGTATTCGTATTCGTATGGATGGCGATGCTGGGCCAGTGCGCTCCATCAAAGTGGGTCCCAGTTTGGATTGCTTGAGTGGCACTCACTATGCCACGTGTACGGTAGCCATGAGATCTAACTCTTTGAGATAGATAAAGATAGGACATCTCATTCTCAAAAGCCAGAGTGCCGCCTCACGATCTCAAAAGGCAAAATTAGCTTTCCGAAGTACGCACGTGATTCAAATGCACCCGGACAGTCTTCCACTCTTCCTTCACCTTCGTTTTAAAAACACATTCGTTTTCATCATAATTTACAAATATAGCCAGTCTTTGCGGTCACCTAAATGCCCTTGCTCTTGCAAGGTCATGCAAAAGGTTGAATTTTACGAGTGTGGTCCACCTCAAACATCAAAAGGATCCACCGTCCGATCTATCTATTCAATGATCAACACAATCTGATCAAGTAGGCCACGTATACATAAAATTTGGATCGTGATCTTGATTGAGAAACGTTTGTTTGTTGAATTTAGACTGCAGACTACATTACGCTCTTTACCATTTATTCTCCACTAATCAAGCATTTAAGATCATAACTCCAGCTTAACTTTCGGCCTATGGTCAATCTGCCATGTGTCCCACCTTTTGGACGGTTCTGATTCCATGTACTCGCATTGTAAACATAATAAGAGACGCCCTCTTGACCGAGCACCAAAATATCAGGACAATACAAAGATGATGCCACAGTCATTTTTGGGTGATAGTACATCGAGGGCACAGAAGATGAAAGGTCAGGATTTTACACACGTGTGCCACCTGCAATGAGATACTATCGGCAATTTCGTCCCGCCGGAGGTGACCAGCTGTAACTCGAGTAAGGGAAATCCTCCCTTACCCTAAGGGGTCGTTTGGCAGCGTGTATTGGTGAGGATCAGAGGGGTTTCAAATCCCCTTGTTGTTTGGCAGCATAAAGCAAATGGGGATTGCCAATCTAGGGGGTTTCCATTCCCCTCTTTAAGGGGTTTGTAATCCACCGTGAGAGCTTGGATTACACCTAAAATCATTTCAATAATTATAGGTGTAAATGCATGTCATGGTATACTATCATTCTATTGGGCACGTGACCCATTAACAATGATCAGCACCGTCCAAACATTGTTCATGTAGATCGGCACTGTTCAAACATTGTCTAGCATCGTCCAAACATTGTCCATATTAATCAACGATTAAAAATTGTTGGTTAGTCACTCAAACATGATCTTGTGCTTGCAATCCATCCGAGACTTGGAATTTCATCATTTTCAGGTAAAGCATATATTTTAGCGGGCTTATCACGACCATAGTGTCAAAAATTATATATCTCACTAATTAAAGATATTAAAATTAATTTAGTAATTAAATTCAAACCCTTGTAAATATACCATTTATAGGTATTTTTGAATCAATGTTGGTTCACACTCAAGGGTGCCAAACACACCGGAAGGATTGCCAATTCAGGGGTTTCCAATCCGGGGTTACGAATCCAGGGGGTTCCAAATCCACGCTCCCAAACAGGCCCTAAGCTTCGCAGGGCTTACCGTAATTTTTGAGATATATCCACTCCGTCCATCCGTTTCTAATGTTAATTTTAGAACATCTTTAAAGAATAAAGATAATAATAAAAAGAAGCCTATTAAATACTAAAGTGGTACACGCTACGGATAAGGATGGGTCCCACACAGCTTATGGATACGGGGGAATTCCTGTCCCCTCCTGCCCACTCGAAAGCCGCCACTAAATGGCATTTCCGTAGTATATGGGAAAAAGCAGGGCATTTCCAAATTACCATTTCTATTTAATACTCTTCCACTGCTTCCGCCTCATCCCACCAGACGCTCACAGGGAAACAATTCCATCTCTGCTTTTTGAAAGAAAGAAAAGAGAAAAAATAAATGGCCGGAAACAGAGCGATCGCCGTAAAGCAGCGGAGATTCTCCCGCCGGCCCATCCCAAAGCGCGGCCAGGTGAAAGCTGCGATTGTCATGGGCTTGGCTCACTCCGTCGTCTCTTTCTTCTCGGTCAGCCGGCGCGCAGCTAATCCGAGTCGAGCTGATTTCTGATGCAGGCGATCGGAGAAAGGAAAGTTACACGTTACAGCCAGGGACATCTCGCTTTTCAGGCGGGAGTGGTTGCGTTGTCGAGATGAGATCTGAGCCGCCCATGGAGGAGGAGAGTTTGGATGATGCAAGTGGGCCAATCTGAGCCGTTTGATTTTGGATATTTCTGTAAAATATGCAAATAATATGTATATTCTTTTTACTATATGTTTGGAATATCCGAATTTCTTTTATTTTCTTTGTTGAAAAAGATGGAGAGGATCTTGGTATTCATGGGATGTGCATTTTAGATGCTTTTAAGACCGTTTTGCTAACCTGCGCCGGGCGAAGGAGTAGGATAGCGCTGACCTGATACTCTGAACTACGAAATTGGAGAGTTACGAGACAGAGAAACCAAAGCCATGGGAATTGGGGCTAGAGTCGAACATGGCGCACGTTAGCATTTTCAATTTTCGTGACGGGGATGCGCAGCAGCGTCACATACGGGCCCACTGTGTTTGTGCGTGCGACATCAGCTCCGTTTATCAGGTGGACCTTCTCATATCCACCGTACACTCCAAAAGTAAACCCAATCCAAAACACAGGTGTTGGAAAGGAACGGTGTGGCCCACCTGTGTTTTGGATGAGTCTGATTATTGGACTGTCTAGTCTTAGGACCGTACGAGTTGGATGGGATTACACCATGGTGGTCCCGTACACAACTTATGGTTGGTGTCGTCTCCTCATCCACCCTGTGATGTGGATCACAAGGATATTTGACATAAGGCCTATATTTGGAATGCGGACCTGATGGACGGAGTGGATGTAAAATAAATAAAACACGGTGGCCCAACGAAGCTCCAATGTCTTACTGTGGTTGGACAATCTTTACATTCTTTGGGCGACCTATTCTTCAGTCCACACATGTGGCCCACCTGATGAGGAGAGCAGGCCGTTGATCGTATGGAACCTACACAGGATGGGAGATTCCCCGAAAATATCCGGGATCAGATAATATCAACCATTGTATCTATGGATCAGACAATCTCAACCTTTGGATCTATGGCATTGATATATACGGTGTTGATGCAGTTTCTGGCTCACCTCCTTTGTTACTTGAACACTTGCACAAGAAGAGGACAACAGAGACCCTAGCTAATACAGGGGACCCTCCAATGCCTAAGTCAAGCCTAAATCTAGGTCTATAATAGTATTAGGGTTAAGGTTGAGAGAGTGTATCTATGTCTACCTTTCACCATTAGGCGTCTTCTTTTTACAGAGGAGGTGAGATCTAGTAATTTCGGGATCCTTCTGTGGAGGGGATTTGATCGTTACACAAGACGATCCCAATATCCTTAATCTCCTGGATTCTTGGGATCGGAAGTGATCTCCTGAAAATCTTGTAAGTCGCTAAGATTTAGCTCGGCTCTGAGTCAGATGAATTCGTCGGGCTTGGCTCATCATATCAGAGTTTACCTCTGTTTGTCGATTGATCTCAGACCATCTATGTATCCAGATGGCTTATGCCGATCGACTCGTGCACCGAACCATGCTGGGGTCAGTTGAAGATGGCCAAGCCCTAATCAGCAATTAGCTTAGGATAGGATCAAACTATATTCGATCTATTGCCAACTATGGCCAGCCCATGGACGACCTAGAGGGTAGGTCAACTGGGGTCGGGCCTCGGTTTGATTGATCTGTACTCGATCTGTGGCCGACCTATAGATCGGGTCGACATTATATAGCCTCGAAAGGGCTCTTTGGTTGTCCTTAAGGGTGCATCGGCTTCCTTGGAGGTGTGCATCGCCTTCTTAGAGGTCTCGCCTTTTGGCTCTGGACATGTGGGCCTCGGTCAGGCTCGGGCCTAGTGATTCTGGGCCATGTCAGTAGTGTGGTCAATTCTATAATCCGACTTTTCAACTTGGTTTATTTCCCCCAACTGACGGTTTTTATAATCTTCCAAGCTTTGACTTGTGGTTCTAGTGCGAAAAAGAAAAAAATAAAAATAAAAATCAATCCTTAGATAACCAAAATTGCATCACCTTACACTGCTAGCACAACACCTGGTAGGGCCCACCTTAGAGACGTTACGGGCTGAAAATCATAACCATTGCATCCTAAGCTCATTGTGGGACCTACCCGATCATATTAGACCCAGTAATAGGCAGGGCCTAGAGTTAGTTCAACCACATATTTTGATGAGATTATTACAATTATTTGTTAAATATCACATGTGACACTAATTTGAAATATTGAAGTTGGTTTAGTTATCAATTAAAATTCTTATAAATATTTAACATATTTTAATGTATTTTACAAGACTTAATTTGTGATTTGGATTTCAATACATTTTTAATATAAGCTCTTAAACCAGCTATTGAAGAAAAAAAAAAACTAGGGAATTCACATGCAAAAATCTTCTATTTTTGCCATAACAAAATTAAATAAGCAGATTTGTTTGGCTATCTAACACATTAGTTTTAAGTTTTTTTTTTTTTTTTTTGTTAGCTTGTTAGTACACCCACAGTCAGTTCACGCTTCATTGTTAGCCACCCCCACTAGGGAATCCATGCCACCTTACACCTTAGTTTTAAGTACTAATAATATTGGCTGATATGACCTACGATGTATCTTGTATTCCATGTGTACGATATGAAATGTACAAGTGGTGAGAACGATATGAAATGTACAAGTGGTGAGATATATCTCTCATGTTTGATTCAACGAGCATTTATTTTATTATTATTATTTTATTGTTTTTTGTAAATTATGTTAAATTAATGTCAAATTGCTCAGTTCACGAATTTCATGTTTTGCATATATATATATATATATATATATATATATATATATTATATATATATATATATATATATATATAAAATCCTGAAATATGTTCTTTTATTTCAAAATTTGGAGGTGAGCTAAATTGTTGAAAATCGAAAAAAAAAAAAATAATTTTTTTTTCAATTTCTTATAAATTAGTTGTAATCTTTGTCTCCAAAAATAAAATCAACTATATACGTAATCTATCAAGTGATTCTTCTTTAACTTTTCAATTTTCATTGCTTGATTTTAGATACCTTTTTACATTTATAATTATATGAATAGATTTTGAATAAATTTGTATCAATTCAATTAGACAACGTATAGATTAGGATTCCATAAAACAAATATATTATGTACACTTTTTTTTTTTTTTTGTAATATTTTGATTTATAAGTGTGTACTGATGTTATTTTTAACAAGCACTGAAGTTTTATTAAAAAATTTGATTAATTTTCAATGTTCTTCATATTTCCCACAACAATAATATATTTTACGATACAACCGATATATCTGATGTGATAACCAATATGTATTCGCATTCCAAAGAAAGCAATACATCACACAATAACGATATTTTGAACATTGTCTAACACCCACTAACGATGTGTGGTATTGAATCTCCCTAAGGATTTGGCCTTGGCCTGATGTTCGTGAAGCAGTTTCCATGGGAACATTTGAACACTTGATAATTGCTTGGTTGTATATGATTTCCTAATTCCACAAGCTGCACTCATCCACACACTAGACAAGTGCTAGCCATGGACCACATGTGAGATTTGAGCTTTCCATTAAGTTAGAATTAATGTTTAGGATCTTCTACCTTACCTTTCGGAGAATGAAGCTTTGTACGGAGCCAACATTGCAAAAAGTAAATTGGCCAAACTATTTTCCTAGCCACTTATTTGCTCGACACGTTGTGATCGACTTAAGTGTGATAATGGCCTGATTATAATTCACCCACACTTCAGGAGGAGATTGGGTGTTGACCCAACCTAACACCATCTGTGTTGGGCACTATGGACCCCATCATGATGTATGTGTTTTATATCTGGGCCACCTTTCATTTTGCGAGCTCATTTTAGAGTATTAGCCAAAAAAATAATGATGATGATACCCACACTTTTATTTCTTGGAATGAGGTTCGCTTTAGCTTCCTATTGTTTCATCTTTAGACTCGTGGATTAAAATGAGTTGATAAAAAGAATAGCTAATGTGGATAAAATACACAAATTAATTGGGTGATGTTGTGGTCACCACCCAATCCGCTTCCAGCTCAGATGTCACCTGGGCTATCAACCAGCCGGGCCTGGGATATTCTCACCCTGTATTTTAAATTGTTTCAGGCCGGGTTTATTTAAAATTTTAATTTTATCATGCCTGACTTTGGCCATTGACACTCTTAGATGTCACACATGGAATTCTAGACTAATATTTATCACGATTTAAATCAGAAATCTCAGTAACAACAGTTGATGGGTCATATTATAAGATATGTTTGGGTGCTTATTAAAATAAATTCATCTCATTTTAGTTAATGTTGATCTAAAATATGGTTCACCCTTCGCTGAGCTTCGAGCACTTGAACCGAGCCCTATTAGCCTGCACGAGAGAAGGACAAAGGAGACCCTGGCTAGAGCAAGGGATCCCTCCGATGCCAAAGTCAGGATAGGAATCTAGGTCTAAGTAGTATAGTATAAGCTTAGGGCATGAGATCTTGCGTACTTGTCTATATAAATGAGTCCCTTATTTATACCTTTTTTCCTGAGATGAATGTGCCTGTCATTCTCGGCAAGATATTTATCGTTGAACGAGAATGACATGTGGGCTGATGTTGGCCGTTATCTGGAGATCGTACACCAGATGTTACTAAGGACATATGTTACTGGGGTTATTTCCTTAGTATAATCATCGGACGCTCCTTCGTCCAAGTCCGATCCTTACAATCCAAGCCCGCAATCGGGTCAGTTTTAGTCGCTTACTGACAAAAGGGTCCGGTTGTAGTGATCGGGCAAGACGTGTAATGACTTCTTTTGAATTCCAGGTCGATGTCAAAGCTCTACAAAAGAACTTGGAAGCTCAACCTAGATGTTATGACTAGATCGGTGCAACGAACTATATCAGTTCGAGGCTCTGCTCATCAACTTCTCCAAGTCGACCTCTGTCGAGTTCGGCTCGAATTTTCCCATAACAGCTAATATCATATTTCTATTAGAAATTATAGTTTAGGGTGTGTTTGGTTGCAGCAAATATTATGAAATTTCATTATTAATTAGTCTAATTTGTGTAAAACATGATTGGTGAAAACCAAACACGCCGGAATTGGATTGGCTTGAGCTATTAGTGGTTTCCTATTCATATGGATGGCGATGCTGGGCAATGCGCTTTATCAATGTGGGTCCAGATTGGAATGCTTAAGTGGCATTCACTATGCCACGTGTACAGTAGCTGTGAAATGTAATTCCTGAGTTTGATAAACATCTTATTCACGAGAGCCAGGGTGCCGCCTCACGATCTCAAAAAGCAAGATTCGCCCTCCACAGTATCCACGTGGTTCATATGCACCCGGACACTCTTTCTTCGACTTCATTTTAAAAATACATTCTTTTTTATCATAATTTACGAGGATTGCCACTATCTTTATGGTGACCCAAATACCCTTGCTCTTCGATCACTTGCCAAAGTTACCCCTGAGAAATGCCGAGAGAAGTACCGCTCGAGTGTCATTTGCAAGTGTGGTCCACCTTATAATCGAAAGATCCACCGTCTGATCCTTGATGTGGACCACACACATACATAGAATTTGGATTGCGGTCCTGATTAAGGAACATATGTTCGTTGAATTTAGAGATCGTGTTCCCTTCTCCTCACTGAAAAACCTCAAGTAAATGGCATTTCCGTAGTTTAAGGGGAAAACCATGGCATTTCCAATTCACCCTTTCTATATAATCCTCCACCACTGCCTCTCTTGACTCCACCAAAAGCCCACAGCGAAATAATTCCATCTCTGCTTTTTGAAAGAAAGAAAAGAGAAGAAAGAAATGGCCGGAAACAGAGCGATCGTCGGAAAGCAGCAGAGATTCTCCGGCCGGCCCATCCCAAAGCGCGGCCAGGTGAAAGCCGCGATTGTCATCGGCTTGGCTAACTCCGTCGCCTCTTTCTTCTCCGTAAGCCGGCGCGCGGCTAATCCGAGCCGAGCCGACTTCTGATGCAGGTGCTCGGGGAAAAGGAAGTTCCACGTTGCAGCCGGGCCGTTTTGACATCTCGGTATCCGGTTTTTTTTTTGGGCGGGAGTGTTTGCGTTGTTGAGATGAGATCCGAGCCGTCCATGGACGAGAAGAATTTGGATGATGCAAGTGGGCCGATCTGAGCCGTTTGTTTTTGGATATTTTTGTAAAAATGCAAATAATATGTATATTCTTTTTTACTATACAGGGAAGTTAAAGTTTGGAATATCTGAATTTCTGAGATGTTGGAATTCAGACCGTTTTGCTAATCTGCGCCAAGGGCGAAGGAGGTGTGGATGTCGCTGACCTGATGTCCCTGAACAATGAAATCGGGCTCCAGCCAAGCCATGTGAATTAGGGTAAGGAGGTAGTAGGAAGAGACTGGAAACATGGCGCGCGTTAGTATTTTCCCTGATCGACGGGGACGTGCAACAACGTCATGGACGGGCCCACTGTTTTGTGGATACGACATGAGCTCCGCCATCAGGTGGAAAACTCATATCCACCGTTCATTCCAAAAGAAAGCCCGATCCAAAACTCAGGTCCGCTATTGTGGATGAGTCTGATTATTGGACATGTCTGGTCTTACCGATGAGACTCACCTGATGTACGGGTTGGATTGAATATACGGGCCTTGGCGGTCCCCACGCACACAATCATGATGGGTGGTTCCCATGAGAGATCAACGGTCTAGACCAGATCCTCATGGACCCCTCTTGCAGGGGGACGCGGATTAGCTGCTGACAGGTTAAGGAGCGAGACTCACTACTGAAGTGACGTCACCAGGTTCTGTGGGACCGTTGTATCCACACCGTCCCTCCATTTGGAGAATCAATTTAGGGCGTTAGCCAAAGAAGTAGTCAGATCCAAGGCTCGAATGGACCCCACCACAGAAAACAGTGGAGAGAGTGACGCCCACCATTAAAAATTTCTAAGGCGGCCACGAAAGTTTTCGATCAAGCTGAATTTTGTTTTTCCCATTCTTTCTTTCATGTCTGGCTTAACTTATGAGCACGTTGGATCTAAGATAAACTATGACCTGAGGAAGGTTTCAACGGTGGGCGTCACTCTTCCCACTGTTTTCTGTGGTGGACTGGTGGGGTCCACTCCAGATTCGGATCTGACTTATTCTTTATCTCATACCTTAAAATGACCTCACCTCTCCAAATGGATAGATGGTGTGGATGCAGTACATATATCATGGTGGTCCCGGATGCAGTACATATATCATGGTGGTCCCATATAACTTGGTGACGTTACTTCAGTAGAAGTCTCGCTACTCTACCTATCATTATCTAATCCGCGTCACTTGTAGGGTGCGCCCTGATTCATGCATCAAGGCCATGATTCGTTGTTTGAACATTAATATCCTGGCGGTGTGAGTGAATGTCCCTATGCAGCCACCAGGAGATGATCACGTCGTATAAATGACAAGCCGCTGGTGTTGAGACTTTGAATTGGATTTTTATAAGAAATGCCAAGTGCATGAAACGACAGTTACAGTGAGCGGTTGACTGGAAATATGCATGTACATTGCTGCGAATAGCTCCGAATGTCTAAACTATACATTCTCATTTACAACGGTGGCTACCTGATATGATTAGACCAGGCCAAGAAGCGAAGTCGGCCCATTCATCATTCACCTAGGTCCAACTGACCTAGACACAGGCTTAGATTTTGAACCTGAAGAGCCAAAGCCTTAGGGCCCGTTTGGCCGGTCGGATTGGAAGGGATTGGATGGTATTGGAAGGGATTGGAAGTTAAATCACGGGATTGGCCGGGCGTGCCAAACAGAGTCGGTGATCTGATCCGAATCCCATGGGTCTTAAACAATCCACATGACAACACCATCATTACCTTTTAATCCCATCCAATCCACCTTAATCCCCGAGATGTGTTTGGTTTGAGGGATTGGAAGGGATGG
>JAJHSJ010000002.1:919162-1059625 GCA_021015155.1 Magnolia officinalis
ACTTTGACTATCGCAATAGACTACGTGCTCCTCCTGCTTCAGGCTAAGTTTCCGTATGAACCTCTTCATCCAAAGCATCTCTTTACATACATCTGTGACTGCAATGTACTCGGCCTCTGTCGTCGATAATGCTACGACCTTCTATAGTTTGCTTTGCCAAGAAACCGCTCCCCCTGCAAACGTGAACATGAACCCCGATGTAGACTTCCTGGAATCTCTGTCACCTGCCATATCTGCATCTGTGTAGCCCTCTAACACAGGTTTACCGTCACCATGGCATAGGCTTAACCTGGATGAGCCTCTTAGATACCGTAGTATCTATTTCACCGCTGCCCATTGCCAGGGTTAGCAAGATACCGGCTGACAACACCAACCGCATATGCTATGTCTGGGCGTGTACACACCATAGCATACATCAAACTTCCTACAGCTGACTCGTAGGGTATCTTCTGCATCTCTTCCACCTCTGCCTTCGTCTTAGGACGCTGCCTGTCGCTTAATCTAAAGTGACAATCCAGTAGAGTACTGACCGGCTTCATTGCATTCATATTGAACCGCTCTAGGATTTTCTCAATATACCGCTCTTGTGATAACTAAAGCTTCCTGCTGCTTCTGTCATGGGTTATCTCCATTCCTAGCATCTGTTTAGCCGGGCCCAAGTCTTTCATCGCAAAAGACTTGCCCAACTCCTGTTTCAGTCTATCGATCTTCTTGATGTCTTTTCCCATGATGAGCATGTCATCAACGTATAATAGCAGAACTAAAAAATCGCCATCTGAGAACTTGCGCGTGAACACACAGTGGTCTAACTCCGTTCTGTCATACCCATGTTTCAACATAAACGAGTCGAACTTCTTGTACCATTGCCGTGGAGCTTGTTTCAGCCCATACAAGCTCTTCTTCAGCCTACACACCATATGCTTTTTGCCTTTGACTTCGAACCCCTTTAGTTGGTGCATGTAGATCTCTTCTTCCAGGTCACCATGGAGAAAGACAGTTTTAATATCTAACTACTCTATCTCCAGATCCATGCTAGCCGCCAGCCTAAGCAACATCCGTATGGAAGTCATTTCACCACTGGTGAGAATATCTCCTTGAAGTCTATGCCTTTCCTCTGACCAAACCTTTTCACCATAAGTCTGGCTTTGAACCTCGTCTGTGAATTCTTTTTCTCAATCTTCTTTCTGAACACTCACTTGTTGCTTAGAGCTTTCTTACCCTTAGGCAGTTTCACAATATCATAGGTGTAGTTCTTATGCAAGGATTCCATCTCCTCTTGCATAGCTTTCAACTACTCCCCCATATGCTCGTCGGCTAGGGCCTCAGAATAATCTTCTGGCTCTCCCCCATCAGTCAGTATAATGTACTCATGTGGTGAGTACCTCTTGGATGGTTGTCTGTCCCTAGATGACCTCATCACCTGTGGCTCAATAGGTGAATCAAGTGGGGGCTGCTCCCCTGGTCCATCTTCTGAAGGAACTCCCTCGTCCTCTGCACCTTGCTGTACTCCCCCATCATCAGGCACCACGGGAGGAATAACCGGATCCATGTTCTCTAGCTCACCTGAATTAGGCTGGTTCTTCTCTGGCTTACCAATATCTTCTATACACTGATCTTCAAAGAAAACCACATCTCTGTAACCAAACTTTTCATCACCGTACCCTAAGAACACACACTGTTTGATCTTCATATCGAGCTTGGACCTCTCGTCCTTTGGTACGTGAATGGATGCCCTGCATCCAAACACCCTAAGATGACTGTACGATGGATCATGTCCAGTCCACACCTTCTCAGACACTTCTCCATTCAACGGGATTGATGGAGACCTATTTATCAAATACACTGCCGTGTGCATTGCTTCTCCCCAGAACGTCTTGGGCAATTTCGCATGGGATAATATGCATCTGATTCTCTGTACAATGGTGCGATTCATTCACTCAGCTACACCATTATGCTGGGGTGTCTTGGGAACCGTCTGTTCATGCCGTATACCTAGGGACTTGTAGTACTCATGAAAGTAGCCAATGTATTCACCACCATTGTCAGTGCGGATGCACTTCAATGATCTACCTGTCTCTCTCTCGACCATAGCATGAAACAGTTTAAACATACCAAAGACCTCATCTTTGGATTTCAAAGCGTAAACCCAAACCCTCCTAGATGAATCATCTATAAAAGTAACAAAATACAATACCCCACCCAAAGTTTTTGTCCTCATAGGACCACAAACATCAGAATAAACCAAATCTAATGCATGCACTTTATTAACATGAGAAACAGATTTAATAAATGAAACTCTATGGTGTTTCCCTGATAAACAATCAAGACAGGTTTTGAGAGGTGTACCTGTCACGTCTGGAAGGAGCCGCTTCTTTGCTAGTACCTGAAGCCCTTTTTCACTCATGTGGCCTAGAAGCCTGTGCCACATGTCAATAACTGAATCTTCCGTTGCGTTCAACCCACCCTTGCACATACTGACACTTGCCTTATAAAGGGTGTAACACTTCTTTCTTCTTACCACGATCAACGAGCCCTTGATGAGCTTCCATCACCCACCAGCAAACTGGCTTTCATAGTCATCATCATCCAACCCCTCCCGTCGACATCAAGTTGAGGCGAAGGTCTACGATATGCTTCACATCCCTGAGAACCAATGTGCAGCCCACATCGGTCTTCACACAAATATCACTGACTCCCATGATTTTTGATACGCCAGAATTTTCCATCTTCACAGTCCCATAGTCACCTGACTTGTAGCTTGTGAAGAAATCCCTGCGTGAAGTCGTATGAAAAGAAGCTCCCGAGTTTATCACCCGGTCGGTATCCTGACTCGTAGCCATGAGACATACATCATGATTTGTAGAAAGAATAACTATAATGTCGCCATCTGAACGACCGCAGTGGAATCTGATTCATCTTCCTTCCCTTTTCCTTTCTTGTCGTTTTTCTTACCACGACATTCATGCTTGTAGTGACCCTTCTTACCACAATTCTAGCAATCAACATCTTTCCTGTTACTCGACTTGTCTCTTGATTTATCTCGGTCTTCTCGCCCTTCCTGTTCTTTCCTCTTCCCCGTTCCTGTGTCACAAGAGCCTCTTGCTGAGTAGACCCCTGAGACTTCATCTTGTCTCTTCATTGAAGAGACAGCTAGTTACCTGTTCCATGGATATCTTTCCGTCTGGTGCAGAGTTACTTAGAGACACCACCAATGTCTCCCAACTGTCAGGCAATGAACTAAGCAAAAGTAAAGCCTGCAATTCATCATCTAGGACCATCTTCATAGAGTAGAGTTGGTTCACTATATTGCTGACCTCATTCATGTGCTCGGCCATGGAACCACCATATTTTAACTTGAGATTCACAAGTCGTCTTATCAAAAAAATCTTATTATCGGCTGTCTTCCTCTCATACAACCCTTGTAATTTCAACCATAGGCTAGAGGTTGAGGTTTCCGTAGACACATGGTGGAACACTGAATCATCCAACCATTGTCTAACAAACCCCACCGCCTTTCGGTCCATCTTCTTCCAATCATCATCAGTCATATCTTTGGATTTTGCTGATATGCCTAAAATTGGAGAATATAAGGCCTTGCAATAAAGCAAGTCCTCTATCTTAGCCTTCCATATGGTCCAGTTAAAACTATTGAGGCTAATCATCCTTGATGAGCCACCTTCCATAATTCAGAACCGATCCTACCCGTTCAATGAACTTAGCTCTGATACCACTTTGTTGGGGGCCTTGCACAAAACCTTAGGATCTAGCCTCCTGAAACAAACCAAAATTTTGGAATAATAATGCAATGAAAAACAATCAAAGTATAAACCACACAACACAAGAGATTTTTACATGAAAAACCCTCAAAGAGGTAAAAACCACGGGACTTAGTCCAGATCAACAATCCACTATGAAGTAGAACGTTACAACCTTTTTCACTCACGCAGGAGTGAATAAACAATAAGAGAAGCAAAGAAAACGGAGAGATCTCACCAATTACGAGGACATAGAAGCGCTGAGATATAGATTGCACAGTAGATAATCTCCACGAGCATAACCTCCCTTTTATAAGCTTCCTCTCTCTCTCTCTCTCTCTCTTTTCCTCTCTCTCTCTCTCTCTCTCACCTTTGATAGCCCTAAACCCTTTAGCAAATCCTTTGTAAAGCTTTAGGAAACCCTCTTGTCATAACTAAAAAGCCCTAGGAACTCCTATTTAAAGTTTTAGGAAACTCATTTCTGCATTCCAGTTGCGAAAGGACTTGCGACACAAAATCCGCGCAAAATTGCGAAACAAATCTGCGTAACCTCGACTGGTCGAACCGAGTCCACCACCGGTCGAGAGCCACCTATGACCGGTCGAGCACCTCCTTCAACTGGTCGAACACCCTTGAGAAAAATAGTCCACAGTCGTTGGACTTTGAGTCATGCCACGACTTGACTCCACGACTGGTCAACCACCAGCCTTCGACTGGTCGAGCAGGGCTCACGACCGGTCGACGACGGGTCAAAAAACCCATCAGCCTGAAAACCAGCTCAATCAAGGTAATTAAACAATTTTTCGTTGTTTTCTATGGTCTGAAATAATTTTTAGGTATCTTATTAGTCCAAGAGTTAGATGGCATGCACATAACATGGTCAGCCCATGCGGGCAATACCGTATAAGCATTTGGAAAAGTTAAAGAAGCTAGAGTGAGCGTTGGGAAAATCTTATAGGACTTTTTCCAAGAAAATACATTGTCGGGAAATGTTTTATACTAAAAGCTGAATTCAAGAATATATATATATATATATATATATATATATATATATATATATATATATATATATATATATATATATATTTTCTTGAAATGTATTTCCCATCCAAGTACTTTCCAAGGACTCCCAAGTGGGCTGAGAGAGAGAGAGAGAGAGAGAGAGAGAGAGAGAGAGAGAGAGAGAGAGAGAGAGATTACAGAATTGTTTTTATCAAAAACCAAAATTTGGTTTTAGAAAATGCTTAATCATCAATTGGATTTTGGTTTTGTTTGAAGTTTTACAGTGGGCATTCTCCTTTATTCTTGTTAATTCTGAAGGTTGTATTTGGATTAGGCCAGGAGCAAAACTATTACAGTTTAGAGATTTATAGTATTCTCGGTAGGATCTCTGAAAACCATGAATCAAAATATTGTGTGAAAATGAAAGAGCACTTTCTTTCCAAAACAATACTCTTCACCTCCGAAATGATCATGAGCCAAATGTTTTCATCTATCAATTCTCTAAATCTACAATTCTAACTAAGAAGTTGATGAATGGTTCAGATGTAATGCTGCTTGGATGTCTAAATCAATTGTCCATCTCTTTGTATTGGAGATGATGGATTATTTTCAAAACATGGTCTAAACTGCTAAGCTAGTTCGTAGCAACCAAAAATTGTTGGGGGCCTTGCACAAAACTTTAGGATCTAGCCTCCTGAAACAAAATAGAATTATGGAATAATAAAGAAATGAAAAACAATCAAAGCATAAACCACACAACACCAGGGAATTTTACGTGAAAAACCCTTAAAGAGGTCAAAACTACGGGACCTCGTCCAAATCAACAATCCACTATGAAGTAGAACATTACAACCTTCTTCACTCACGCAGGAGTGGATAAATAATAAGAGAACAAAAGAAAAACAGAGAGATCTCATCGATCACAAGAACGTAGAAACGTTGAGACGTGGACTACGAAGTAGATCACCTCTAGGAGCAGAATCTCCCTTCCACAAGCTTCCTCTCTCTCTCTCTCTCACCTTTGATAGCCCTAAGCCCTCTTAGAAAACCTTTAGAAAACTTTAGAATACCCTGGAATACACCTCAATCCCACATACTCCCCTTTATATAAGAATAGAAAGAGGTAGAATCCAAATAGGAAACAAAATCCGCAGAATCTACGTTTCCGCAATCGCATCTGCGTAACTTTTTGATGATATCGAAGGTCTCTTGATGACAGCTTTCGATATCATCGATGACCCTTCAATGATATCGAAACAGGACCAAAACTGTCCAGCAACCAGGGGTGAAAATTTTGACAATTATCGATGTCATCAAAGGTCTCTTGATGACAGCCTTTGATATCATCTAAAGTCCATTGATGATATCGGAACAGGACAAAACTGTCCAGCGACCAGCGGTGAAAAATCCGAAAATTATCGATGATATCGAAACTGGTTCGATTTCATCGAACCCAGTAATGAGGAGAAAAAATCCCCATCAAAAATCACATCAAGCAAATGACTCTGAAAGTAATAAGTTTCAAGGTTTCAATTTTTACCTGAATTACATTAATAGGAATTTCAATGGTGGGTTTGGAATTGGGTTGGAATTCTGTTCATGTCAGGTCCAAGTTCCACTCATGTGAAAGTTTAGGTGGATGCAGGTTGAATCATCTTTGGGAGGTTCCAAACCTTACTCATCTGACAATTCGTTCAGTGTTTTGGACCCAAAACCTGAACAACATGTCTGATTTTAGCTCCAAATCTGTTGGTTTCAATGACCCATTGGGTGCACCTGGCCCATTAATAATGTAGCTTGGTTTTATTTTCTTCGATGGTTTTATGTATTCTCTCATTTTGTTCTTTAATGTTGAGGAGAAAAAAAAGAAAAGAAAAAAGAACTATCTATTTTCCTCTTCCATCTCATCATCGATATTGTATGTAATGTGAGCACGGGGCCAATTTCACCCTTGCCATTAGTCATGGAAAAAGGAGTAAACCTTTGAAAATTGAAATGTGTGTGGCCTTTCAACCAAGGTTGCTTTTGTCATTTTTGACATTTCACTTCATGAGAGTAGGTAGAGCTGTACACGAACCGAGTTAGCTCAGTTAATTTCCTTGACCTGACTTGGAAAAGCTCGGCTTGACTTGGATTGAAAATTGGGTTCAAGCCGAGTCGAGCTGATTTTTTTAGCTCGAAAAAATTTCGAGCCAAGTCCGAGCTCAACTTAACTCGGCTCGAAACTTGACTTAGATCAAATCAATTTGGGTTCACTTAAATAAAACAATATATTATATATAAATATAAACTCAAACTCGAACTTAGTTCAAAAGATTGAACACGTAGGCTCAAACTCGACTCAAAAGTTTGAGCTCAAGCTCGGGCCAAGCACAGGCAAACTCTACTCAAGCTGGCCCAAGCTATTGAACGAGCCTAGCCGAGCAGGCCAATTAAGCTTGAGGATTAAGCTGAACTGAGTTTGAGTTGGGGTAACCTACTGGTGAAGTGGAGCCGAGCCAGGCTAGACCAAGCTCTACTCGTTCAACTTGTGTACAACTCTAAGAGTAGATACTCATGTTACAACTCTCTCCTACCCTTATCAGGATAGACCAAGTCTTGGCATAAACTACGAGGGGTCCACCATTATGTATGTGTTTTATCCATGCCGTCCATCTATTTTAACATATCGTTTTAAGGCACAAGTCTAAAATGGAGTAAGATCCAACCCTCAAGTGGGCCACGCCATAGGAAGTGGTGGTGATAATGACACCACCGTTGAAACCTTCTTAGATCCTATTGTGATATTTATTTGTCATCCAACTTGTTCATAATGTCCTATAGGCCTAGACGAATGGAAAACACAAATATCAACAAACTTTTATTGCCCCATGAAGTTTTAAACAGCAGGTGTTCAATCCTTGTTGTTTCCTATGGCATTACCTCAACTTTGGAATCATAACTTGAAATGATTTGTTAAAATAAATGGACATTACCAATAAAATGCATGTATCATGGTGGATCACATAGAGACATTGCTAGGACCAAGTTCCTCCTTACAAGCATAGGACCCAATTTACATTGGTGCAAAATAAGCTACATTGAACCCATTATGATGACCATATGAAATCTAAAGTATTTGTTGCCCTATCTCACATTAATTCACACACACACAAAAGAAAGCATAAAACTCTTAGGCTAAAATAGTATAAAACGTAAAGCTGGTTATATACACACTGTTGATATCATTTGGCCCTTCTTTTTTTTTTTTTCTTGTTTTCCTTACGTGTAGCGGCCTCTCTCTCTCTCTCTCTCTCTCTCTCTCTCTCTCTCTCCACCAGCATTGCAGGTGCTATGCTAGATGGTAACCCATGTTTTCAGACGGTGATCTTGATGTTGCATTTGGATGCACAAACTTTCAACTCCAACCTGAAATGCATGTAATTGCAGTTTAGAGGCCAGTTGACCATTGGGTCATTTTTAGTTGATCAGTCAAGGCATCCGTCTCATTATCTGTACGTCAAGTCCATATCTGGGCCCACAAAGAAAAGGAAATTGATGAAAACATGTTTAGTTGCCACCTGTATATTTGTCTGTCCATTAATGCCACCTAATTTAATTCAGATAATTAAGAAATAGGTGGGCAGAAATATCATTTCTTCCTTAGCTGTGAAGGAAGGAGATGTGAGGCTGAGACATCCACACTTTTAAAAAATATAAAAAAAAAAAATCTACATATACCCCACTTACGGGTATGCATTTACCATCTCTTAATATCTGAGAACGGTTCCTCTGCCAGTCACCGTTGAATAAGCTTATTCCACAACTGTTGAGCATGGCCCCACCTGAGTGTACGTAACACATTCGACTTGTCCGTAAGGGTTGTGGGTTGCCCCACCATGAAAGTTCAACGACCCAAAATCAGTCAATCCAACCATTATGTGAGTTGCCACATGTTTTGATGGTCGTCCATTGTTTTTTCTGCTGTGGGCCTACCATGTTGTGTATATTCCATGTGGATGTAGACTGGGTATTGAGTAAATTCTGTGTGGCGCACCGTAATGTATTTGTATTATCCATGCCGTCCATCTGTTTTATCAGCTTATTTTAGCACATGAGCTCAAAATTTAAGCATATCCAAAGCTCAAGTAGACTACACCACAGGAAACAGTGGGGAGAATGACTCGACCGTTGAAACCTTTGTAGAGATAACAGTGACGTTTACTTGTCATCCAATCAGTTCATAAGGTCACACAGATACGGATGTAAGGGAAACAAAAATATCAACTTTTGATTCAAAACTTCCACAGCCCCAATAAGTTTTCAACAGTAGCCATTCAATTTCCATTGTTTCCTATGGTGTGGTCCACTTGAGCTTTACATATGCTTTGATTTTTGACTCATGCCCTAAAATGATCTAATAAAACAGATGGACAACATGGATTAAAATAAAATAAATAAATAAAAACATACATCATAGTGGGCCCTACAGAGTTTATTAAGTACGCCTTACTAAGTAACTCATAATGCAATCCGCGTCCATTCCATCTAACAATGGAGCACCACCACACGATGACAGGATGCATGCTTCAAAAGCCAAGAGGCCGGAGACCGTTAAATTCATTTGGTGGTCCACCTGATTTTTTATTAATTTTAAGGTGCCCAACTTTGATGGTAGGATAAATCCATAAGGACAGGTTGGATGCCATACAAAGGGCTTGGCCCCCACCCACTCGTTAGTTGGAAATGATCAGGACTGGGACCCAATTCGGACGGTCTGAATTAATTTGCACGCTCTCTACATTAAATGTTTTGGACGGTTGACGAGGCAACGTCCCCACGCCGACACTTAGAAAGATGAGGCTAGCAATCTTTTGTACATGTTTGACACGTAAGCCAG
This sequence comes from Magnolia officinalis, assembly GCA_021015155.1. Classification (NCBI taxonomy): domain Eukaryota; kingdom Viridiplantae; phylum Streptophyta; class Magnoliopsida; order Magnoliales; family Magnoliaceae; genus Magnolia; species Magnolia officinalis. Next base: position 928,799 of record JAJHSJ010000002.1, read on the forward strand.
GTGTCCTCAAGTCTGCAATTTGAACGGTGAAAACACGTTTTACAGCTATGGTGGAAGGGGCAGGGACCACCTTAGGGGGCGTTTGGTTAGATGGGATTAGGTGGGATAGAATTGCATTTAGTCGGTGCAAATTCCATCCATCATTTGGAAAGAATGATAAAGGTTGAATTAGGTGAGATGGAATTGCATTTGGTCTATGCAGGACTTTGGAGAATTTTGATGTGGGCCCCACATTGATGCGTATGTTTATCAATGTTGTCCATCCATATGCATTGTTTACACGTGACATTCTAGTTATACACACGTGTACAAGTGAATGACATCCGTTGTGCATTTAGTTCGTTGATTACAATTCCATGGTCCACCAAAGAGAATTTTGTTTAATCCAATGTTTTCCATATCAAGAATTTTATCTCAAACATGGGATTGGATGGCTAAAATACCATGGTATTTCTAGACATGCAATCATTGTGCAATAATGATGTTTGTTGATGTAGAAATCTGACTCAACCTCCTCGAGCTCTGAGCACTTGTACCGAGCCTTACAAGCCTGCACAGAATGAAAAACAAAGGAGACCCTGGCTAGATCAGGGTACCCTCCTATGCCAAAGTCAGGCTAAGAATCTGGGTCTCACTAGTGTAGATGGGTTTCGGGTGAGAGATTTTGCATACCTGTTACTGTATACAAGTTCCCTATTTATACCATTTGGTTGGAGTTAACATATCTGTAATTCTTGGCACGATCCCTACAATCATGCAGGAGTTAAGAGACTGAAGGTGTTGACAGTTACCCTTAAATCGTGTGCCGGATGTTGCTCTTTATGTGCGTTACTAGAGATATATAATTCCTAAGCATGATTACAGGTCGTTCCATCTGAGCCGACCGTATGTTCCGAACCTTACTAAGGACGATCCAAGTCCATGGGTAGGCCGAGCCCAATCACTTGCAGCCGAGGATATAATCAGGGTTAGAGGTTGGAGCATGTAATGTCTTCTTCTGATTTCCAGACTGACGTGAAAGCTCTACGAAAGAACTTGGCAGCCAGACACTTGATTGATCAATACCAACGTTACACCGACCTGTCAAATGACCTGCTCGGATTTCAAGTGGGTCCAACTCTGAATTATGCTTATTAGCTCGGTGAGGGAGTGCTTTACTTCTAGGGTCGGTGGCATCGATGCTACCGTGTGACTCTGCCGAGCTGAACAAGACCATTTTCCCCGTAACCATATTAATTCCATCTAATACAATTCAATATCATTTTGTTCCACGGACCAAACACGCCCTTAGTTTCTAGACCATTGGATCACTTCTTTTTGGGTTAGGTGGTGCAGGTAGGTGATGCACTGCCAATTAGTTACAACTGGTAGGTTAAAAAGACTCAACTGACTTCAGATATATACAATTAAATTCTATCAATGAATAGAACGGTTGTAAAGAAATTCAGTGCCCATCCGGGCATTGAATACGATTTGGTGGGACCCCGAGTGATTACTGAGTAAGCTCTCTGGGGCCCATAATAACGTACGTGTCTAATCCATGCCATCCATCTCTTTTATCAGCTTATTTTTTAGCATAAGCCCAAAATCGAAGCATATCTAAAACTCAAGCAGATCACATCATAGGAAAAAGTGGGGTAACGACGTCCACCTATTCATGAGATCACATGAGCATTGTTGAAGGGAAACTACAAATATCATCTTGATCCAAAACTTCGGTAGGCCTGATGAAGTTTTCAACGGTAGGAATTCCAAAGCTCAATTGGACCACACCACAAGAAACAAGAAAAGTGAGAATAATAACATCCACCGTTGAAACCATCTCAGGGCCCACAGTGATGTTTATTTGTCATCCAACCTGTAAATAATGTCACATGGACATGGATGAACGGAAAACTTCTGTGGCCACAAAGAAATTTCCAACAGTAGGTGTTTAATTCCCACTTATTTCCTATGGTGTGGTCCACTTGAGCTTTGGATATACTTCAATTTTAGGCTCATGCCAAAAAATGAGGTGATAAAATGAATGGACGGCAGAGATAAGAAACATACTTCACGGTGGACCCCACAGAGATTACTATATCCGCATTAGCGTACTGAGTTACTGAGTATGCAATCCGCGTCGCTGTGGAGTATAGGGCTGAAGGGGCCCATTGTTTTAACGGTGCTGATGTCCTGCACAAATGGCATGATGGTGGAGTAGATGTTACAGTACCACAAGCTGTGGTACCGTTGCTCAAGGATTAAAAAAACTCGGTGACTCAGCCCAACCGAGTATGATCTGGCGTCTTTGCAATGGTAGCAAAAACAACACACCTCCCCCTATATAGAGCTGAGGAGTAAGCTCTCTGCCTCCCTCCGAGCTCCCAGGCTTCGATGATCCAACGACCGTTGATCAGAAGATCTGGGAGCTTCGAGGGAGGCTGGAAGCTGGCCCACTCATATACTTCAATGGCTCACTCAGGTTATTGTACAAAGCCAAAACCTTCATGGGCTTATATAGGCCTGTGATAACTATAGGATTCTCCACTTTGGAATTGCACGCTGTAGTAAGATTCTCGGTTCTTAGTCATGGGGCCCACAATTCGATAATCTAGACCGTTGTTTCATTGTGTCCTATAATGTATGGACTGCCCTCTAAAAATAACTCCAATAGGAAGATTCTAACCAACACTTGGATATTTATTGATTATATTCTCCAAGAATATCAGCATCAAAGCCCACTACCAATTTGCAAGGGACCCACGAGAAGATCTGGGCCATCCGATTGAATTATCTATTTAAAGACCGGTTCTGATGGAAGAACAATGAGATACGGAAGATATTCGAAAATGTGGACAGGAGGCATCGGATTCTATTAGCTTTTAGCAAGTGGGGTGCACTAAGATGCTGATATCCTTGGAGAATATAATCGAGAAATATCTGATTGTGGGCAGTCCATACATTGTGGGACACAATAAAACAACGGTCTAGATTATCGAATTGTGGGCCCCATGACTAAGAACTGAGAATCTTAGTACAGCGTGCAATGCCAAAGTGGAGAATCCTATAGTTATCACAGGCCTATATAAGCCCATGGAGGTTTTGGCTTTGTACCACAACCTGAGTGAGTCATTGAAGTATATGAGTGGGCCAGCTTCCAGCCTCCCTCAAAGCTCCCAGATCTTCTGATCGACGGTCGTTGGATCATCGAAGCCTGGGAGCTCGGAGGGAGGCAGAGAGCTTACTCCTCAGCTCTATAGGGAGGTGTGTTGTTTTTACTACCATTGAAAAGACTGAGGCCCATGTGATGCACTGGGCCATAAAATCACTGTGATGGTTCTTGCCATTCGATCAAGAGCCTGCTATCTGTCTATCTGTTGACCTCTCTATCCGTCCGTTCATCTATCTATTTGAGGTAGGCGATGTGTGTGCAAAGAATATAGACTGTGGGTTAGCTTCTCTTTAACCGTTTATTCTTGTACATTTCTGGCCACTTGAAGATCATATTGGCTTACTTTGTAGACATGGCATCTACAGAGTGGGGATTCTTGATCTGATCTCACACGCGTGTGCCTTGGAAGCACATGTGAGCTAGGCTGACCGTTACCACCCATCTGAGAAATATCATACAAAAATCACCAATCCAAACTTCCCACTTTGAATGTTCAAATCACACATTAGCCTATTTGGTGCCCTTGTACCAAGGGCTGGCAATAGGCTGGGTAAGCCCAACCCAACATGGGCTAGGTATGGGTGCATCTAAATGAGTGTATGTTTGAGATTTGTGTGGACATACACCTACTGTCTGAAGCTCTTATAGACTGGAGGCTGCAATCCTACTGCTAACTGTTGCTCACTAATCCTCAACTGGGACACTGATTTAGAGCAATATGACCATTGCGAATTAAGCATATACCTAAAATCATCCTCATCATGTGGGACTTAATCTTTATGCGGAATAGGCCCATGGATCTGTCTGTGCATGGAATATGGCGATCAGGGGTCGGATAGCTTACCTAGCTGTGACGCCGCTATGGAAGCCGGAGAATAATACCAGAATACCTGTAGAGCTTAGAATCTTCCTCTCCTTCACACCCTTTCTGCAATATGATAGATGGGACTACGAATTTTGCTATTGGTGTAGGATCGGGGACCCAACTCTCTAATATATAGGGACTGTGGAGAGAGAGTTTGAAACCCATCACAACTCTCTCTCTCTCACCTCCACATTGCACTATCCTAGTTCAACTCAAACTGCCTTGCGTAAGGCTTTAGCATTCCACCCCAAATACGCAGTGTTGCGCGTACAGATTGCGCAGCGTATCACCTTAAGTGGGGCCCACTGATTAACTCAATTAAACAGTCCAACTAGAATACAATCCAGATCGTTGATCAGTAAGGCCCACCACATAGAGTTCTTACACATCAATCAATCCTAACCATTCAAGTAATGGATATTCATCATCAGTTTTTAGTTTTTACCATTGATCGTCAGGTAGACCATGACCTTTGAAGGCTCAGATTCTTAACCTATGGTAAATGGATATTCATCATCAGTTTTTAGTTTTTACCTTGGAAGGCTCGGAGAAATTGTGTGAAGAGTAGCTACCATCAACCATACTTCATGAAGGTTTATCTAGTTGAGTTACTCCTAGTTTAGTAGGGCCTTCATCTAGAGGTATTGTCTCAGTCGGCTATTTTGCCTTTTCAATTATAATAGTAATTGACTATAAATGGGCAACAATTATTTACCCTTGTAATTCTCTGTTAATGTCAATGTGATTTGATTTACTTAAAGTGTTTATTTTCTTCACGGATCACTATAAATAAGAAAGTTTTAAAATAGAAAATTATAATAATTACAATTTATTTTCCTTTGATTGCATTTGGATATGGATTCTTGTATCCTATTTTCTATGTTAACAAATACCTTTCAAAGATGGTGATGACCCTAAGAAGTTCTCTCCTTCGAAGTCTGTGTGACCATATTCATGGGCTTTATCTATTGAAAAACGGATGCTTCAAATCTATGTTAAAATATGGGACATCGACCGGTTGACAGGTGGAAAGTTATCGAAATAATTCAATTTATTGGCAAAACTCTCTGGATAGTTTTTGGAGTTTTCGACAGGTCAAAAACTTTGGTCGATAGGTCGACCAGACCAATCGAAGCGTTTCAACCGGTCGACTCAATAGATTGATGGGTTTGCACAGTTTTACGTGTTTTACACGATTCATTTCTATTTCTATTTTTACTTAAATATAAAAGTGAAATCGAGATTAGGATTAACGCAAGATGTGCTAGCTTAAGAGTTTGAAAGAGTTTTGAAGAAAAAAAAAGCTAAGGATTTTCTCTTGCGACTTTGAGTCGATAATATTTCGGCTATTATAATTTTCTTATTCGTAATGCATTACCGTTTTGTACCATAGTTTTTTTCCACGTAAATTTTTCAACGTTAAGTTGAATTGTTCTTTATTGAATTTGTTTGTGCAATTGTGATTAACTTATTTGATTCCGTTTTATGTTATTATGCAAATCCACATGATGTATTCGTTTTTCATGTTATAATTAGGTCTATTTGAAATTTAGATTTGCCTTGTTTTATTTTTTAAAAATTAATAGACAACAGGAAAAGCACGTAAAACATGGTGGGGGCCATAGCTTTGATGGTGTTGGGGTCAGTAGCCAAACCATGTCCATATGGAGCTTAGGACAGGTGGGGTACTACCCAATCGGCTTCCATAACATTAGAGAGTCCATATTCGCCCAACAACCTTCAAATGTATCTTGCATGCTCCCATCTTTAACGGTGGACAGTTATTTGGGTGGTGAGGCTCCCCATCGAGCACGACTTGGCTGTGACCGGGACCTAGCGACGAGGGTGTGACCCCTTACTGTAAGGCCCACCTTGATGTAGGCACTGTATATCCCCATGCTGTCTAGTTGTTTTTTTAGGTTATTATATGGCATACTCCCAAAAATAAAGCAAAATTCTTTTTAGATGGACCACACCACATGAACCAGTGATTATTGACCATTAAAAGTCTTTTGTGTGCCACAAAAGTATTGGATCAAGCTGGTATTTAATTTTTCCTTTTATCCATATCAGTTTGACGTTATCAACCGGCTAGATGGTTAAAAAACATTACTGTAGACCCTAGGATATTTTAATGGTATGCATTCAGCAAATGTGGTTCACTTTGCGAAACGCATTAAAATAGGCTGGAAAAACGGATAGATTTCTTTGGTGTACATTGCATACATTAAGATGGATGGGCCCCACAGTCAGAGGTCACACTCACAACACTTAGTATGGGGAGTGGATTGTCTGTGACCCGGGCACAGAGATAGAGCTGTGTAGGGTCCACATAAATGTGGGTGAAAAATCCATTCTGTTCATTTGTTTTGAAATGGCATGATAGAGTTTTGTATCAAGATGATATTTGCACCTAGTTTATCTGAGTCTTAACGATTCTATGAACGGTTTGGATGGTATATGAATAACATGGTCAGCTCCACCAAGGCTTCAACGGCGTACATTGCTTTTCCCACTGTTTTGTTGGTGTGGCCCTGAGTTATGAGTATGCCTTATTTTTAGAATCTGTCCGACCAAAACAGAGAAACGGATTGGCTACTCCCCTGCCACCAGCCAATGGCTGGTGGTCGGTGCTCGGTGGGTCTCACCATGATGTATGTGTTTCATCCATGCTCTCCATTTAGGGCGTGTTTGGACGGGCAAGGTGGATTGTATTAGGTTGTATTAGGGTGGATTGGAAGGAGCAATCCCGGGATTTGGCTGGGCGTGCCAAACAGGCCGAAGTTGGATATAGCAATCCCATGGGATTGCTAGCAATCCACTGACATCACCATCATTGCCTTGAAATCCACCCAATCCCACCCAATCCCTCCTAATCCCAACTTTTTCCCTGGGACATTTGGATAGCTGGAGCAATCCCAGGATTGGCCGGTGTAATCCCGGGATTGGCCAGGTGAGCAAACATACTCGTGGTGGGTTCCCTGGATATAACAATCCCATTGGATTGGCACCAATCCACTGACAGAGCTATCATTACCTTCCATCCATCCTAATACAATCCAATCCCGTGGGATTGGCCCGTCCAAACACACCCTTATTTTTTTTGGATCATTTCATTGTACGAGACAAAAAAATGAGGCATATCCCAATCTCAACTGGGCCACATTATAGGAAAAGTGTTGTTTGAACAACGGCCATTACAAACTTTTTTAGGGCATAGAAGTATTGGATCAAGTTGATATTTGCTTTTTTACTTCATTTGAGTCCGTATGACTTAATCAATTGGATGTCAAATAAATAATATAGTTTTTACTTCATTTGGGTCCGTATGACTTAATCAACATATGATGTCAAATAAATAATATAGTATGTCTTACTAGGATTTTAACGGCGAATATCCAATCACTATTGTTTTCGTGTGGTGTGGGTTGGGGAGTAGGATATCTATGTGGACCCACACAGCTCGGGAAGAGTTTTGATTGATGGGGCCGTACTACCGCCCATCTCTGACCGGGTTTGGCCCCACCAATCAATTCTTGTCAGGTCATTTCTCCACCGACCCCTGGCGACCCACTCCAAGCTGGTAGGAAGCGTCCATTCGAAGAGTAGCCATCGTTTTGGAAAATGGTAGAAAGCTATCATTGAATTCCAATGAGCCCATGTGCACGTGGGATATCTCAGCCGAGCCCGGATTATCATCACCTGATCCACTGGCCATCATGCCTCGCTGCCGTGTATGCATGGCATCTAACCATACATAAGAGCAGCTAACACTGAAAATGGGAAATGAGATAAATCCAACCATCAAACCGGCCAACAAGAGATTTGGGAAGTTTTTGAGCCGTTGCTCATTGTTTATATGGTATGGCCCACCAAATGATTGTATAAGCCTTTGATCAATTTGTTTCATATCTACGCCACCCATCCTCATTTCAGATCATTTAAGACTGTTATACCAAATGTTAACCAGATCCAAATATCCGGTGGACCACACCACTGATAAAAGTGGTGAATAACCATTAAAAGCTTCTTTTTTTTTTAATCCGTTAAAGTTTTGGATCATGCTAATTTTTATATATTTGCTTCATCCAGTTTTTGTTGACTTCATCAACGGGTTGGATGTAAAATAAACATTACGAATCTGCTTAGAGGGGCCTTTGGAAGTTTTTAATGGTGGGCAATCAATAGAAAATGGATATGGGTGTGGTCCACATGAAATTTGGATATGCTTAATTTTTGGGACCTCATCCTAAAATGAGATGTAAAAATGGATGGACGGAGTGGATATACAATATATGATTAAGGTGGGCCTTACGGTAGGGGTAACACCCACTAAGCTATTACCCGTGGGGTAACACCTAATCCGCGCCCCACCGTTGCGGAGAAGTCGACTTCCCCATCCCAACCATTCCCTGTGGCTTACCTTACACGGGTTTTGGATTCGCCAGGTTTTATCCTAATAGAGGTTAGCGCGACTGATGGACGGGATGGATTAATACAGCGATTTCCCATGAAATAACACAAGTAACGCCTCATGAATCAACCGTCGATATATGCCAGTCGAACGGTTAGATCTACGCTCTTTATTTATCTACACGTGGCCTGCTTTCAACACGAATCTTTTTCTGTCGCCCCCACGATACCCGGACGCGGATTGCGTACTACCCCCGCCCGTCCCTAGCTCCGAACAGGCAGTTCTGTGGGCGCGCCCACCGTGATGTATCTGTACATCCAAAGCATCAATCCCTTTTTTCAGATTATTTTAATGCATTAACATAAAAAATGATGCACATCCAACGGTCAAGTGGACCGCATCAAATAATAAGCTTGGTTGCATTAAAATGCACAGCAATAAAGGTCAGTAACATTAAATTCAAGAGTCATCTGTGGTGTGGTCTAATTGAGCGTTGGATCTTCCTAATTTTTGTGTTCATGCCTTAAAATAATCTGAAAAAGGAATAGACGGTTTGGATGTAAAGATACATCACGGTGGGCCCACCCACAGAACTGCCCGTTCGGAACTGGGGAGGGTAGTACGCAGTCCGCGTCCCACGATACCCGGGTCTGATGATGTTTGTTAGGACTCCCCAAAAAGTCCAGAAGACTCCACCCGTCAAAAGGAATATACGAGCCGAGGCGGTGGAATCTTTTTGTTATTTAAAATAAAAGAAAAGGAGTAATGTAAAAATAAACGGCCGTGGCCTGGGTAATACCGCATCCTAGGATGCGGATTTCCTGCACCGGAATGTAAGGTGGGGTCCACATTTATGTTTATGAGAAATCAAACCCGTCCATTCATTTTTTGAGCTCATTTTAATACATGCGACCAAACATAAGAAGGATCTAAAATTCAAGTGGGCCATATAAGATAAAACAGTGGGGAAAGGAATGCCTACCATTGAAACCTTCTTAGGCTCCATCATGTTTATATGCCATCCAAGCCATTTATAAGGTCATTTTCATCATAATGAAGTGAAAATACCAAAAACTTAGACCCATACAAAACTTTTGTGACCATTTGAATATTTCAATGGTGGCCACTAAATACCTACTGTTTCCTCCCGCGTGGCACATTTGAGTTTTGAATCCACCTTATTGTTGGTCTTAAACCTTAAAATGATCTGGAGAAACAGATAAACGATCTGGGTTTCTCGTAAACATTACAGTGGTCCTCAATCTCCACCGCTTCCTTTGGCAGGGCTCAAGTGTTTTTATAAATTGATCCACAAAACACATACATCGCGGAGGATTTAAAAGAGACTGTATCAAGACCGTCCGTCTCAAGCAGGTGCTCGCGAGAAGCCGCTTGCGTCCTACCCCCGCCGGTCTCTAGCCATGATCGCGCGTATATACATGGACCCATGGTGATGCGTATGTTTATCCTTGCCATCATCATTTTTCTCATATTATTTTAAGATATGAGCGAAATCCAACGCTCAGGTAGGCCACACACATATAACTGTGGCACTTAATGCTTCTATGCATTTAATTAGGGGTGCACACGGTTTGGTTTGGTCCAGTTCTGGGGTGAAACCGGAATCGAACCATTCCTAACGGTTCTAGGAAATTCGGAATCGGAACCGAACCATTGGCACCCTAGAACGGAACCGTTAAAACTGGTTCAGTTCCAGATCAGTTCCACGGTTCTGAGCTTTTTATAATCTAGCCCAATTGCAAGCCCATGTCCATCCATGTTGTGGTCCATTTGATGAATGGTATAGATATTGTATAAGGTGTGCAAAAATACATTTACGAAAATAATTGTTCTAGAGAAAATAATTATAAGGTGTGTAAAAATAACTTGGTTCGGTTCGAGGTTCGGTTCCACGGTTCGGTTCTACGGATTGGATCCACGGTTTGGTTCTACGTATCGGTTCACGGTTCGGTTCGGTTCTACGTACTCCTAAACCGAGAACCGAACCGATGCCACCGGTTCTTTGATTTTTGGAACCGGAACCGGTGCACTCTAGAACCGGACCAAACCGAACTGTTTAGTCTGTTCCGGTTCGGTTCCACAGTTCTACCGGTTAAATGTACACCCGTACATTTAATGCAACTAAGCTTATTACTTGGTGTGGTACACTTGAGCATTGGATTTGCCCTCATTTTTATACCTCATATCTAGGAAGTAGAATGGACGGTGTGGATAAATAGGTAAATCACCATGGTCCCCACAAAAATCTGTTCGCTCGTGGCGGGAGACGGGCTGGGGTATTACGCAAGCGGCCTCCGTGCTAGTGGGGGTATTACCAGTACCTATTCCCCGTCCAATACATCTTAGCCACCCGTACATCTGCTCGCTGAAAAATCATTTACAGTTCAAAATCGTTTCCGCTGGACATGAGTTCATGTTTAAATGATCCAAGCCGTTTATGTAATAGACCTCATCGTGGTTGGGTGATACCTTTTGTCATCTATTTATATATTCTTTTGAATATGGACCGTCGCCTTTTAATCATTTTTTCCTGTGGAAAATTGACAGTCTCCTACAATCTCATCGGTATCAACGTTCAGCGGTCCATCATATAAACAGTTTGGATCGTTGAACTACCCCCACATTCAACTGCTACAGTTTCAACCTAAAAAATAACAACACGTCATGGTGTACCGTAACAAACCTCTCCAGAAAATTAAGGGCATTGCAAACCTCTTTCCTAGGGCCGGGTAACATCCTTGTGGGTGTTACTCTTACCTCAGGGCCCATCTTGATGATGTGTTCTATATCCACGCCGTTCATCCGTTTCTTCATTCCATTTAAAGTACATAGTTCCAAAAATTAAGAAGATCTAAATCTCAGGTAGACCACACCACAGGAAACTGTAATGATTGAACACTTCACCATTAAAACCTTCAAAGGGATCATTGTAAGGCTTTCATAACTTGTATTTTAAATCAAACCTGTTTATAAGGTAAAGAAGACCTAGATGAAGGGAAAATACAAAGATCATATTGATCCAGAACGTTTATGGTCCACAAAAAGATTTTAATGGTCATTCACCACTGTTTCCATTGGTGTGGTCCAATTAAAATTTAAGTCTTTTGAATTTTATAATTTCTTCCTAAATTGAGATGCAAAAGACAGATGCACTGCGTGGATATACAAAATATTCATCAAGGTGGGTCCCAAATGGTAAGGGTTAACACCCACCAAGGTGTTACCCGGCTAACACCTAATCCGCTCCCATTTCCTCGAACTTTACAGCTCCCGGTTTCATGGAATATTAAATACAGGGTTTCTTTTTTCGATGAGGCGCCTGTTTGGCCAGGCAGATCCCACGGTATCAGGAGGGATGGGATCGGCAATATTCTGGGATAGGCATGACGAGCCAAACAGATCTGGTGAACTTGTCCTGAGATATCAGCAATCCCATGGATCTTAAGACAATTTACTGACATCACCATTATTATCTTAAAATTGATCCTATCCCTTGGTTGGATGGATTGGAAGGTAAAATCCTGGGATATGCAGGGCCTGCCAAACGGACCCGGTGAACTTATCCCGGAATATAAGCAATCCCATGAATCATAAGACAATCCACTGACACCTCCATCAGGACCTTAAAATTGTTCCCATCCCTCCTAATACCATGTGATCTGCCCGGCCAAACAGCCCTCATGGAACAACCTAGGAGATCTGGTAGGTTGGCACACGTGTTAGAAATCCAGGCAATTCATCAGGTAGGGACCACCGAGAATATGCCATGGACAAAAGATAATATCCATCTGCTAATCAGACATGAAGTTCTTATGACGAAAATTGGACGATCAGAAAAAGCCTAACAATAAAAATTCAACATAAATTCGTGAATCACGTGATAAGCTTACTACTGCGATTTCTGGCACATGATATATTCGCATTCCGCCTTCCTTGATAAATGACCTGGATCTGTGACATGTGCTTTGAACGCACGGATTTCTGACACGTATTCCGGGCCCTCAGCCGGTGTGCCGCTCCGTAATAACGACTCACGATTATATATAATAAAGAGAGAAGGAAGCAAAAGTCCCACGACCAGCTCGAGTATCGAGAAGGACCATAACAGCCTGAAATTTCTTGCTCTCCAAGCTAGATCTCGGAAGAACATACACGTTTCTCTGGTACATATGCGCGTTTTTGTTATGAAATGCTTCAGATTTCTTGGAATTTGGAGTATTCCCTTTGTTTTTTCTTTTTTGAAAATTCCGTGAGTTGTTTTCATCTGACAGTTCAAGGCGATTTTTTTGGTGTGTAAGATCCTTTCCAGTTCTTTTCTTTCCATAATGTAATTTGAAAATATTTGTGCGTTTGGAAATTCCGGGAATTTTTCGTTGTATACATGCTGATCTAGTGTGTAATCCAGACCCTTAGTTCTTTGTTTGTTTGTTTAGGAGATCTGGACAGGCGTTTTTACTGTTAGATTAGTGGAATATCAGCTCCTTCGCCTTCTGATTTTTTCTTTTTTTCTTTTTTTACTTTCTATTGATCACATCGGGTGGGCCACGCCGGATGTTTTTCATCCCGAATTATTTATTGATTCGAACAGTGTGGCCCACCTGATGACGCTTTCCATCCCGAGCAAAGTGCAGTATTAGACACCGCATCCCGAGTTTTTTTTTTTTTTTTTTTCCTGCTTGTTAGTTTTGCATGCTTTCCAGATCCATGGATTGTTTTTCATTGATATTTGAATTAGAAAAAAAAAAAAAAAAAGGAAAAAGCAAAGATAGAAATTATCGTATTCGAAATAGGATCTGTTTGGCAGTAAATTCACCCTTGCATTTTGACTTTTTGGCAGAGATTGTGAGAAGCTCTTCGGAGGACGATTGGGATTTTTTTCGTCTGTAATTTGAGAAAGGTATGTCCAAACACTCCTTTACCCGTTTTCAAACGTGCGAATCTGGCACGTATCGGATATCTGGGCTGTGCGTGAGGTGGACCTGGGGATCCACCGAAGCCGCGTCCGAAAACATCGGCCAGTTGGACCCATCGGCTAGGGTTAGACGCAGTACGAAATTGATGGATTGATTGAAATATCTTGCCAACTGTCCGTGTTCAAAGAACGTGTGCGCCTATTCAGCGGGCTCGCCTCGTTTCCGTGTCACGTGATGTATGGATCGGACGTCCCACACACGTGACTTTGAATTTACCGGTACGTATTGGTGTGTAGCTGTAGCAAGGGTTTCGACCGGGTACGATTCCACCTTACCACAGTATGGTACGGGGCAGGTCTCCACAAGCTGAGTACATCTTAAATGATGATCCGAACCGTTCTTGTTCTGGCCACTATGCAACCTGGGCCATCCTAACAATCATTTGTTGATCCAATAACTGCATCCGAAGATGAATTTTTAACGGGTCGTATTCAAAGGTTAGGATCATCAGTGCTTCAATGAAGCATGATAATAAGACCATAGCTTCCATACGGTAGTAATGAGAACATGAACGGTTGAGATCATTCAAAGCCTGAAACCCGGGGTGTAAAGGGGCCACAGTACTGTAATGTGGGCAGAAGAAAATGCACCCTACTTTAAGAACTGATCACATACACGCAAGGTACAGTAGCCATGTTTCCTGCCGATATGCCGCTTGTGCAGTACATCAGAACCATGAAAACGAGAGGGCCCCACCGTCAATATCAAAGGAGTGGGCCACACGATTAGAATCAATGGTCCAGATCAAGATACGGGTGTTCCCCACCTAGTAAGCGGATCACATGATTCTCAACAGCTTTGGCCTACTGTTCTAGTGGTAATGATGTGGTAAACAAGTGGCGGAAAGGATGGTACGGTCCCGCGACTTGTGGCACCGTTGCCTGTGTGATCAGTTGAATCCTACTCTCACCGCAAAAGCCGATTTGACACTTGTGAGATGTGGGCCGTTCATCCAGTGGATCGCAAAAGAGGCTGTTCTTGTCATCAGTGGTCGCGTGTTCCTCGTATGTCCATAGGTCAAATAGCCACCTTTAACCATTGAATTCTTTTCACACATGCGGGGCCCACCTGAAGACGCGTTAGACTGAATTTCGGTGACATACAAGAGGGGCCCACTTGATGAACAGTTCAGATTCCTTGCAAAAGCGACACACCGTGGGTACCCATCACATGTCTCAAAGAAGAGCTAGCATCCGTGATTGTCTATTGACGTTTACGGCAGACCCCATTCTTTCAGGTGGACCGTCCCTCCTAGATTTCGGGGGAACGGATTGGCTACTGCCCCTGCCACCAGCAAATGGCTGGTGGTCGGTGCTCTGTGGGCCCCACAATGATGTATGTGTTTCATCCATGCTGTCCATATATTTTTTACGATCATTTTATGAGACAAGAAAAAAAAATGAGTTATATCCCAATCTCAAAGTTGACCACGTTACAGGAAACAGTGTTAATGAGCGTTGACCATTAAAAACCTTTTGAGGGCCATAAATGTTTTCGATCAAGCTGATCTTTGTTTTTTACCTTCATCTGGGCCTGCATGACCTAATCAACAGATTGGATGTCAAATAAACAGTACAGTGGACCTTAGGAGGATTTTAATGGTGGATATCCAATCACTATTGTTTTCCTGTGGTGTGGTCCACCTGAGATTTATATCCATCTCATTTTTGGGATCAAGCACTAAAATGATCTTTAAAAATGGATTAACGGAATGGATGAAACATATACATCATTGTGGGGCCCACAGAGGACCGACCACCAGCCACGGGGCTGGTGGCAGGGGGAGTAGCCACGGGGCTGGTCCAGAGTAGTCAATGTGCCTTTTTTGGAGACGCGGATTGGGTACTACCCCCGTCTGTCCCCGCTCGGCAGATGCTGGGGCCCACCGTGATGCGTTGGTTTTATCACACCGTCCATTCATTTTACCATTTCATATAGGGTAAAGGCCCAGGAGATCCAAGGCTCAAGTGGACCACACCACAGGAAACAGCAGTGATTGTGCCCACATTGAAACCTTGCTAGGGCCCCACCCTGTTTGATATCATCTTGATCTAAAACTTTTGTGTGGTCCACTTGAGCATTGAATCTCCCTCATTTTTTGGCATATACACTAAAACGATACGGCTAAGTGGATCGACGGTGTGGATAAACCCATACATCAGGGTGGCCACTCCAGCTTTTGCCGAGCTCGGACAGGGAGTACCTAGCCCGTGTCCCTTTTGTGGATCCCTGTTTGTGCCCAAAATTTAGGGTTGGACGTGAATCAAGATCTGAATTCACAGTTGGGATCCATTGATCCGGTTCAGGTTAGGGTTGGACGTGAATCAAGATCTGAATTCGGTTCAGGTTCGTGTCCTTGTCCTAGGATCTGATTGATAAACGAGTCCGATTTGGGCTGACACTGATCCTCCTAGATTTTACCGGTTCACACCTCTAGGTCATCATTCAGATTTGTACCTGATTTGTGACTGGCAGGGCAGGTTGGGCCGGGTTCCTGATCTTGGGGTCTGATAAATGATTAGGTTAGATAGGGGGCTGACCTACGATCAATTTAAATTTGATTGAATCTGGACAGTTGAATGTTTTCGTTTTAACCATTCATTAGACATCTCTTTTTATTTACGAGAGATCTACAGTGGGGCACATGATTTGGATGGATGATGAAACGTATGGGCCTTAACGACAATCACGTTTTTTTGCTTTTGTTGCATGCGTCGTTCTAGAAGCAAGCCCCATTTATTTGGATTCAACGAACAAGCTATTTGGGCTCCTAATTCAATGCCAGGCCACATGAAAAAAACGTTGTATTGTATTAAAGCTCTATAAAAACCCAAGTTGTAATAATGCTCTCTTCCATTCTAATCTCTTGTTGCAGCCATGTTCAAATAGCATACACCCAGTCCTCTCAGCTTAGTATTTTGCATTTGAAGGAGAGAGATTGCAGCTTGGTCTTTGACTCTTGCCATCTGAAGAGAGCTGAGCATTTGAAGAAAAAGGTGTGAAGTGTTCTAAAATGGCATTGTCAAGGATTCTAAGAAGTAGCTTAAGTCAGTCATTAGCTGCTAATTCAGCAGCAAAAATATCCATTAGCAATGACATAAACCAGAATGGTATGGTTTCCACCAGCCAATGCTACTCATCTTTGACTAGAAACGTTGCGCCAAACAGCGATTTCAAGTCCCAAACTATGGATTATATCAGTTTTTGGAGAAGGGGAATAAGCGTATCGCCTCACCGCCAACTCCCTTTAGCCGAGAGGGTTATTGAGGATTCGACTCGGAGTTTGACGATAGGAAGCTATTACCGGGGTTGGGGCCAACAAAGCCGCACGAGAAGCCGAGGGTCGTCGTTTTGGGTACCGGGTGGGCCGCCTGCCGGTTTCTGAAAGGGCTGGACACGAAGATGTATGACGTTGTTTGCATATCGCCAAGGAATCATATGGTTTTCACTCCTCTACTCGCGTCTACTTGCGTGGGGACGCTTGAATTCCGGTCAGTCGCCGAGCCGGTTAGTCGGATACAGCCTGCATTGGCAGGTTCTCCCAATTCTTACTTCTACCTGGCCTCTTGTAAAGGAATCAACATGGACAAACATGAAGTGAGTATGCTCATCTATGTCTCCAAAGGCATTCATGCATGCATACATAGCAAAACTACTCTGAATTGTTTTTGCCATTCGTTCGTCGCATACATGCATTCATGCATCCAAAGAAACATTGTCTGGAAATGGGGTTACTTTCGGTAATTTAAGCTATTCGTCAAGGGTCCCATAAAGGATAATCGGTACCCTCACTATCTCGTATCCGATGATCCTAGCCTTATTTATGCAAAAGGACTAATATTACCAAATGGTCCACATTGATCCAGCACTGTATAATTCCTTTATTTCCCCATTACTCTTGTGTCCCTTTCTGAGGGTGGAATAATTAGAAACTACTCTGATTTCATTTCTTTTGAATCAGGTTTATTGTGAGACAATTAGCAATGATGGACTCTCTCATGATCCTTATCGCTTTAAGGTGGCATATGATAAGCTAGTCATTGCAGCCGGGGCCGATCCCTTAACTTTCAACATCAATGGGGTGAAGGAACATGCGCTTTTTCTCCGTGACGTACCACATGCTCAAGAAATACGAAGGAAGCTCCTTTTGAATCTCATGCTCTCTGAAAATCCTGGTGAGTTATGTTGCTTCTCTCGCTACTGATGGATTACAATGAATTGATACTGTAGGAATTTCATTTGTTTTGATGACTGACTGACTTATCTGGAAGTCTAGACTATTCTACTTTTCTACTATTGATGATGTCCTGTTGGAAAGCTATTTAATCTGACTATATTTCGACTAAGAATTAGGGACCTGTAACATTGGAGTTGTATCAGAAAGGGAGTAAGTAGAGGTTGGAATATGAGGATTAAGTTTTTAGTGACCATCATGGATTTGGTGTTTCATAATTCAATTATCCATTTTGAACTTTGTGGCTATGAACGGTTGACCCCTCAATAATGTGGTAATTTTCATGATGTTGTTCATGAACTGAGTCATGCCTCTTGGACTTGCAAGTGATTAAATATAAATCAAGGCTGCATTTGCATGCTTAATTGATTTGGATTGCAGTAAATAAAGTGGAAATAAGCCTAGTGGGACCAACCCCACTCCATCATTATGAGGGACTACCCAAATAGCCATTCAGATCATTTCAAGACCAGCTTGAAAGGCATGAGATTGCCATATTGAGTCTATGATCATTATAGAATCCCACCTCCATTTTGGTCAATGCTTCTATATGTAGTTGAACTATTGGTATTCAGTCCAACTGAGCATCCTAACTAGCCTTGCACAAAATTGAATAATTAAATTGTTCTGTATTAGTTGGGAACAAATTTTCATTGCTCTCGAAAGGCTCTTCAATTGGTTTGCTCACTTTCACAAATGAAATAAACTGTCAACCCAAGGTAAAGAATTGTAGTAGATTTCACTTTGCTTGCGGTCAATTAAGAATCCACAGGCAGATGAGCTTCCTATGGTTATAGTCCATTTGTTTATACTTATTGAGGCTTAGTTCTCTGTGGCAATTGATCTGTTCATCTAACAAGGCCACTGTTTAGGAGCTACGTCTTAAATGATTTTGGTAATTGGTACTATTATATTTTTTTCTAAAATTGTTGTTTGCTTTGGTGAGTGCAAGTGGACGAGCTTATCAGAACAGAATCCTTTAGTGTCCTCTTTTTCTAGTTTCGAGCTTGTTATTGCCAGTAATAGTAGATTCTATCTGTTTTCCTTTATGCATGTTTTATATGCTATACTTGCTAGGTTAATATTTATTTAACAATATCTTTTAATGTTATTAATGAATGGAACAAAAGTGCAAGTGAATAAAGTTTGTCAAGGTCAACCTTTTCACGAAGGAAAATGTTGTTTTGTACTACTTGAGATTTTATCATAGAGCAAACTACTTTTATGAATTTAGAGTTAGTATAGAAACTTATGAGAGCATTTTGTATGCTGATCTACTCATCTTGACTATTATAAAGAGAATAGTTTGTGATAATGCATCCCTATACCTTTGCCTCCTCAACACCAAAAAAATGTCAACCCTGATACAATATCCAACCTTATATTCATCATCAACACAAAGTCACTAGATTTTATTTTATTTTTTGTTAATGGGGCAAAAGTTTTCAGCTTCATTCTTCTTATGGAAACCCAAAAGGCCAAAACTCACTTTTCTTACACAGACATGTAGAGTACTAACTCGCTTTGTTGTCTATAGGCATATCGGAAGAAGAAAAGAAGCGCCTCTTACACTGTGTTGTCATTGGAGGCGGCCCCACAGGTGTTGAGTTCAGCGGTGAACTAAGTGATTTCATCATGAAAGATGTACGTGAACGGTATTCTCATGTTAAGGACCACATTCGTGTCACCCTCATAGAGGTATGTTTTGTATCTTTTCTATTCTTTTATGCAATGAATGGAGAAATAAAAAAGATGTGAAATCATTAGATAAAACTGTTGCTGTGTTCTTGTATAGGCAAATGAAATCTTGTCGTCATTTGATGTTGGACTGAGGCAATATGCAACCAAGCATTTGACTAAGGTAATCTTGCACAAGCTCATCACTTCGACATGAGCACAATGCTTATTGAGGATTTTATTTATACAAAAATGATATTGAATTATCTATGCTCAAAATTTATATTAGTGCGGTGTTCGCCTTGTGCGGGGTGTCGTGAAAGAAGTGCACCAAAAAAAGATAGTCCTCAACGATGGGACCAATGTTCCCTATGGTCTACTAGTCTGGTCTACAGGGGTCGGCCCCTCGCAATTTGTGAAATCACTAGGTCTTCCTGAGTCTCATGGCGGAAGGTATTGTGGCAAAGCAGTCCAATGACTATATTTTTCATCTGCATTCTTTATGCTCTTTCTTGTTTATTAAACTTTTCAATGAGCATCCCTCTAATTATACTTGTCACGGTTTGATATAGAATCGGTATTGATGAGTGGTTGCGAGTTCCTTCAGTAGAAGATGTGTTTGCACTTGGAGATTGTGCTGGTTTTCTTGAACAGACAGGGAAGCAAGTTCTTCCAGCTCTAGCTCAGGTTGACAACCTTTGTCGTATTGTATCATCTTCTTATTTTCTTTGTTCTTAGTATGATATCTGACAATGAGAAACAATAAAAATGGTGTCAACTGCTCTCTCTCAGTCCAAAATGAAATCACCAATACATTCAACCAATTAAATATCTACTTGGGCTCGCTTCTAAAAACTAGCTTAGTCTGTTTTTTGTGATAGTTCTTTTATATAACCACTCATGCCCTTCGCACAGGTCGCAGAGAGGGAAGGCAAGTACCTAGCAGAGCTTTTCCGTAAGATAGGAAAGCAGAATGGAGGCAAAGCTTTCAGTTCCAAAGACATCCCTCTAGGAGATCCTTTTGTCTACAAACACCTCGGAAGCATGGCATCTGTAGGGCGTTATAAAGCACTGGTCGATCTACGCCAAAGCAAGGTAATTAAGGCTTCATTTTATTTTTTATTTACTCTAATCCTTAATTTACCTTATCATTCTAACAATAAAAATCTAGTAGTGTGTAGCTTATGCCTCACACTATATATCTTACGCATCACGCTTTAAAGGGGTGAACACTATGTTGCATGTTGTTTCCTATTTAAAACACTGATATAAACATTATAAGTTGTCCTGGAATAAAACAAGTTGTTGCCTATACCTCCATATAATTTCCTTTGACGTTCCAAGCTCAAAAAAGGAAGAGATAAGAGAACCTTATGGAGAACGTGGTCAGAAATCTATAGTAGAATCTGACTAATTTATTAACTTTATGCTATTATACCAAGATAGACCTAAACTTAAGTGAGAATGGATGAAGAGGTGTCCACGCACACTTTCATTAATCCATGTAGGCCGTAGACCCACACATTGGAGTGTGACACCTTTTATTTTCTACTCAAGTCGACCACCCATGTGAACCTTTAGAATGTGTGTGGTAGGGTTGGTAATGGGCTGGTAGGCCGAAGAGGGTATCCGAGCTCGGCTTGACACAGACTAGGTATCGGTGTATTTAACTGGATGCTGATGCGGGTCTAGATTTTAAAGTGAGCCCGATTAATAATTGCAATGGGTGTTGGCGTATGTATGCCTACCTATACCTGGACTTAGCGACGTGGGTTTGGGTATTAAAGTAAGCCCGATTAATAATTGCAATGGGTGTTGGCATATGCCTACCTATACCTGAACTTAGCGATGCGGGTTTGGGTATTAAAGTAAGCCCGATTAGTAATTGCATTGTGTGTGAGTGTATGCCTACCCATACCTGGACTTAGCTTGTAGCTAATTATAATATCTATTAGCTCAATGGTAGAGTGCGTTCCTGATAATTGCGTCGTTGTGTCTAGGACTATTAATTTACATACATATACAATACTTCAATTAATTTATAATAAGTTATTGTTTATTTTTAATTACAATTAGCATTTTTTTTTAATTCACAAAACTGTTGAAGGAGGCTGGTTCCGCTAACCATCCGATTGTATTGGAAACCACAACACACTAATAACCATATGATCAACAATGCGAGTGCATTAGTCACTCGTAATAGAATGCATTTTCTTTTCTGAGTTAGAATTCAGAATCCAGATTTCTAGTCTTGTGACGTATCATGTTGTAGATTTTTGTTGAGATCTCTTCCCATTCAGCTTTATAATTTAGCACTAAATTCAAATCTCTCTTTTGCCTTTCATTTGCAGGATGCAAAGGGCCTTTCGCATGCAGGGTTTATCAGCTGGCTGATCTGGCGTTCTGCATACCTGACACGTGTCCTCAGTTGGAGGAATAGGTTCTATGTGGCTGTTAACTGGGCCACCACGTTTGTTTTCGGCCGCGACAACACCAGGATAGGCTGATGTGACACTATTCAATACTTAGCTGGATGCCACATAGCAATCTCCCGATGAGGGTCGCAATCAATGGCATCAGCTTCAATTTTGGTTCTTTTTCTCCTTTTCGCCAATAAAATCTTTGTAAGAGCGATTTTTTTTCTCATGGTTTCACCCTTATTACTAAAATCGAATATGGCCCATTTTTCATCTTCTGTTTTTCCCTCCTGCTGATCTTGTGGACCTTAAAATCATGTCCAAGCTCGGCCCATGACAACCGTAACAAGCCTGAACTCGGACTGCGGTTTTATAAAAGCAATGCGGACACTGGTCTTATTTGCAGAAGATTGGCTCTAGCCCATGGTCCAAAAATGAGACCCAAGCATGGATTCATCATTCAAGTAGCGGTTTTGGAGTACAATTTGCTCTGACTCGGTCAGGTGTGATCTTGAATCTGATACAATTTTTTGGATCATAGTCTAAAGCTGGACCTACTGTTGGAGCAATGAGCTAGATTAACTAGGCCAGATCTATAAATGGCCATCAATGGTCGTCAACAATTACATAGACAGACCAGTATAGTGGTTCTCGAAACCATGAAGAATTATAGACATGACTCCAAATGTCCATTTGCGCCGCGTGGATGGAATGAATTGTGTTGGGCCCGTCTGTACATGAGTCATTCTCCAAAGGTCTCAGAAGTAATAGAATCGTGGGTTGGCAAAGGGCCAGGCAAAATCAATATTTTCAATAGGCCTGACCTGACTAGTTCAAAATCTGGGACGGAACTAACCCTAGGCCGGGCCATTGCCCATTGTATGATGCAAGTCCCACAATGACTTGAGGATGTGATGGTTATGATTTTCAGCTTGCAACGTCTCTTAGGTGGGCCCCACCAGGTGTTGTGTCAGCACAGTGTAAGGTGGTGCAGTGTTGGTTATTAAAGGTGTTGCTTTGCAATTTAGCTACATGACCACATGTGTTACAAACGACATAATTCTAGTTATGTTTGTGCAAAGTATTTAAGTGTTAGACATGCCAAAGTGATATTCCACTTACAATCAAACTGAATGCCTTGTGACTCTAGATGCTGAAATGGCAGATTAGGCCTAGATTTGTGTAGATTTGCTTGACTATTCAACCACCAATTGATAAGATGATCAGATGATTTGTGAAGGAGATGATAAGTCCTTATAGTGGATTCTTTTTGCCTTGAAAATATGAGCTTTTTAAACAACAATGATAGCTTAGTCACATTCCTTATCAAAAGCAATGCAAAGGTAGATTATTATTTTATTTTATTTTTTAAAAGAAAGAGGGTGTTTAAGCGGTCAAAATGTCCATATCCCTAATGGTCTTTCAAACCTGGAGAGTCATGAAAAATTTAGACAGCTGTTGGTTTTGGTCAACAAGTCATGACCAGAAGATCACTTAGGATTTAGAGAGTTGGGGATCTGATGACAAGATTATATATATTTAAACTTGAACTAATCGACTTGTTGTAGCGATGCGTTGGACAAAAGTGAAAAACTAAACTAAACTACATGAAGTGCGTTGAACTTGCCACAACATTGTGCTGGATAAAAGTTGGGGGATTTAAACTAAATTAATTGAATTAGGTGTCAATGAGGGGCAAAAGAAAGGGAGATGTCATTGAGTTAAAAAGAAAAAGGCAATGTTGAAGTGAAAAGGATTTGTGTTGATTATGTTGGTGCAAGGCCCCGAGCTCTTATATTTGTTGCTTTTATAAGTTTCGATGAGATGGCGGCCACATAGAAAACTCTATAGTTTCCATAAATGGTCTTCTAATTAGATAGCGGCATTATTGTCGTATGTTTTATTAGAATCTAGATTTCTTTAAGTGTTTACGCCACCATAATAATGATGTATGTCTTCAAATGGCTTAATCCAGTTTAATAGCCTTTTAATATGCCATGTATGCTCAACATATGTAATTCTCTCAAAGAAAGAGTTCTGCGATACAATTAAGCCAAGAGTCTATCAGGTAGTCGCTAGTCGAGGGTGCCTTACATCCACTATAAAGGTTTTCTTCAAATGGCCACTCCAGCTTTTGCCGAGCTCGGACAGGGAGTACCTAGCCCGTGTCCCTTTTGTGGATCCCTGTTTGTGCCCAAAAGTTAGGGTTGGACGTGAATCAAGATCTGAATTCACAGTTGGGTTCCATTGATCCGGTTCAGGTTAGGGTTGGACGTGAATCAAGATCTGAATTCGTAGTTGGGATCCATTGATTCGGTTCAGGTTCGTGTCCTTGTCCTAGGATCTGATTGATAAACGAGTCCAATTTGGGCTGACACTGATCCTCCTAGATTTTACCGGTTCACACCTCTAGGTCATCATTCGGATTTGTACCTGATTTGTGACTGGCAGGGCAGGTTGGGTCGGGTTCCTGATCTTGGGGTCTGATAAATGATTAGGTTAGATAGGGGGCTGACCCTACGATCAATTTAAATTTGATTGAATCTGGACAGTTGAATGTTTTTGTTTTAACCATTCATTAGACATCTCTTTTTATTTACGAGAGATCTACAGTGGGGCACATGATTTGGATGGATGATGAAACCGTATGGGCCTTAACGACAATCACGTTTTTTTGCTTTTGTTGCATGCGTTGTTCTAGAAGCAAGCCCCATTTATTTGGATTCAATGAACAGCTATTTGGGCTCCTAATTCAATGTCAGGCCACATGGAAAAAAACGTTGTATTGTATTAAAGCTCTATAAAAACCCAAGTTGTAATAATGCTCTCTTCCATTCTAATCTCTTGTTGCAGCCCATGTTCAAATAGCATACACCCAGTCCTCTTAGCTTAGTATTTTGCAATTGAAGGAGAGAGATTGCAGCTTGGTCTTTGACTCTTGCCATCTGAAGAGAGCTGAGCATTTGAAGAAAAAGGTGTGAAGTGTTCTAAAATGGCATTGTCAAGGATTCTAAGAAGTAGCTTAAGTCAGTCATTAGCTGCTAATTCAGCGGCAAAAATATCCATTAGCAATGACATAAACTAGAATGGTATGGTGTCTGCCAGCCAACGCTACTCATCTTTGACTAGAAATGTTGCGCCAAACAGCGATTTCAAGTCCCAAACGATGGATTATATCGGTTTTTGGAGAAGGGGAATAAGCGTATCGCCTTTAGCCGAGAGGGTTATTGAGGATTCCGACACAGAGTTTGACGATAGGAAGCTATTACCGGGGTTGGGGCCAACAAAGCCGCACGAGAAGCCGAGGGTCGTCGTTTTGGGTACTGGGTGGGCCGCCTACCGGTTTCCGAAAGGGCTGGACACGAAGATGTATGACGTTGTTTACATATCGCCAAGGAATCATATGGTTTTCACTCCTCTACTTGCGTCTACTTGCGTTGGGATGCTTGAATTCCGGTCAGTCGCCGAGCCGGTTTGTAGGATACAGCCAGCATTGGCAGGTTCTCCCAATTCTTACTTCTACCTGGCCTCTTGTAAAGGAATCGACATGGACAAACATGAAGTGAGTATGCTCATCTATGTCTCCAAAGGCATTCATGCATGCATACATAGCAAAACTACTCTGAAATGTTTTTGCCATTCGTTCGTCGCGTACATGCATTCATGCATCCATAGAAACATTGTCTGGAATGGGGTTACTTTCGGTAATTTAAGTTGTTCGTCAAGGGTCCCATAAAGGATGATCGGTACCCTCACTATCTCGTATCCGATGATCCTAGCCTTATTTATGCAAAAGGACCAATATTACCAAATGGTCCACATTGATCCAGCACTGTATAATTCCTTTATTTCCCCATTAATCTTGTGTCCCTTTCTGAGGGTGGAATAATTAAAAACTACTCTGATTTCATTTCTTTTGAATCAGGTTTATTGTGAGACAATTAGCAATGATGGACTCTCTCATGATCCTTATCGCTTTAAGGTGGCATATGATACGCTAGTCATTGCAACCGGGGCTGATCCCTTAACTTTCAACATCAATGGGGGGAAGGAACATGCGCTTTTTCTCCATGATGTACCACATGCTCAAGAAATACGAAGGAAGCTCCTTTTGAATCTCATGCTCTCTGAAAATCCTGGTGAGTTATGTTGCTTCTCTCGCTACTGATGGATTACAATGAATTGATACTGTAGGAATTTCATTTGTTTTGATGACTGACTGACTTATCTGGAAGTCTATACTATTCTACTTTTCTACCATTGATGATGTCCTGTTGGAAAGCTATTTAATCTGACTATATTTCGACTAAAAACTAGGGACCTATAACAATGGAGTTGTATCAGAAAGGAAGTAGAGGTTGGAATATGAGGATTAAGTTTTTAGTGACCATCATGGATTTGGTGTTTCAGAATTCAATTATCCATTTTGAACTTTGTGGCTATGAATGGTTGACCCCTCAATAATGTGGTAATTTTCATGATGTTGTTCATGAACTGAGTCATGCCTCTTGGACTTGCAAGTGATTAAATATGAATGAAGGCTGCATTTGCATGCTTAATTGATTTGGATTGCAGTAAATCAAGTGGAAATAAGCCTAGTGGGTCCAACCCCACTCCATCATTATGAGGGACTACCCAAATAGCCATTCAGATCATTTCAAGACCAGCTTGAAAGGCATGAGATTGCCATATTGGGTCTATGATCATTATGGAATCCCACCTCCATTTTGGTCAATGCTTCTATATGTAGTTGAACTGTTGGTATTCAGTCCAACTGAACATCCTAACTAGC
Organism: Magnolia officinalis; assembly: GCA_021015155.1. Taxonomy (NCBI): domain Eukaryota; kingdom Viridiplantae; phylum Streptophyta; class Magnoliopsida; order Magnoliales; family Magnoliaceae; genus Magnolia; species Magnolia officinalis. Next base: position 955,346 of record JAJHSJ010000002.1, read on the forward strand.
CTTGCACAAAATTGAATAATTAAATTGTTCTGTATTGGTTGGGAACAAATTTCCATTGCCCTCGGAAGGCTCTTCAATTGGTTTGCTCACTTTCACAAATGAAATAAACTGTCAACCCAAGGTAAAGAATTGCAGTAGATTTCACTATGCTTGCGGTCAATTAAGAATCCACAGGCAGATGAGCTTCCTATGGTTATAGTCCCTTTGTTTATACTTATTGAGGCTTAGTTCTCTGTGGCAGTTGATCTGTTCATCTAATAAGGCCACTGTTTAGGAGCTATGTCTTAAATGATTTTGGTAATTGGTACTATTCTATTTTTTCTAAAACTGTTGTTTGCTTTGGTGAGTGTAAGTGGACGAGCTTATCAGAACAAAATCCTTAAGTGTCCTCTTTTTCTAGTTTTGAGATTGTTATTACCAGTAATAGTAGATTCTATCTGTTTTCCTTTATGCATGTTTTATATGCTATACTTGCTAGGTTAATATTTATTTAACAATATCTTTTAATGTTATCAATGAATGGAACAAAAGTGCAAGTGAATAAAGTTTGTCAAGGTCAACCTTTTCACGAAGGAAAATGTTGTTTTGTACTACTTGAGATTTTATCATAGAGCAAACTACTTTTATGAATCTAGAGTTAGTATAGAAGCTTGTTTGTGATAATGCATCCCTATACCTTTGCCTCCTCAACACCAAAAAAATGTCAACCTTGATACAATATCCAACCTTATATTCATCATCAACACAAAGTCACTAGATTTTATTTTATTTTTTGTTAATGGGGCAAAAGTTTTCAGCTTCATTCTTCTTATGTCAACCCAAAAGGCCAAAACTCACTTTTCTTACACAGACATGTAGAGTACTAACTCACTTTGTTGTCTATAGGCATATCGGAAGAAGAAAAGAAGCGCCTCTTACACTGTGTTGTCATTGGAGGTGGCCCCACAGGTGTTGAGTTCAACGGCGAACTAAGTGATTTCATCATGAAAGATGTACGTGAACGGTATTCTCATGTTAAGGACGACATTCGTGTCACCCTCATAGAGGTATGTTTTGTATCTTTTCTATTCTTTTATGCAATGAATGAAGAAATAAAAAAGATGTGAAATCATTAGATAAAACTATTGCTTTGTTCTTGTATAGGCAAATGAAATCTTGTCGTCATTTGATGTTGGACTGAGGCAATATGCAACCAAGCATTTGACCAAGGTAATCTTGCACAAGCTCATCACTTTGACATGAGCACAATGCTTATTGAGGATTTTATTTATACAAAAATGATATTGAATTATCTATGCTCAAAATTTATATTAGTGCGGTGTTCGCCTTATGCGGGGTGTCGTGAAAGAAGTGCACCAAAAAAAGATAGTCCTCAACGATGGGACCAATGTTCCCTATGGTCTACTAGTCTGGTCTACAGGGGTCGGCCCCTCGCAATTTGTGAAATCACTAGGTCTTCCTGAGTCTCATGGCGGAAGGTATTGTAGCAAAGCAGTCCAATGACTATATTTTTCATCTGCATTCTTTATGCTCTTTCTTGTTTATTAAACTTTTCAATGAGCATCCCTCTAATTATACTTGTCACGGTTTGATATAGAATCGGTATTGATGAGTGGTTGCGAGTTCCTTCAGTAGAAGATGTGTTTGCACTTGGAGATTGTGCTAGTTTTCTTGAACAGACAGGGAAGTAAGTTCTTCCAGCTCTAGCTCAGGTTGGCAACCTTTGTTGTATTGTAGTATCTTCTTATTTTCTTTGTTCTTAGTATGATATCTGACAATGAGAAACAATAAAAATGGTGTCAACTGCTCTCTCTCAATCCAAAATGAAATCACCAATACATTCAACCAATTAAATATCTACTTGGGCTCGCTTCTAAAAACTAGCTTAGTCTGTTTTTTGTGATAGTTCTTTTATATAATCACTCATGCCTTTTGCACAGGTCGCAGAGAGGGAAGGCAAGTACCTAGCAGAGCTTTTTCGTAAGATAGGAAAGTAGAATGGAAGCAAAGCTTTCAGTTCCAAAGACATCCCTCTAGGAGATCCTTTTGTCTACAAACACCTCGGAAGCATGGCATCTATAGGGCGTTATAAAGCACTGGTCGATCTACGCCAAAGCAAGGTAATTAAGGCTTCATTTTATTTTTTTATTTACTCTAATCCAGTTAATTTACCTTATCATTCTAACAATAAAAATCTAGTAGTGTGTAGCTTATGCCTCACACTATATATCTTACGCATCACGCTTTAAAGGGGTGAACACTATGTTGCATGTTGTTTCCTATTTAAAATACTGATATAAACATTATAAGTTGTCCTGGAATAAAACAAGTTGTTGCCTATACCTCCATATAATTTCCTTTGACGGCCCAAGCTCAAAAAGGAAGAGATAAGAGAACCTTATGGAGAATGTGGTCAGAAATCTATAGTAGAATCCAACTAATTTATTAACCTTATGCTATTATACCAAGATAGACCTAAACTTAAGTGAAAATGGATGAAGAGGTGTCCACGCACACTTTGATTAATCCATGTAGGCCGTAGACCCACACATTGGAGTGTGGCACCTTTTATTTTCTACTCAAGTCGACCACCCATGTGAACCTATAGAATGTGTGTGGTAGGGTTGGTAATGGGCTGGTAGGCCGAAGAGGGTATCCGAGCTCGGCTTGACACAGACCAGGTATCGGTGTATTTAACTGGATGCTGATGCGGGTCTAAGTATTAAAGTGAGCCCGATTAATAATTGCAATGGGGGTTGGCGTATGTATGCCTACCTATACCTGGACTTAGCGACATGGGTTTGGGTATTAAAGTAAGCCCGATTAATAATTGCAATGCGTGTTGGCATATGCCTACCTATACCTGAACTTAGCGATGCGGGTTTGGGTATTAAAGTAAGCTCGATTAGTAATTGCATTGGGTGTGAGTGTATGCCTACCCATACCTGGACTTAGCTTGCATCTAATTATAGTATCTATTAGCTCAATGGTAGAGTGCGTTCCTGATAATTGCGTCGTTGTGTCTAAGACTATTAATTTACATACATATACAATACTTCAATTAATTTATAATAAGTTATTGTTTATTTTTAATCACAATTAGCATTTTTTTTTTTAATTCACAAAACTATTGAAGGAGGCTGGTTCCGCTTACCATCCGATCGTATTGGAAACCACAATACACTAATAACCATATGATCAACAATGAGAGTGCATTAGTCACTCGTAATAGAATGCATTTTCTTTTCTAAGTTAGAATTCAAAATCCAGATTTCTGGTCTTGTGACGTATCATGCTATAGATTTTTACTGAGATCTCTTCCCATTCAGCTTTATAATTTAGCACTAAATTCAAATCTCTCTTTTGCCTTTCATTTGCAGGATGCAAAGGGCCTTTCGCATGCAGGGTTTTTCAGCTGGCTGATCTGGCATTCTGCATACCTGACACGTGTCCTCAGTTGGAGGAATAGGTTCTATGTGGCTGTTAACTGGGCCACCATGTTTGTTTTCGGCCGCGACAACACCAGGATAGGCTGATGTGACACTATTCAATACTTAGCTGGATGCCGCATAGTAATCTCCCGATGAGGGTCGCAATCAATGGCATCAGCTTCAATTTTGGTTCTTTTTCTCCTTTTCGCCAATAAAATCTTTGTAAGAGCGATTTTTTTCTCATGGTTTCACCCTTATTACTAAAATCGAATATGGCCCGTTTTTCATCCTCTGTTTTTCTCTCCTGCTGATCTTGTGGACCTTAAAATCAGGTCCAAGCTTGGCCCATGACAACCGTAACAAGCCTGAACTCGAACTGCGGTTTTATAAAAGCAATGCGGACACTGGTCTTATTTGCAGAAGATTGGCTCTAGCCCATGGTCCAAAAATGAGACCCAAGCATGGATTCATCATTCTAGTAGCGGTTTTGGAGTACAATTTGCTCTGACTCAGTCGGGTGTGATCTTGAATCTGATACAATTTTTTGGACCATAGTCTAAAGTTGGACCTACTGTTGGAGCAATGAACTAGATTAATTGGGTCAGATCTATAAATGGCCATCAGTGGTCGTCAGCAATTACATAGACGGACCGGTATAGTGGTTCTCGAAACCATGAAGAATTATAGACATGACTCCAAATGTCCATTTGCGCTGCGTGGATGGAATGAATTGTGTTGGGCCCGTCTGTACATGAGTCATTCTCCAAAGGTCTCAGAAGTGATAGAATCGTGGGCTGGCAATGGGCCAGGCAAAATCAATATTTTCAATAGGCCTGACCTGACTAGTTCAAAATCTGGGACGGAACTGACCCTAGTCCGGCCCATTGCCCATTGTATGATGCAAGTCCCACAATGACTTGAGGATGTGATGGTTATGATTTTCAGCTTGCAACGTCTCTTAGGTGGGCCCCACCAGGTGTTGTGTCAGCACAGTGTAAGGTGGTGCAGTGTTGGTTATTAAAGGTGTTGCTTTGCAATTTGGCCACATGACCACATGTGTTACAAATGACATAATTCCAGTTATGTTTGTGCAAAGTATTTAAGTGTTAGGCATGCCAAAGTGATATTCCACTTACAATCAAACTGAATGCCCTGTGACTCTAGATGCTGAAATGGCGGATTAGGCCTAGATTTGTGTAGATTTGCTTGACTATTCAACCACCTGTTAATGTCAAAATCTGGATCGCCCTGCACTCCTTGGGTTGACCCTGGTCCTTCACAAAGGGTGAGCAAAGGAGACCCTGGCTAAGCCGGGGGACCCTCCGATGCCTAAGTCAGGCGAAAGGAATCGAGGTCTAGTACTGAAGAGCAAAGGGAGTGCCAGATCTTGCGTACCTGTAGTAGTGAGGTCTTCTCGTATTTATACTTAACTACCGAAGGATCTGGATCCGATGATCACGGCACAATTCCCTCAATCAAGGAGATTTTTGGATCATGGAGATATCGTATGCAATCCAAAGATCATATCTGCAAGCGACATAATCGCCCACGTCTCTTTGGAGCGATTTCTAAGTTCGGTTTACCTCCATCTCCTTACGGCAGCTTCTAGACCTGGCATGAGGGACGTCCGCCTTTGAAGGTGGGCTCGACTCGGCGCAGTTAATGGCTACCATCATGGTCCGAGCCGATCCCCCCTTCGGTTATATAGGAATCACCTTTCGGGGGCGGGCTCTGCTTCGCACAATTGTGATAACATTGGCCTCGGCAGACTCCCAAGTGAAGGATGTCGACCTCAAGCTTGTGTCAACGAGCGCGGGTTATAGTCCGCGCGGACAATAGATGGGTCGGAGGGCACACCCTTTTCGTTTCATTCTGTCGGGCCAAGTGCCTGGACCTTTACGGTGTTCATTCTCGGGTCGGCCAAGGGGTCGGAGCTTCCACCTTTGTTATCTGAACTGAGTTATTATCTGCTCGTCCGATCGGATCGGAGTACTGCCCGGCACTGGAGTTATAAGGGACTCGGATTTTCCCACTCGGATTTCCCCATAACACCACCAATTGATAAGATGATCAGATGATTTGTGAAGGAGATGATAAGTCCTTATAGTGGATTCTTTTTGCCTTGAAAATATGAGCTTTTTAAACAACAATGATAGCTTAGTCACATTCCTTATCAAAAGCAATGCAAAGGTAGATTATTATTTTATGTTATTTTTTAAAAGAAAGAGGGTGTTTAAACGGTCAAAATGTCCATATCCCTAATGGTCTTTCAAACCTGGAGAGTCATGAAAAATTTAGACAGCAGTTGGTTTTGGTCAACAAGTCATGACCAGAAGATCACTTAGGATTTAGAGAGTTAGGGATCTAATGACAAGATTATATATATTTAAACTTGAACTAATCGACTTGTTATAGCGATGCGTTGGACAAAAGTGAAAAACTAAACTAAACTACATGAAGTGCATTGAACTTGCCACAACATTGTGCTAGATAAAAGTTGAGGGATTTAAACTAAATTAATTAAATTAGGTGTCAATGAGGGGCAAAAGAAAGAGAGATAGCATTGAGTTAAAAAGAAAAAGGCAATGTTGAAGTGAAAAGGATTTGTGTTGATTATGTTGGTACAAGGCCCCGAGCTCTTATATTTGTTGCTTTTATAAGTTTCGATGAGACGGCGGCCACACAGAAAACTCTATAGTTTTCATAAATGATCTTCTAATTAGATAGCGGCATTATTGTGGTATGTTTTATTAGAATCTAGATTTCTCTAAGTGTTTACGCCACCATAATAATGATGTATGTCTTCAAATGGCTTAATCCAGTTTAATAGCCTTTTAATATGCCATGTATGCTCAACATCCGTAATTCTCTCAAAGAAAGAGTTCTGCTATACAATTAAGCCAAGAGTCTATCCGGTAGTCGCTAGTCGAGGGTGCCTTACATCCACTATAAAGGTTTTCTTCTATTGTTGCTAATAAGGTTTTTCCCTTTACGCCGCTAGTTGAGTGTGCCTTACATCCACTATTCATGTATGTTTTTAAATGTCTGGCCTTCTTCACTGAATGCACATCCTCTTTAGATAGCTTACCATAATCTTATGACTGTTTCTTTGGACAGTGAGTAGATTTGTTCTTTAATATTCGTGTGAGTGTGCCAAGTGCCAACATATGGTGGGATCTTGCTCTTTGATTTGGGCCATGTTAGCCAAGTGTAAATGGAAAGATTAAGTAGTGGATGGCCCATGTAAAGCTAAGGGCCCGTATGGCCAGGTGGATTGAAAGGGATTGAATGGTATTAGGGTGGATGGCTTGGATTTCTAGGTAATGATGGTGTTGTCAGTGGATTGTCTTGAGATACTTGGATTGCTATATCCAGTCTGTTTGGCAGGCCCAGCCAATCCTGGGATTAAACCTTCTCATCCCTTCCAATCCCTCGAACCAAACACATCTCAGGGATTAAGGTGGATTGGATGGGATTTAAAGGTAATGATGGTGTTGTCAGTGGATTGTCTTAAGACCCATGGGATTCGGATCAGATCACCGACTCTGTTTGGCACGCCCGGCCAATCCCGTGATTTAACTTCCAATCCCTTCCAATACCATCCAATCCCTTCCAATCCGACCGGCCAAACGGGCCCTAAGGCTTTGGCTCTTCGGGTTCAAAATCTAAGCCTGTGTCTAGGTCAGTTGGACCTAGGTGAATGATGAATGGGCCGACTTCGCTTCTTGGCCTGGTCTAATCATATCAGGTAGCCACCGTTGTAAATGAGAATGTATAGTTTAGACATTCGGAGCTATTCGCAGCAATGTACATGCATATTTCCAGTCAACCGCTCACTGTAACTGTCGTTTCATGCACTTGGCATTTCTTATAAAAATCCAATTCAAAGTCTCAACACCAGCGGCTTGTCATTTATACGACGTGATCATCTCCTGGTGGCTGCATAGGGACATTCACACACACCGCCAGGATATTAATGTTCAAACAACGAATCATGGCCTTGATGCATGAATCGGGGCGCACGCTACAAGTGACGCGGATTAGATAATGATAGGTAGAGTAGCGAGACTTCTACTGAAGTGACGTCACCAAGTTATATGGGACCACCATGATGTATGTATTGCATCCACACCATCTATCCATTTGGAGAGGTGAGGTCATTTTAAGGTATGACATAAAAGAATAAGTCAGATCCAAATCTGGAGTGGACCCCACCAGTCCACCACAGAAAACAGTGGGAAGAGTGACGCTCACCGTTGAAACCTTCCTCAGGTCATAGTTTATCTTAGATCCAACGTGCTCATAAGTTAAGCCAGACATGAAAGAAAGAATGGAAAACACAAAATTCAGCTTGATCGAAAACTTTCGTGGCCGCCTTAGAAATTTTTAATGGTGGGCGTCACTCTCTCCACTGTTTTCTGTGGTGGGGTCCATTCGAGCCTTGGATCTGACTACTTCTTTGGCTAACGCCCTAAATTGATATCTCCAAATGGAGGGACGGTGTGGATACAACGGTCCCACAGAACCTGGTGACGTCACTTCAGTAGTGAGTCTCGCTCCTTAACCTGTCAGCAGCTAATCCGCGTCCCCCTGCAAGAGGGGTCCATGAGGATCTGGTCTAGACCGTTGATCTCTCATGGGAACCACCCATCATGATTATGTGCGTGGGGACCGCCAAGGCCCGTATATTCAATCCAACCCGTACATCAGGTGAGTCTCATCGGTAAGACCAGACATGTCCAATAATCAGACTCATCCACAATAGCGGACCTGAGTTTTGGATCGGGCTTTCTTTTGGAATGAACGGTGGATATGAGTTGTTCCACCTGATGGGCGGAGCTCATGTCGTATCCACAAAAACAGTGGGCCCGTCCATGACGTTGTTGCACGTCCCCGTCGATCAGGGAAAATACTAACGTGCGCCATGTTCTTCCAGTCTCTTCCTACTACCTCCTTACCCTAATTCACATGGCTTGGCTGGAGCCCGATTTCATTGTTCAGGACATCAGGTCAGCGACATCCACACCTCCTTCGCCCTTGGCGCAGATTAGCAAAACGGTCCTGAAAGCAGCTAAAATGCACAATCCCAAGAATTCCAACATCTCAGAAATTCAGATATTCCAAACTTTAACTTCCCTGTATAGTAAAAAGAATATACATATTATTTGCATCTTTTACAAAAATATCCAAAAACAAACGGCTCAGATCGGCCCACTTGCATCATCCAAATTCTTCTCGTCCATGGACGGCTCGGATCTCATCTCAACAACGCAAACACTCCCGCCCAATAAAAAAAAACCGGATACCGAGATGTCAAAACGGCCCCGGCTGCAACGTGGAACTTCCTTTTCCCCGAGCGCCTGCATCAGAAGTCGGCTCGGCTCGGATTAGCCGCGCGCCGGCTTACGGAGAAGAAAGAGGCGACGGAGTTAGCCAAGCCGATGACAATCGCGGCTTTCACCTGGCCGCGCTTTGGGATGGGCCGGCCGGAGAATCTCTGCTGCTTTCCGACGATCGCTCTGTTTCCGGCCATTTCTTTCTTCTCTTTTCTTTCTTTCAAAAAGCAGAGATGGAATTATTTCGCTGTGGGCTTTTGGTGGAGGCAAGAGAGGCAGTGGTGGAGGATTATATAGAAAGGGTGAATTGGAAATGCCATGGTTTTCCCCTTAAACTACGGAAATGCCATTTACTTGAGGTTTTTCAGTGAGAAGGGAACACGATCTCTAAATTCAACGAACATATGTTCCTTAATCAGGACCGCAATCCAAATTCTATGTATGTGTGTGGTCCACATCAAGGATCAGACGGTGGATCTTTCGATTATAAGGTGGACCACACTTGCAAATGACACTCGAGCGGTACTTCTCTCGGCATTTCTCAGGGGTAACCTTTGGCAAGTGATCGAAGAGCAAGGGTATTTGGGTCACCATAAAGATAGTGGCAATCCTCGTAAATTATGATAAAAAAGAATGTATTTTTAAAATGAAGTCGAAGAAAGAGTGTCCGGCTGCATATGAACCACGTGGATACTGTGGAGGGCGAATCTTGCTTTTTGAGATCGTGAGGCGGCACGCTGGCTCTCGTGAATAAGATGTTTATCAAACTCAGGAATTACATTTCACAGCTACTGTACACGTGGCATAGTGAATGCCACTTAAGCATTCCAATCTGGACCCACATTGATAAAGCGCATTGCCCAGCATCGCCATCCATATGAATAGGAAACCACTAATAGCTCAAGCCAATCCAATTCCGGCGTGTTTGGTTTTCACCAATCATGTTTTACACAAATTAGACTAATTAATAATGAAATTTCATAATATTTGCTGCAACCAAACACACCCTAAACTATAATTTCTAATAGAAATATGATATTAGCTGTTATGGGAAAATTCGAGCCGAACTCGACAGAGGTCGACTTGGAGAAGTTGATGAGCAGAGCCTCGAACTGATGATAGTTCGTTGCACCGATCTAGTCATAACAATCTAGGTTGAGCTTCCAAGTTCTTTTGTAGAGCTTTGACATCGACCTGGAATTCAAAAGAAGTCATTACACGTCTTGCCCGATCACTACAACCGGACCCTTTTGTTAGTAAGCGACTAAAACTGACCCGATTGCGGGCTTGGATTGTAAGGATCGGCTTGGACGAAGGAGCGTCCGATGATTATACTAAGGAAATAACCCCAGTAACATATGTCCTTAGTAACATCTGGTGTACGATCTCCAGATAACGGTCAACATCAGCCCACACGTCATTCTCGTTCAACGATAAATATCTTGCCGAGAATGACAGGCACATTCATCTCAGGAAAAAAGGTATAAATAAGGGACTCATTTATATAGACAAGTACGCAAGATCTCATGCCCTAAGCTTATACTATACTACTTAGACCTAGATTCCTATCCTGACTTTGGCATCGGAGGATCCCTTGCTCTAGCCAGGGTCTCCTTTGTCCTTCTCTCGTGCAGGCTAATAGGGCTCGGTTCAAGTGCTCGAAGCTCAGCGAAGGGTGAACCATATTTTAGCATCAACATTAACTAAAATCAGATGAATTTATTTTTAATAAGCACCCAAACATATCTTATAATATGACCCATCAACTGTTGTTACTGATATTTCTGATTTAAATCGTGATAAATATTAGTCTGGAATTCCATGTGTGACATCTAAGAGTGTCAATGTGCCAAAGTCAGGCATGATAAAATTAAAATTTTAAATAAACCCGGCCTGAAACAATTTAAAATACAGGGTGAGAATATCCCAGGCCCGGCTGGTTGATAGCCCAGGTGACATCTGAGCTGGAAGCGGATTGGGTGGTGACCACAACATCACCCAATTAATTTGTGTATTTTATCCACATTAGCTATTCGTTTTATCAACTCATTTTAATCCACGAGTCTAAAGATGAAACAATAGGAAGCTAAAGTGAACCTCATTCCAAGAAATAAAAGTGTGGGTATCATTATCATCATTATTTTTTTGGCTAATACTCTAAAATGAGCTCGCAAAATGAAAGGTGGCCCAGATATAAAACACATACATCATGATGGGGTCCATAGTGCCCAACATAGATGGTGTTAGGTTGGGTCAACACCCAATCTGCCTCCCTGAAGTGTGGGTGAATTATAATCAGGCCATTATCACACGTTAAGTCGATCACAACGTGTCGAGCAAATAAGTGGCTAGGAAAATAGTTTGGCCAATTTACTTTTTGCAATGTTGGCTCCGTACAAAGCATCATTCTCCGAAAGGTAAGGTAGAAGATCCTAACATTAATTCTAACTTAATGGAAAGCTCAAATCTCACATGTAGTCCATGGCTAGCACTTGTCTAGTGTGTGGATGAGTGCAGCTTGTGGAATTAGGAAATCATATACAACCAAGCAATTATCAAGTGTTCAAATGTTCCCATGGAAACTGCTTCGCGGACATCAGGCCAAGGCCAAATCCTTAGTGAGATTCAATACCACACATCGTTAGTGGGTGTTAGACGATGTTCAAAATATCGTTATTGTGTGATGTATCGCTTTCTTTGGAATGCAAATACATATTGGTTATCACATCAGATATATCGGTTGTATCGTAAAATATATTATTGTTGTGGGAAATATGAAGAACATTGAAAATTAGTCAAATTTTTTAATAAAACTTCAGTGCTTGTTAAAAATAATATCAGTACACACTTATAAATCAAAATATTACAAAAAAAAAAAAAAAAGTGTACATAATATATTTGTTTTATGGAATCCTAATCTATACGTTGTCTAATTGAATTGATACAAATTTATTCGAAATCTATTCATATAATTTATAAATGTAAAAAGGTATCTAAAATCAAGCAATACATTGAAAAGTTAAAGAAGAATCACTTGATAGATTACGTATATAGTTGATTTTATTTTTGGAGACAAAGATTACAACTAATTTATAAGAAATTGAAAAAAAAATTATTTTTTATTTTTTTCGATTTTCAACAATTTAGCTCACCTCCAAATTTTGAAATAAAAGAACATATTCAGGATTATATATATATATATATATATATATATATATATATATATATATATATATATATATATATATATATATATGCAAAACATGAAATTCGTGAACTGTAGCAATTTGACATTAATTTAACATAATTTACAAAAACCAATAATAATAATAATAATAAATGCTCGTTGAATCAAACATGAGAGATATATCTCACCACTTGTACATTTCATATCGTTCTCACCACTTGTACATTTCATATCGTACACATGGAATACAAGATACATCGTAGGTCATATCAGCCAATATTATTAGTACTTAAAACTAAGGTGTAAGGTGGCATGGATTCCCTAGTGGGGGTGGCTAACAATGAAGCGTGAACTGACTGTGGGTGTACCAACAAGCTAACAAAAAAAAAAAAAAAAACTTAAAACTAATGTGTTAGATAGCCAAACAAATCTGCCTATTTAATTTTGTTATGGCAAAAATAGAAGATTTTTGCTTGTGAATTCCCTAGTTTTTTTTTTCTTCAATAGCTGGTTTAAGAGCTTATATTAAAAATGTATTGAAATCCAAATCACAAATTAAGTCTTGTAAAATACATTAAAATTATGTTAAATATTTATAAGAATTTTAATTGATAACTAAACCAACTTCAATATTTCAAATTAGTGTCACATATGATATTTAACAAAATAATTGTAATAATCTCATCAAAATATGTGGTTGAACTAACTCTAGGCCCTGCCTATTACTGGGTCTAATATGATCGGGTAGGTCCCACAATGAGCTTAGGATGCAATGGTTATGATTTTCAGCCCGTAACGTCTCTAAGGTGGGCCCTACCAGGTGTTGTGCTAGCAGTGTAAGGTGATGCAGTTTTGGTTATCTAAGGATTGATTTTTATTTTTATTTTTTTCTTTTTTCGCACTGGAACCACAAGTCAAAGCTTGGAAGATTATATTAAAACCGTCAGTGGGGGGGAAATAAACCAAGTCGAAAAGTCGGATTATAGAATTGACCAACACTACTGACATGGCCCAGAATCACTAGGCCCGAGCCTGATCGAGGCCCACATGTCCAGAGCCAAAAGGCGAGACCTCTAAGAAGGCTGATGCACACCTCCAAGGAAGCCGATGCACCCTTAAGGACAACCAAAGAGCCCTTTCGAGGTCATATAATGTCGACCCGATCTATAGGTCGGCCACAGATCGAGTACAGATCAATCAAACCGAGGCCCGACCCCAGTCTACCTACCCTCTAGGTCGTCCATGGGCTGGCCATCAGTTGGCAATAGATCGAATACGGTTTGATCCTATCCTAAGCTAATTGCCGATTAGGGCTTGGCCATCTTCAACTGACCCCAGCATGGTTGGTGCACGAGTCGATCGGCGTAAGCCATCTGGATACGTAGATGGTCTGAGATCAATCTACAAACAAGAGGTAAACTCTGATATGACGAGCCAAGCCCGACGAATTCATCTGACTCAGAGCCGAGCTAAACGCTTAGCGACTTTCAAGATTTTCAGGAGATCACTTCCGATCCCAAGAATCCAGGAGATTAAGGATATTGGGATTGTCTTGTGTAACGATCAAATCCCCTCCACATAAGGATCCCGAAATTACTGGATCTCACCTCCTCTGTAAAAAGGAGACGCCTAATGATGAAAGGTAGACATAGATACACTCTCTCACCCCTTAACCCTAATACCATTATTAGACCCAGATTTTAGGCTTGACTTAGGCATTGGAGGGTCCCTGTATTAGCCAGGGTCTCTTTTGTCCTCTTCTTGTGCAGGTGTTCAAGTAACAAAGGAGGTGAGCCAGAAACTGCATCAACACCGTCTATATCAATGCCATAGATCCAAAGGTTGAGATTGTCTAATCCATAGATACAATGGTTGATATTATCTGATCCCGGATATTTTCGGGGAATCTCCCATCCTGTGTAGGTTCCATAGGATCAACGGCCTGCTCTCCTCATCAGGTGGGCCACATGTGTGGACTGAAGAATAGGTCGCCCAAAGAATGTAAAGATTGTCCAACCACAGTAAGACATTGGAGCTTCGTTGGGCCACCGTGTTTTATTTATTTTACATCCACTCCGTCCATCAGGTCCGCATTCCAAATATAGGGCCTTATGTCAAATATCCTTGTGATCCACATCACAGGGGTGGATGAGGAGACGACACCAACCATAAGTTTGTGTACGGGACCACCATGGTGTATATCCCATCCAACTCGTACGGTCCTAAGACTAGACAGTCCAATAATCAGACTCATCCAAAACACAGGTGGGCCACACCGTTCCTTTCCAACACCTGTGTTTTGGATTGGGTTTACTTTTGGAGTGTACGGTGGATATGAGAAGGTCCACCTGATAAACGGAGCTGATGTCGCACGCACAAACACAGTGGGCCCGTATGTGACGCTGCTGCGCATCCCCGTCACGAAAATTGAAAATGCTAACGTGCGCCATGTTCGACTCTAGCCCCAATTCACATGGCTTTGGTTTCTCTGTCTCGTAACTCTCCAATTTCGTAGTTCAGAATATCAGGTCGGCGCTATCCTACTCCTTCGCCCTCGGCGCAGGTTAGCAAAACGGTCTTAAAAGCATCTAAAATGCACATCCCATGAATACCAACATCCTTCCTTCTTTTTCAACAAAGAAAAATAAAAGAAATTCAGATATTCCAAACATATAGTAAAAAGAATATACATATTATTTGCATATTTTACAGAAATATCCAAAATCAAACGGCTCAGATTGGCCCACTTGCATCATTCAAACTCTCCTCCTCCATGGGCGGCTCAGATCTCATCTCGACAACGCAACCACTCCCGCCCTGAAAAGCGAGATGTCCCTGGCTGTAACGTGTAACTTTCCTTTCTCCGATCGCCTGCATCAGAAATCAGCTCGACTCGGATTAGCTGCGCGCCGGCTGACCGAGAAGAAAGAGACGACGGAGTGAGCCAAGCCCATGACAATCGCGGCTTTCACCTGGCCGCGCTTTGGGATGGGCCGGCGGGAGAATCTCCGCTGCTTTACGGCGATCGCTCTGTTTCCGGCCATTTATTTTTTCTCTTTTCTTTCTTTCAAAAAGCAGAGATGGAATTGTTTCCCTGTGAGCGTCTGGTGGGATGAGGCGGAAGCAGTGGAAGAGTATTAAATAGAAATGGTAATTTGGAAATGCCCTGCTTTTTCCCATATACTACGGAAATGCCATTTAGTGGCGGCTTTCGAGTGGGCAGGAGGGGACAGGAATTCCCCCGTATCCATAAGCTGTGTGGGACCCATCCTTATCCGTGGCGTGTACCACTTTAGTATTTAATAGGCTTCTTTTTATTATTATCTTTATTCTTTAAAGATGTTCTAAAATTAACATTAGAAACGGATGGACGGAGTGGATATATCTCAAAAATTATGGTAAGCCCTGCGAAGCTTAGGGCCTGTTTGGGAGCGTGGATTTGGAACCCCCTCGATTCGTAACCCCGGATTGGAAACCCCTGGATTGGCAATCCTTCCAGTGTGTTTGGCACCCTTGAGTGTGAACCAACATTGATTCAAAAATACCTATAAATAGCATATTTACAAGGGTTTGAATTTAATTACTAAATTAATTTTAATATCCTTAATTAGTGAGATATATAATTTTTGACACTATGGTCGTGATAAGCCCGCTAAAATATATGCTTTGCCTGAAAATGATGAAATTCCAAGTCTCGGATGGACCGCAAGCACAAGATCAAGTCTGAGTGACTAACCAATGATTTTTAATCGTTGATTAATATGGACAATGTTTGGACGGTGCTGGACAATGTTTGAACAGTGCCGATCTACATAAACAATGTTTGGACGGTGCTGATCATCGTTAGTGGGCCATGTGCTCAATAGAATGATAGTATACCATGACATGCATTTACATTTGCAATTATTGAAATGATTTTAGGTATAATCCAAGCTCTCATTGCGGATTACAAACCCCCTCAAAGAGGGGAATGGAAACCCCCTAGATTGGCAATCCCCAGTTGATTTATGCTGCCAAACAACAAGGGGATTTGAAACCCCCTCTGATCCTCTCCAATCCACGCTGCCAAACGACCCCTTAGGGTAAGGGAGGATTTCCCTTACTCGAGTTCCAGCTGGTCACCTCCAGCGGGACGAAATTGCCGACGGTATCTCACTGCGGGTCGCACACGTGTGTAAAATCCTGACCTTTCATCTTCTGTGCCCTCGATGGACTATCACCCAAAAATGACTGGGGCATCATCTTTGTATTGTCCTGATATTTTGGTGCTCGGTCAAGAGGGCGTCTCTTCTTATGTTTACAATGCGAGTACATGAAATCAGAACCGTCCAAAAGGTGGGACACATGGCAGATTGACCATAGGCCGAAAGTTAAGCTGGAGTTATGATCTTAAATGCTTGATTAGTGGAGAATAAATGGTAAAGAACGTAATATAGTCTGCAGTCTAAATTCAACAAACAAACGTTTCTCAATCAAGATCACGATCCAAATTTTATGTATACGTGGCCTACTTGATCAGATTGTGTTGATCATTGAATAGATAGATCGGTCGGTGGATCCTTCTGATGTTTGAGGTGGACCACACTTGTAAAATTCAACCTTTTGCATGACCTTGCAAGAGCAAGGGCATTTAGGTGACCGCAAAGACTGGCTATATTTGTAAATTATGATGAAAACGAAGGTGTTTTTAAAACGAAGGTGAAGGAAGAGTGGAAGACCGTCCGGGTGCATTTGAATCACGTGCGTACTTTGGAAAGCTAATTTTGCCTTTCGAGATCGTGAGGCACTCTGGCTTTTGAGAATGAGATGTCCTATCTTTATCTATCTCAACGAGTTAGATCTCATGGCTACCGTACACGTGGCATAGTGAATGCCACTCAAGCAATCCAAACTGGGACCCACTTTGATGGAGCGCACTGGCCCAGCATCGCCATCCATACGAATACGAATACGAAACAACTAATAAGGAGGTGTGATAAGCAAACCAATCTTACTTTCCAGATAATACCCATCAACGGTCGAGGGTTCGAGTATTCATAGGTGGTGAAATCCCACTGCAGCGTGAGTGTGCGGGGGTGTGTGTGCGTGCGGAAAAAAAAAAAAAAAAAAAGACCCATCAACGGTCGACGGTTGCTATCAAACTTAGAAGGTTTGGATTGTGATAAATGTGAGCTTGTGAACCAACCATGGTTTGATAATTCCATGTGTGACATCTGAGCTGGAAGCGGATTGAGTGGTGACCCAACACCACCCAACTAAGCTAGTGTTGGCACTGTGGGGCCTACATAATACGTGTAATTTATCCGCACCGTCCACCCGATTTTCCGCTTATTTTGCTCAAACCCAAAAGTGAAGTAATGAAAAGCCCAAGTGGACTCATTGCAATGGTCCCTAAGAAGGTTTAAACGGTGGGTATCATTCTATTCACCATTTCATGTTATGTGGTACACATAAGCTTCGAATCTGCTTCATTTTGGATTCACATTCTTAAATTGAATTGCCAAAACGAATGGACGACGTGGATATATAACTCCTCATACATTACAGTGGGGCCCACAGTGCTGAACACAGGTGTGTTTGTTCGGGATCAGCACCCAACAACAGGTGGGTGAGGTGGACTATACTTCACACGTCAAGCCGACCATAGCCTGTTAAACAAATGAGTGGCTAGGAAAAACGTTTGGCCTAGTTACTTTTTGCTGTGTGGCCCACCTACATAGCATCATTGTCTGGAAGGTAGAAGATCCGAACATTATCATAAACCTAATGGAAAGCTCATATCTCATGTGTTTCGTAGCTTGCACGTGTCTAGTGTGTGGTTGAGTGCAGCCTCTGGAAATTTTAGAAAACCATACGCAACCAAGTGCTCAAATGCTCCTGTGGATACTGCTTCGCAGCTACTTGCCTTCATCTGGCCATGGCCAAACCCTTGACGGAGATTTATAACCGCACATCCTAGTGGGTATTGGATGGCTAAGCAAATCTGCCCGTTGGATTTCCCTTGAGTAACAAAATAGCATACCTCGGGTCACATCTTGGAGCTAGCCTAGGTCTTTTTTTCTCAAGAGCTTGTATTAGGAATGCATTCAAATTCAGATTACAAACTGAGGTTATTTCAAATCTTGAGTTATATTCGGCAGCTTATACTCGAATAGAAAATGAGTAATCAATTTCTATACCTCAAATATTTGACAAAAAGATTGTAATAATCTTATCAAAATCTAGGACGGAGCCAACTTGATGTAGAGTGTGTCGCGGACACTTTCATGTCCAAGATGGATCAAATAAGGCCCAATCAGAGACCGTAGTCATTAAGACCGTCGGAACCTTAAAACAGGCATATCTCGCAAATCAGAATGAGTTACTCGACGTACCATATGATTTTGCGGTAGGACGAGCTACTTTAGCCAACCAACCCTACTATGCTAGGTTGCCCACACTGAATTTGTGAGATTCCATCATATCGAAGGCCGAATTCCATGTTTATTTCCGTTTTTACAATAAATAGTAAGTTTTAGTTTGATTATAACTCTTCATCCGTTGGGCTTTACAAGTTGTGTCTAACATGAAAAGTGCTTATAATAATTAGGAGAATAACGTGGTTAAGCCACATATGAAACTTACTATAAAAAGTAAATTTACTATTTATAGCAAGTTACAAATTTTTAGGAGTTTTAGTTTTAGTTTGCTTATGATTTCTCTCATATTGCTTGGTATCCCTATTTAAAGGGTTGTAAACTCATTTATTTCAATGAATCAATTAAATTTTGAATTTATTAGAATTTATTTATATTTTCTTGCTTTCCTTCCTCGTGGATTCGAGAAGTCTCTGTGAGGAGTCCAGAGAAGCTCCGTGGATTCGGAGTAGTTATCCTCTTGAGGAAGATAGTGACGACCTCATCATGTTCATCCTGCGTCAATTGGTATCAAAGCGATGACTCTCCTCGACCCGATGACAAACAATGAAGGTATGAACAAAAATCCTGTGGACGGTGATTTAAGGATTCATTATCTTTCGGAAAGAATGGAAGTTTTCCACCGGAAGAATAGTTGACCATGTAAGGGCTATAAGCAACCCTCAACCGTATTGCGGATGCGCTAATTCTGCCACGAAGCTTATGTGATGCTCAACTGCCCGTGGTTGCTATAGAACATAACCTCGATCTTCGTAGAGCACTACCAATGGTGAATCGTAGGATTATATTAGATAATGCGAGTTCTAACAATGAGGACCTCGATGACGGCTTTGCCCAATGACCAGTCCATGGAGGAGATTGTCTAGATCATATTAAAAGATACTATCGAGGTAAGGCCAAACTTCCTAGTTTTAATGGATTATTATGTATAAAAGATTTACTCGATGGATTGCCCCCCATAAGGGACATCCAACAACACTTAGGCCTTGTCCCTGGACTAGCTTGCCCAACCACCTTTACTATCAGGTGAGTTAGAAAGAATGTCAGATCTTGAAGGTAGAAATGAGGGAACTGATTCATACTAGTCAAGTCAAGGAGAGCATAAGTACGTATATTGTGTCAACTCAAAAGCCTAATGTCAAGTATAAGAAAATGGCTAATAAATATCGGCATAAAAAATTATCTTAGAATCATGAAACAAGTCCCTTGAGTAACCCGAGGAAGAGTTTTTACCAAGCGGAAGGGTCTGATGTAAAACGTGTCATAGATACATTCCTAGCATGGTTAGACCAAAAGAAGGTGGATCGTAAATTGATCATGACTTTTGATCCGGGTATCGTTACGGCGCACCAGACCGAGTATCATGAGTCGAAGCAGCACGAGAACTCGAGGACGAGTTCTTTTAAAGTCGAGGGGAATGATGTAGGGCGGGTCGCTGACACTTTCATGTCCAAGATGGATTGAAGAAGGCCTGATCAAAGACAAAAGTCATTAAGACCGTCAGAACCTTAAAGCAGGAATATCTCACAAACCGGAATGAGTTACTTGATGGATTTAAATTTGATTGAATCTGGACAGTTGAAAGCAATATAGAGAGGCATTATAAAACTTGTCTTAATAAAAGGATTACAAAACTGAATACAATGATTGTAAATAAAATACTTACAGACTAAAAAGAAATTACAAGCTGGTGGAAGTACATGATGTAGGGTTATACTGGTTTTACAGGGATTGTATTAGAAGAGGCTAGAAGATTGAGTAAGAACCGCCTGATCGAGTGATTGAGTGCATCCCTTCTATAAAGGAAAGAACCTTATATAGACTATGGATTTTAACTTGATTGAAATCCGGAAGCTGCTTAGAAGGTGCCATGGATTTGAGCTTGGTTGAAGTCCGGATGCTTCTTAGAAGGTGCTTGAAGGGAACTATGCTTGTCTTTTTACTGATGCTACAGTAGTTTCGTATTGCTATAGTGACTGTTACAGTTGATTGATACAGTAATCTTGTCATTTTATCTTTTTGTGGAGTTGGCATGCTACATTGACAGCTACAGTAATCTTGTCATCTTGTCTTCTTGTGGAGCTAACATCTCTATAATATTCTTGGAAGATTCGTTATACTATTACTTTTGTAATTAACTACTAATGTGATGTTAGAATTACAATTGTGGTATAAAATATATTCTATAATAATCATCTTCATTTTGTTGCAAATAACAAGCACTTGAAACATAAATTGTTGAAGAGTAGATTTTAAAAGTCTATCTAACTTAAATTGTTTCCGTCATTTACTTTTAAATCGTCTAACTAAATAATGTGTTAGAGATAGAGCGATTCTTTAAATAGTAAGACCTACAATTCCTTTTTCACTAAATCCTTTTAGTCCATTAACTTCTTTAGCTTCTTCTTCCTCTTTTATCCCTCAAACATTTGCAAGTAGATTATTTGATATCAATCCAGGACTGCAAGATAATCCCTCTTTCTAACTTAATCCTCACTCTCCTCCATCTCCCACAAATATCTTTAATCTAGGAACTACAATATTTCTATAAGATCCATGTCTACCCAATACCCAATAATACCTATAGAATCATAATTCAAAAATGAGCCTATTCCTCTCATTATCCAATAATATTTTCCTCCAAGTACCTTCCAAAATGTTGGATGTCCCTCATGGGGAGTCGGGTTCCTGATCTTGGGGTCTGATAAATAATCAGGTTAGATAGGGGGCCGATCCTATGATCAATTTAAATTTGATTGAATCACATGATTTTCACTCCTCTACTCGTGTCTACTTGCGTTGGAACGCTTGAATTCCGTTCGGTCACCGAGCCAGTCAATCGGATAGAGCCTGCATTAGCAGGTTCTCCCAATTCTTACTTCTACCCGGTCTTTTGTAAAGGAATCGACATGGACAAACATGAAGTGAGTATGCTCATCTATGTTTCCAATGACATTCATGCATGCATACATAGCAAAGCTACTCTGAATTATTTTTGCTTTTCGTACGTCGCGTACATGCGTTCATGCATCCATAGAAACATTGTTTGGAAATGGGGCTACTTTCGATAATTTAAGTTGTTCGTCAAGGGTCCCCTAAAGGATGATCGGTCCCCCCGCTATCTCCTTTTCGATGATCCTAGCCTTCTTTATGGAAAATGATTAATACTACCTAATGGTCCACATTGATCGAGGACTTTATAATTCATTTTCTTTCCCCCTTAATCTTGTGTCCCTTTCTAAGGGTGGAATAATCAGAAACTACTCTGATTTCATTTATTTTGAATCAGGTTTATTGTGAGACAATCAACAATGATGGACTCCCTTATGGCATGATCCTTATCGCTTTAAGGTGGCATATGATAAGCTAGTCATTGCGGCCGGGGCTGATCCCTTAACTTTCAACATCAATGGGGTGAAGGAACATGCGTTTTTTCTCTGTGACGTACCATATGCTCAAGAAATACGAAGGAAGCTCCTTTTGAATCTCATGCACTCTAAAAATCCTGGTGAGTTATGTTGCCTCTCTTGCTACCGATGGATTACAATGAATCAATACTATAGGAATTTCATTTGTTTAGATGACTGACTGACTTATTTGGAAGTCTAGACTGTTCTACTTTTCTACCATTGATGATGTCCTATTGGAAAGCTATTTAATCTGTCTATATTCAAGCTAAGAACTACGGACCTATAACATTGGAGTTGTATCAGAAAAGAAGTATGTAGAGATTAGAATATGAAGATTTAAGTTTTTAGTGACCATAATGGGTTTGGTATTTTAGAATTCAATAATCTATTTTGAACTTTGTGACTATGAACGGTTGACCCCCCAATAATGTGGTTATTTTCATGATGTTGTTCATGAACTGAGTCACGCCTTGGACTTTCAAGTGATTAAATATGAATCAAGGCTGCATTTACATGCTTAATTGATTTGGATTGCAGTAAATCAAGTGGAAATAAGCCTAGTGGAACCAACCCCACTCCATCATAATGAGGGACAACCCCAAATAGTCATTCAGATCATTTCAAGACCAGCTTGAAAGGCATGGGATTGCCATCTTGGGTCCATGGTCATTATGGAATCCCACCTCCATTTTGGTCATTGATTCTATAGTTGAACTATTGGTATTTAGTCCAATTGAGCATCCTAACTAGCCTTGAACAAAAATGAATAATTAAATTGTTTTGTATTGGTTGGGAACGAATTTCCATTATCCTCGTAAGACTCTTCAATTGGTTTTCTCACTCGCACAAATGAAATAAACTGTCAACTGAGGGTAAAGAATTGTGGTAGATTTCACTATGCTTGCAGTCAATTAAGAATCCCCAGGTAGATGAGCTTCCTATGGTTATAGTCCCTTTGTTTTTACTCATCGAGGCTTAGTTCTCTGTGGCAGTTGCTCTGTTCATCTAATAAGGGCACTGTTTAAGAGCTACGTCTTAAATGATTTTGGTAATTGGTACTGTTCTGTTTTTTTAAAACTGTTGTTTGCTTTGGTGAGTGCAAGTGGACGAGCTTATCATAACAGAATCCTCGAGTGTCCTCGTTTTCTAGTTTTGAGATTGTTATTTGTCAGTAATTGTAAATTTTATCTGTTTTCCTTTATGCATGCTTTATATGCTATACTTGGTAGGTTAATATTTATTTAACAATATCTTTTAATGTTATCAATGAATGCGACAAAAGTGCAAGTGAATCAGGTTTGTCAAGGTCAACATTTTCAAGAAGAAAAATGTTGTTTTGTAGTACTTGGAATTTTATCATGGAGCAAACTACTTTGATGAATCTAGAGTTAGTATAGAAGCTTATGAAAGCATTTTGTATGTTGATCCACTCATCTTGACTATTTATCTGCTAGTAATTGTAGATTTTATCTGTTTTCCATTATGCATGTTTTATATGCTATACTTAGTAGGTTAATATTTATTTAACAATATCTTTTAATGTTATTAATGAATGGGACAAAAGTGCAAGTGAATCAGGTTTGTCAAGGTCAACCTTTTCACGAAGAAAAATGTTGTTTTGTAGTACTCGAGATTTTATCATGGAGCAAACTGCTTTGATGAATTTAGATTTAGTATAGAAACTTATGAAAACATTTTGTATGTTGATCCACTCATCTTGATTATTATAAAGAGAATAGTTTATGATAATTCATGCCTACACCTTTGCCTCCTCAAGCGAACAAAATGTCAACCCTGATACAATATCCAACCTTCTATTCATCATCAACACTAATTCACTTGATTTTATATTTTTTTGTTAATGGAGGGGCAAAAGTTTTCAGCTTCATTCTTCTTATGACAACCTGAAAAGCCAAAACTTACTTTTCTTACACAGACATGTAGATTTGCAACTCACTTTGTTGTCTACAGGCATATTGGAAGAAGAAAAGAAGCACCTCTTACATTGTGTTGTCATTGGAGGTCGCCCCACAAGTGTTGAGTTCAGCGGCGAACTAAGTGATTTCATCATGAAAGATGTACGTGAACGGTATTCTCATGTTAAGGACCACATTCGTGCCACCCTTATAGAGGTATATTTTGTATCTTTTCTACCCCTTTATGCAATAAATGGGGAAATAAGAAAGATGTGAAATCATAAGATAAAACCTTTATTTTGTCCTTGAACAGGCGAATGAAGTCTTGTCATCATTTGATGTTGGACTAAGACAATATGCAACCAAGCATTTGACCAAGGTAATCTTGTTCAAGCCCATCACTTTAACACAAGCACAATGCTTATTGAGGATTTTATTTATTTTTAAAAAAAATAATTTTGAATTATCTATGCTCAAAATTTATATTAGTGCGGTGTTCGCCTTGTGCGGGGTATCGTGAAAGAGGTGCACCAAAAGAAGATAGTCCTCAATCATGGGACCAATGTTCCCTATGCTCTACTAGTCTGGTCTACAGGCGTTGGCCCCTCACAGTTTGTGAAATCACTAGGTCTTCCCAAGTCTCCTGGCGGAAGGTATTGTAGAAATGCGATCCAATGACTATATTCTTTATTTGCATTATTTATACTTTTTCTTGTTTATTAACTTTTCCAATGTGCATCCATCTAATTATGATTGTCACGGTTTGATATAGAATCGGTGTTGATGAGTGGTTGTGGGTTCCTTCAGTAGAAGATGTGTTTGCACTTGGAGATTGTGCTGGTTTTCTTGAACAGACAGGGAAGCAAGTTCTTCCAACTCTAGCTCAAGTTGGCTCCCTTTGTTGTGTTAAAGCATATTCTTATTTTCTTTGTTCTTAGTATGAAATCTGATAATGAGAAACAATAATAATGGTAAAATGGTGTCATCTGCTCTCTCTCTCAGTCCAAAATGAAATCACCAATACATTCAACCAAATATCTATTTGGACACACTTCTAAAAACTAGCTTAATCTGTTTCTTATGATAGTTCCTTTATATAACCGCTCATGCCCTTTGCATAGGTTGCAGAGAGGGAAGGCAAGTACCTAGTAGCGCTTTTCCGTAAGATAGGAAAACAGAATGGAGGCAAAACTTTCAGTGCCAAAGACATCCCTCTAGGAGATCCTTTTGTCTACAAACACCTCAAAAGCATGGCAACTGTAGGGCGGTATAAAGCACTGGTCGATCTACGCCAAAGTAAAGTAATTAAAGCTTCATTTTATTATTATCATTACTTTTTTTTACTCTAATCTAGTTAATGTACCTTATCATTCTCACAACAAAAATACGTGCAAATCACAACTCACAACTGTTGAGTTGTGATTGTTTTAGAAATGAAACAAAAACTATAGTAGAAGTAAGTTAGTAATTGAATAAAGTTAGTAGAAATGCATAATAAATAAATATGAACCAATGTTTTAAATATTTACACTATGTAGCGTATAGCTTACACTATGTAGTATAGTTTATTGTTTATGATACACAGCTCATGAAAATAGCTTTAGTTACATGTAGCCTATGCCACATGATCATTTGCTTACGCTACTCATTATATAAACTACGTTACACGCTACATAGCTCACATGACAAGTTATTTTTCACTACAACATTAAGATCAATTAATGTTTTCAATGATTCAATACAATTTTTTATTTGCAATAAAAAAAAAAAGTTAAATCTTTTCAATACTTTTAGTAAAATAATATTGGCAATAATATTAAATGAGTTTTGTTGATTTCTCTTTACCTTTATACTTAACCATTGTCATTTCCTATTATTTTAGGTTGCATTTGGTTGTACCGAATATCATGAAATTTTGTTAAATTTCATTATTAATTAGTATATTTTTGGTGCAGAATATCATGAATTGGTACAAACAAATATAACCTTGATTAAAAATCTAGCAGTGTGTAGCTTATGCCTCACACTAAGTTGCTTACGCATCACCCTTTAAAGGGGTGAACACTATGCTACACGCTATTTCCTATTTAAAACACTGATATAAATATTATGAGTTGTCCTGGAATAAAACAAGTTGTTGCCTATACCTCCATATAAGTTCCTTTGATGTCCCAAACTCAAAAAAGAAAGAGATAAGATAACCTTATGGAGAATGTGCTCAGAAATCCATTGTAGAATCTGAATATGACTTAATTTATTAACTTTATGCTATTATATCAAGATGGACCTAAACTTAAGTGAGAATGGGTGAAGAGGTGTCCACGCACACTTTGATTACTTCATATAGGCCGTAGACTCACACATTGGAGTGTGGCACCTTTTATTTTCTGCTTAAGTCGACCACTCATGTGAACTTATAGAATGTGTGTGGTAGGGTTGGTAATGAGCTGGTCGGCCGAAGAGGGTATCCAAGCTTGGCTTGACACAGACTCGGTATCAATGTATTTAACTGGATGTTGATGCGGGTTTGGGTATTAAAGTGAGCCCGGTTAATAATTGCAATGGGGTGTTGGCGTACGCCTACCTATACCTAGACTTAGTAATGCGGGTTTTGGTATTAAAGTGAGCCCGATTAGTAATTGCATTGGGTGTAAATGTATGCCTGACTTAGCCTGCATTTAACTATAATATCTATTAGCTCAATGATAGAGTGCTTTCTTGATAATTGCGTCATTGTGTTTGGGACTATTACAAATTTACATACATATACAATACTTCAATTAATTTATAATAAGTTATTGTTTATTTTTAATCACAATTAGCATTTTTTTAATTCACAAAATTATTGAAAAAGGAAGCTGGTTTCGCTAACTGTCCGATCGGATTGGGAATCACAACACATTAACAACCATATGATCAATAATGAAAGTTGCAGTTTCTTTTTGAGTTAGAATTCAGAATCCAGATTTCTGACATTGTGATGCATCATCCTGTAGATTTTTATTGAGACCTCTTCCCATTCAGCTGTATAATTTAGTAGTAGATTCAAATCTCTCTTTTGCCTTTCATTCGCAGGATGCAAAGGGCCTTTCGCATGCAGGGTTTATCAGCTGGCTGATCTGGCATTCTGCATACCTGACACGTGTCCTCAGTTGGAGGAATAGGTTCTACGTGGCTGTTAACTGGGCCACCACGTTCGTTTTTGGCCACGACAACACCAGGATAGGCTGATGTGGCACTCTATACAACACTTAGTTGGATGCCACGCAACAATCTCCTCATGGAGGTCGCATTGCATGGCATCAGCTTCAATTTTGGTTCTTTTTCTCCTTTTCACCAATAAAATTTTTGTAAGAGCATTTTTTTTCTCACGGTTTCACCCTTATTACTAAAATCAAATATGACCCGTTTTTCATCCTCTGTTTTTCCCTCTTGCTGATCTTCTGGACCTTAAAATCAGGTATGAGCTCGGCCCATGACAACCGTAACGAGCCCGAACTCAGACTGCAGTTTTATAAAAGCAATGCGAACACTGGTTTCGTTTGGAGAAGACTGGCTCTGGCCCATGGTCCAAAAATGAGACCCAAGCATGGATTCATCATTCAAGTAGCAGTTTTGGAGTGTTGACTCGCTGGACTATAACAAGTACAACTTGCTCTGACTCGGTCGGGTACGATCTTGAATTTGATACAATTTTTTTGGACCATGGTCCCAAGCTGGACCTGTTGTTGGAACAATGAGCTAGATTAATTGGGCTAGACCTATAAATGGCTATCAGTGGTCTTAAGCAATTATATATACGGATCAGTATAGTAGTTCTCGAAACCATGAAGAATTATAGTCATGACTCCAACTGTTCATTTGTGCCGCGTGGATGGAATGAATTGGTGTTGAGGCTGTCTCTACATGAGCCATTCTCCAAAAGCCTCGTAAATGATAGGATCGTGGGTTGGCAATGGGCTAAGGTAAAATCAATATTTTCAATAGGTGTAACACCCCGGATTTTGCCAACTTGGAGTTAGACGTACTTAGGCAATGGGTTGATCCTGACACCTTAATTGCTTCTCAAAAACTCAATCCCAAAGTCTCAAATCTCCTTTCAACCCATTTCCTTCACAATATTCCATTTCACCTTTCACCACCGTGTTCTTTAAATGTTTCTAAGTACTTTCATATTAGGCATGAATCCTAAAGTTTAGGTAATGAAGAACAATACTTTAGAAATCCGTACAAAGACCCGAGTGCCACCTCAGGCAGAAATCGCTCAGGATCAAATCCTTTAGGAATTAGACAAAAGTAACTAAGTGCTAAACTAGATTAGCTACAAAATCCGCTTGATTCACTTTAAATACGATTTGTAAGACCCAAACTTGTAGAATCATCAACGCTAGGTTACCCTAAAATCTAGGATCAATCTCATTACCCAGTTGGTCTCGGGAGTACATTAAAACTCCGTATCGGATCTGGACCGTACGTCGAAAGTCCGATGACCATGAGATTAAGCGTTTAGGACCGCCTTGTTGGGCTTGACAACTATTTCGAAAATCAAACCCAGATGGTGTTCCGGGGCTATTCGCTTGATCCCGGAGTTAAGTGTGTGAGAAAACGTGGATTTCTTTATAAATTAAATCTAATTTAAGTAATCTGAGACTTGTCGCTTGTAGGCCTGATATAAGCAATCAGACCGTTAGAATCTGACCCACATACACGCTCGGATCAGGACAAATTTCATACACAGGTCAGTGTACTTGTGGCCCTGATCGAGTTTCGGTGACCGTTGAACTGAAACTGGTCCGTCATATGCGATCTGGAAACCCGATTGGAACAAAAGCTTAACTTGACCTAGATCTATGGTCAGGGAGCTTAAGTCCGACCTTTGCCTCAAGGGGGGGCTCCGGAAGTGCTCCGTTGAGACGGAACAGATGCCCTTTGGACATAACCTAAGTATACCTTGGCCCTAGGCCTAGTTCTGGCAATTATGGGCCTATATAAGGACCTTGAACTCTCTCTCATTCACTCCATACGAATTTGAGAAAACCCTAGAAAAGAGAAGAGAGTAAAGAGAGAGAGAAAGTATGAGAGAAGTGGGAGAAGATTCTTGTTGCTCTATCCTGCTATTCTACGTGCCTATTCATCACTACTGTATCACTTTTCCAGCGATTCTGATTCCATTTTTGGGTAAGAAATCCTAACCCTAATCAATTCTAGAGATTCAACTAGTGTAAGTGATGAAATAGCTAACCTATTTCATGTAATAGGTTGTCGTTTTACCTTAGAAGAAGCAAGGGTGAGCAAACTGAATTTTATACGCTTCTACGGCGTAAGGTGCGAACTTTAAACGTATAGATTATGGTTTTCAAGGCTTTCAATGTCAGTTAATGATATATTACTGGCGTGGATGCTATTACACATGTACAAAGTACTGTCCGTTTCATTTTTCAGATATATATTAACTATGTTGAATATACTGTATTCATCATATTTATAGAAAATATCGTATACGTATAAAATACAAATTTGTGCTTGCCATAATTAATTGATGTCTATGTATGCTAGATGCATGTGTATAACCTTCTGGGTGAACGGATTAGCCTAATACATGCTATCCCGACATATGTTGTGTATGTTATAACGTGTAGCTTAAGTATTTGTAGAAATGTTCGAATGAATATGGAACTATGATTTATGCTTACCATGCTTATTCGTCGTGAATACATGATCATTGTTCATGTGGCAACTCCTTTGTGAAAGGATTCACTACGACATGCGTTATAACTAGCATATTGCAGGTATGTTGGAAGGTGTAGTCTAAGTATTTGTAAACTTGTATGAATGAGTAATTAGTTAGTAAATTACAATGTATAAGAGTGTTGAGATATGATTCTCAACTACTTTAACTATGTGTATGCTTTCCTCCATGTATCGTATATTATAGTATTTGTTTATCTATGTAATGCATATGTATAAATCTATGTTTATATTGTATTCCATAAAATGCAAGAATAAATCCGTGAAGGGTGATGGGGGAGTGGTGTAACGATTTCATATAACAGCCCTGACAGCCCTAAAACGGACATGGTTGTATAATTTGAACTCTTGATCCATTACTGCTTTAACTATCTTCTAGGATATTTTATTGTAATTGAATGTTATTGGGGCTATTGTATAGTCCAGGCAATTGATGACAGAACCTAGATTGATGGATGATGTTGTTTCGCCACACAGGATGTGTTCGACGAATCCGAGCTGTACTTGGGTTATCGACAGTGGTTAGGTCACACAGAGTGCTTACGCACTTCATGTCGATCAACTTGATGTACGCTCGTGCTAGTCGAGCTCGCCAAATAACCCGATGTGCCCTTGTATATTCACCATGTATGGACGCTACTGCTTGAACCTAAGGTACCAAACTCACCAGTGAAATATCGTTTAACCTTGGTACCTCGATCCGCTAAGACTCATGAGCCGGACATGGTGGTATAGGACACCGTGGTCGAGTTGTCGGCCTACGCTGGGGCGACGAGCCTCCCCGTAGTGACCAGTGAGCAATACTGCCTCGTGAGCCGAATACGATGGTATGGGACACTGTATTTGAGCTGTCGGCCTACACTGTTTTGATGACGAAGCCATGATGGGTGATGAGGGAGCGGTGTAACGATTCCGTGCAACAGCCATGGCAGCCCTAGATGTGCCCTTTGTAGTGACCTCGAGCATACACTGAACCTGCGTTGAGGCGACGAGCTTTTCCGTAGTAATCAGAGTATAAGTTAGGCCTACCCCATTGCAGCCTGGTTGTGGTCCCCAGTCGGGTCGGTGACGTGCCTTCAAAAATAGACTGTCAGTTGGTAGGGCATTGGTGGTAGTGACCTAGAACCGCAACTTCATATGAGATTTACTAGGATTGATGACCCTAGAATGGATCATTGTTTGGGTATTGATATAAGGGAGGTACTTTAGTTTCTCAACCCTGCTGTATGAAAAGACTAATAAGAACTTAGTAATAATATGCATGCACCGCATTATGCGTGCGTTCAGGCGTAGCAAGTCAAGCACTGAGGCAGTGTTGTTCATGCATGAACGTGAGATGAAGTTGCTGAGGGAGCGTAGGCGAGGGCATGCATCATACATTCATATCATTCTTGCATTAACAAGAGTACTTAGGGATGTGTGATTTACTGCTTTATCATTACTGCTTGATTGAACTGATAACATGCTAACCTTTGCTTTATTGTTCCACTGAGTTGATCACTCACTCCCACGTTACGGGACGGTGTTTTACACACCAACCAGACCCTGTTTGAGTTTCAGATGATGGCGATGCTTGTAAAGCGAAGCCGAATTTTTATGATGATGAGGAGGGTTTCTCTTTATGCAACTATCAGGCGAGTCTATGTAGACCATCTTCTGATCGACGGGGTTATAAGGTTGCTGATTAGATGCCACTACACTTTAGTTTGTTCTTTTGGAACACCCTGGTATATTCAATTGTCCATTTTTTTTAGTATACATTGATATATTTAACCTGGTAACATGTTCACACTCTGGAGACTCACAACAGTTTATATATGTTATATATCTATCACAGTCTTCCACTGGCATAATTTAACTGTCTCTGAAGTATGATATGTTGTTTTGGCTTAATCTCATTCATCTTTAATGCACTAACACAGACAACATTCAATCATCATTATTTATGTTGCATAAGTGATGCGTTGGAACTCGGGAGTTGAGTTTATGCTCGACCTCCGATATTCAGGGCGTTACAATAGGCCTGACTTGACTAGTTGAAAATCTGTGGTGGAAGCGACGGTAGGCCTGCCCATTGTATGATGCAAGTCCCACAATGACCTGAGGATGTGATGGTTATGATTTTCAGCTCGTAACGTCTCCTAGGTGGTCCCCACTAGGTGTTGTCCCAGCAGTGAAAGGTGGTGCAGTCTTAGTTATTAAAGGTGTTGTTATGCAATTTGGTGAGCCGACCATGTGTCTAATAAATGACCTGATTTCAGTTATGTTTGTGCAAAGTATTTAAGTGTTAGGCATGCCAAAGTCATATTCCTTTTTTTTTTAACACACGCACACACCTCCACACACTCACACCCTAGCGGGATTTCACCACCTATAGATACTCGAACTCTTGACCGGGTGTTGAAACTCCTGAGAGTCTACCACCGGAGCAAGAGTAAGAATCCAAGTCATATTCCACTTACAATGGGCATGCCACAATCAAACTGAATGCTTTGCGACTTCAGATGCTGAAATGGCGGATTATGCCTAGATTTGTGTAGATTTGCTTAACTATTCAATCACCCATTGATAAGATGATCAGATGATTTGGGAAGGAGAGGATAAGTCCTTATAGTGGATTCTTTTTGCCTTGAAAATATGAGCTTTTTAGAAAACAATGATAGCTTAGTCACATTCCTGCTCAAAAGCAATGCAAAGGTAGATTATTATTATTTATTTATTTATTAAAAAGAAAGGGAGTATTTAAGCTGTCAAAATGTACATAGCCCTAATGGTCTTTCAATCCTAGAGAGTCATGAAAAATTCAGATAGTTGTTGGTTTTGGTCAACAAGTCATGACCAGAAGATCACCAAGGGTTTAGAGAGTCGGGGATCTGACGACAAGATCATAGATATTAAAACTTGAACTAGTTGACTTGTTGTAGCGATGCACTAGACAGAAGTGAAAAACTAAACTAAACTACATGAAGTGCATTGAACTTGCCACAACATTGTGCTGGATAGAAGTTGAGGGATTTGAATTAAACTAATTGAATTAGGTGTCAATGAGGGACAAAAGATAGAGAGATGGCGTTGAGTTAAAAAGAAAAAGGCAATGTTGAAGTGAAAAGGATTTGTGTTGATTATGTTGGTGCGAGGCCCCGAGCTCTTATATTTGTTGCTTTTATAAGTTTCGATGAGACGGTAGCCACACAGAAAGCTTTGTAGTTTCCATAAATGGTCTTCTAATTAGATAGCGGCATTATAGTCTAATGTTTAATTAGAATCTAGATTTCTTTATGAGTTTACGCCACCATATTAATGATGTATGTCTTCAAATGGCTTAATCCAGTTTAGTAGCCTTTTAACATGCCATGTATGCTCTCTACATGTAATTTGTTAGAAAAATAAGAGTTTCTTGTACACAACGGAGGATTGAAGAAAACGATAATGAAACGAACAGATCTTTCGAGTTCAAGGCTCGACTTGAATAGTCAATTTCTCAAGACAGATTTCTGCCCTTTTTCTAGAATTTCCAGCAAGTGCAAACGAAGGAAATCTGCAAATTGTCTTCAGGATACAATGAACTCTCAATCCAATTTTTAACACAAAAATTTGCACATTTAAGTGTTGAACAGATCTCTAGTTTTAACACCGATATGCCTTAAGACGTTCAGAAAAAACTCAGCAAGAGAATAGATCGAGAATAATTGCACAGAAGATAATATTATCTTAAGGATTTTGAGTATTATAGTATCTAGGATTTATATCAATTGAAAGGTTATGGATTTCTTCCTGAAGAGGTGCTAAAAAGCCTCTTCAAGAAATTCATACCCATTTACAGCAAATAATTGCCTTTTCATGAAAGGACATGACCCTTTGTCCTATGACAGTTACTTCTGTACCCATTCAGACAGGAGCAGTTATCCAACAGGAAAAACTGTATCCACATAAGCGACATATGGCATAGGTGCCACATGTACAATCATGTCACAATTATTCTCAATCAACAAAAAAAAAAAGGTAATAAACATCAGGGTACCATGACCCAAAAATATGAACCGAGTGCCAAAAAGACTAAGGCTCTCATAGCTCCTTACGACGACGCGCACGTGCGAAGTGCTAAGTGCGCCTAATAAAGCGCCAAAAAGCGCTACAGCCCATGCCACGCGCGTGCGTGACGGTGCGAAGCACCGTCCTTGAGGAGATTTGAACCCTGGTTGTATAAGCAAAAACCCCTTCTCTTACCGACTGGTTATACACACTATTTATAGAAAGTTTAAATAATTAATATATTTATTTACTTTCTAAAAATAACTTTTATTTTTAAAATTTATTTTTATTCTAGAAAACACAACAATCCCCCACGATTTCAAAAATAAAATCAGATTCTAGAACGAATGGCATATTAGTATAAATAGGTACATAAGCAAAGGTATCTTTTGGATTTGAACCTTTACTTTAGTGTATATATATCAAAGTTATGCCAGGTACTTAGTGACCCATTAGTCTTGAACTAAGGATCTTATATGACTCACCGGACACATAACACACATTTATTCATATATAACTGGAGATCTAAAAGTTCGCACATTTCTGGCCTTATGCATATCCTTATTTCATGAGTATTCTAGAGACGATCCCAATCTCTTCAAAAGTGGCCTCACTTTTCTACTCATATAGGTAGATCTATCAAAGATGATTCTGCTTCATCTTAGCAAAGTCTGCTTATAGATCTATTAAGAGTTAGTACTCAGCCTCTTATGAAACGCAGAAACCAAACACTAGACTTTTAGGAATGAAACTCAAATTTTCTTTTTCTAATGTATATTTCAGTCACATACTTGATTAGTTTGTCCCTTTGAACCTAGCCTATATTTCAAAACATAGGTAGGGTTGCCATCAAGAGTGAAAGTTATATCTTTATGGATCTTAATCTCATTCCTTTCGTGGTTCTTCTTATTTGATCTCGTGATAAACCTTTTGTCAAGGGATCTGCTAAGTTCAGGATGGATTTAACATATTCCACTGTGATTACTCCATCTCTGAGCAATCCTTTAACAAAGTTATGCCTTAGACCTACATTTCTAGACTTACTATTATAAGTCTTACTCATAGCACGACAAAGAGTAGCCTGACTATCACAAAAGATAGATATGACAGGAGTAGGTTTTGGCCAATACGGGATTTCTAACAGTAGGTGTCTTAGTCATTCACCTTCTTTACAAGCAGCACCAAGTGCAATAAACTCACTTTCCATTGTAGAGTGAGATATGCACGTTTGTTTCTTAGATGCCCATGATATTGCTCCTCCTCCAAGAGTGAATATCCAGCCACTTGTAGATTTTGATTCTATACTATCTGCATTCCAGCTTGCATTGTTGTACCCTTCAAGTACATCGGGATATGATTTATAATGCAGTCCATAGTCTATGGTTCCTCTTAGATACTTTAAAACTCTCGAAATCGCATTCCAATGTACTTGTCCTGGATTACTGGTATACCTGCTTAGCATTCCTACTGTGAATGCTATATCGGGTCTAGTGCAATTCATTGCATACATTAAACTCCCAATAGCACTCGCATATTCTTGTTGTGCTTTACATCTACCAGTATTTTTAACCAATTTAATACTTGGATCAAATGGGGTTGAGACCGGTTTACTATCATAATGATTAAACTTCTTTAACACTTTCTCTAGGTAATGAGATTGTGTTAAGGCTATTCCATCATTAAGATTATAAATCTTAATACCTAATATTACATCGGCTTTACCCATATCCTTCATGTCGAAGTTGGAACTTAGAAACTTTTTAGTTTCTTTCACACAGTCCTCATTTGGTCAAAATATTAGCATATCATCTACGTATAAGCAAATAATGATTTGACCTTTAATATATATGCACTTATCTGCTTGGTTTACTCTAAAACCATTAGATTGTACTACTTGATCAAACTTCTCATGCCATTGTTTAGGAGCTTGCTTGAGCCCATAGAGAAATTTGACCAGTTTACACACTTTCTTCTCTTGCCCAGGTTGAACAAACCCTTCAGGTTGTTCCATATAGACTTCCTAATCTAGATCACTATTTAAAAATGTCGTTTTGACATCCATTTGATGGATTACTAAGTGGTGAATTGCTGCAAGAGCAATTAAAGTCCTAATGGTAGATATTCGAGCAACAGGAGCATATGTATCGAAAAAATCGATACCTTCCTTTTGTCTAAATCCTTTGGCTACTAATCGAGCTTTAAACTTATTTATGGTTCCATCAGGATTGAATTTTCTTTTAAAAATTGACTTACATCATATAAGCTTTGAACTTGGTGGAAGATCGACCAAACACCATTGTTATTGGAGACTATGGAATCCATTTCATCGTTGATGGCTTCCCTCCAAAACTGTACATCAGGAGATGAGAGAGCTTCACTAAGTGTTGATGGATCACTTTCAATACTTAGCGGTAGAGTAATCTCCTGTCTTATTTCATTTCTATCTCCTTCTATAAGGAACATATAGAAATCTGGGCCAAAAGATGTTTCTTTTCTTGCCCTTTTCGATCTCCTTAGTTCATTTCCTTCTAGATGAGTTTTAGATTTATCATGAAAGTTATTATGCTCTTCGTTCATTGGTTCTATTATATTTTCATCAACCTGTCTTTTTGTATGATTATTCATATAGTCTTTGTATACTATTTTTCAAAAAAAATATAGCATCCCTAGACTCTATAATATGTTTTTGTCAGCAAAAGAAGTTTGTTTTAGAACTAGGAATCTATATACGGGACTATGAATCCCATAATCCACAAAAACACACCTGATTCCTCTAGGACCTAATTTTACTCTCTTAGAATCAATAATCCTGACTTCTGCTATACTTCCCCACACTTTGAAGTAATGAAGATATGGTTTCTTCTTTTTCCATAATTCATATGGGGAGATATCCAATTTTTTATGTGGGATAGCATTTAGAATACGGTTTACTGTTAACAATGCTTCCCCCCACAAATTTAGTGGTAATCCAGAATTTAATATCATACAGTTGATCATCTCAACTAATGTCCTATTTTTGCGTTCCGCTAGGCCATTTTGTTGAGGTGTGTAAGGTGCCGTAAATTCATGGATTATACCGTTTGATTCACAGAAGTCGTTAAATTCATTAGAAGAGTACTCACCCCCTCTATCACTTCTGAGGGCTTTAATCCTTACATTTAACTGATTTTTCACTTCGCCCTTATAAAGCTTATACTTTTCAAAGGCTTTATCTTTAGATTTTATCAAGTATACATAGAAAAATCTAGTGAAGTCATCGATAAATGTGATAAAATACATTTTTCCTCCACGAGTTAAGGTATTATTTAAATCACAAATATCGGAATGAATTAGCTCCAAGGGTTGTAATTTTCTCGTGCCAGTCCCAAATGATTTTCTGGTTATTTTAGAATGGGCACACACATCACATTTCCCTTCTTGTTGAATTTCATGATTTGGTATAAGGCCTAAGATCATCATTCTTTTCATTGAATGATAATTAACATGACCTAGTCTAGCATGCCATAGAGATACAGAATCCACTATATAAACGGAAACATCATCATTATTATTAATATTCAGTTTAATCATACCATTACATGAATATCCTTTGCCTACAAACATACCATTCTTGGTGATAACCAACTTATCAGACTCAATCACTATTTTGAATCCCCTCTTATTGAGAAGATCACTTGACACTAGATTTTTAGATATGTCAGGTACATGTAATACATTTGTTAGTGTCAGTCTTTTGTCTGATGTAAACTGAAGCTCTACTGTTCCTTTTCCAACAACGGTCGCACGAACATTATTACCCATCTTCACTTCTTGTCCAGTTGTTATACCTTCATAGGTCTTGAAGATGTTTTGGTCCTTCGATATATGAATGGTTGCACCAGTATCTAGTCACCATCCACCATCGGATATTACTGTATTAGCTTCAGTAACCATTGCTACAAGTTGGTTTTCTGCCATGTTAGCCTGAGCTTTCAGTTGTTTCTTCCTGTGTCGACATTCCTTTATGTAGTGTCCAGGCTTATTGCAGAAATGACACTTGCCCTTTTTCTTTCCCTTTTTCTTAAACTTATATCTTTCTTTGGGGGAATAGATTTGAAGTTTTGAGATTTTGGCTTGTCATCTTTTACAATATTTGCTTTGGAATGATTTTCCGAAGCACTTTCTTTCTTGTCTCGGTTTCTGGACTCTTCTTCTATACGAAGATGTCGTTGAAGCCCTTCAAGAGTGTACTTCTTTTCATCATGTTTCAGTTTCTTTTTATAATCAAACCATGATGAGGGTAATTTTGTAATTACTACACCAACCAGGAATTCTTCAGGAAGATATATCCCACCAATCTTCAATTCATCAACCAAGTTCTGTAGTTCGGTTACTTGGGAGAGAATTGGTTGATCATTTTTAAACTTGAAGTGGACATAATTGTCGATCATAAATTTCTGAGTACTGATCTCTTCAGTTTTATATTTTTGATCTAATTTTGTCCACAAATCTTTAGCAGAGGGTATTTTACGGTATGAGTTATAGATGAAATTAGAGAGGGCGTTTAAGATGTGACCTTTGCATAGAAAATCGTCCTCCTTCCTTTTCTTCCGTTCTGCCTTCACTTGTTCTGAGTCATCGTCAGTTGGCTCGGTCAGAGAAGGCAGATCATCATCTAGGATGTAAGATAACTTCAGAGTTGTCAAAAAGAAAAGCATCTTCTGCTGCCACTTGAGAACAATTGACCGTCGAAACGATCCAGTCGTACAAAGTCTTGGTTCATAACTTGAATGGAATGAATTGCCTCCATTGTGAAAAGAGTTTAATCTGTCTTGAATGTTAGAAAAATAAGAGTTTCTTGTACACAACGGAGGATTGAAGAAAATGATAATGAAACGAACAGATCTTTCGAGTTCAAGGCTTAACTTGAATAGTCAATTTCTCAAGACAGATTTGCTGCCCTTTTTCTGAAATTTCCAGCAAGTGCAAACGAAGGAAATCTGCAAATTGTCTTCAGGATACAATGAACTCTCAATCCGATTTTCAACACGAAAATTTGCACATTTAAGTGTTGAACAAATCTCTAGTTTTAACATCGATATGTCTTAAGACGTTTAGAAAAAACTTAGCAAGAGAATAGATCGAGAATAATTGCACAGAAGATAATATTATCTTAAGGATTTTGAGTATATTCTTCTGGATCATAGTATCCAAGATTTATATCAATTGAAAGGTTATGGATTTCTTCCTGAAGAGATGCTAAAGAGCCTCTTCAAGAAATCCATACCCATTCACAGCAAATAATTGCCTTTTCATGAAAGGACGACCCTTTGTCCTATGACAGTTATTTCTGTACCTATTCAGATAGGAGCAGTTATCCAATAGGAAAAATTGTATCCACATAAGCGACATATGACATAGGTGCCACATGTACAATTATGTCACAATTATTCTCAATCAACAAAAAAAAAAAAAAGGTAATAAACATCAGGGTACCATGGCCCAAAAATATGAACCGAGTGCCAAAAAGACTAAGGCTCTCATAGCTCCTTGTGACGATGCGCACGTGCGAAGTGCTAAGTGCGCCTAATAAAGCGCCAAAAAACGCCCAAGCAGCCCTACAACCACGCCACGCGCGTGCGCAGACGGTGCGAAGGAGATTTGAACCCTGATTGCATAAGCAAAAACCCCTTCTCTTACTGGCTATACACACTATTCATGGAAAGTTTAAATAATTAATATATTTATTTACTTTATAAAAATAACTTTTATTTTTGAAATTTATTTTTATTCTAGAAAACACAACATAATTCTCTCCAAGAAAGAGTCCTGCTATACAATTACGCCAAGAGTCCATCAGGTAGTCGGTAGTCGAGTGTGCCTTACATCCACCATAAAGGTTTTCTTTTATATGTTGCTAATAAGGTTTTTCTCTTTATGCCACTAGTTGAGTGTGCCTTACATCCACTATTCATGTATGTTTTTAAATGCCTGACCTTCTTCACAGGATGCACATCCTCCTTAGATAGCTTACTATAATCTTATGACTGTTGATTTAGAAAGTGAGTAGATTTGTTCTTTAATATTTGTATGAGTGTGGCAATATATGGTGGGATCTTACTCTTTGATTTGGGCCATGTTAGCCAGGTGTAAACGGAAAGATTACACCCTTAACATCTTTTAGTTGGAGTAGTGGACCAACAATGTAAGGCTATGGGTCTTTTTGGGAGCGTGGATTTGGAACCCCCTCGATTCGGAACCCCCAGGATTGGAAACCCTCTGGATTAGCAATCCTTCCGTGTGTTTGGCACCCCGGAGTGTAAATCAACTTTAATTCAAAAATACCTATGCGTGGGATTTTACAGGGGTTAGAATTTAATTACTAAATCAACTCTAATATCCCTATTTAGTGAGATATATAATTTTTGACACTATGGTTGTGATAAGCCCGCTGAAATATATGCTTTCCCTGGAAATGATGAAATTCTAAGTCACCGATGGACCGCAAGAACAAGATCATGTCTGAGTGACTAATCAACAATTTTTAATCGTTGATTAATATGGATAATGTTTGGACGGTACTGGACAATGTTTGGACGGTACTGATTTACATGGATAATGTTTGGATGGTGTTGATCATCATTAGTGGGCCATGTGCCCAATAGAATGATAGTGTACAGTAACATACATGTTATACATGCTACACCCGCAACTATTAAAATGATTTTATGTGTAATCCAAGATCTCACCGTAGATTACAAACCCCTCAAAGGGGGATTAGAAAACCCCTAGATTGGCAATCTTCGGTTACGTTATGCTGCCAAACAACCTGGGGAATTTGAAACCCCATCCAATCCACAGTACCAAACGACCCCTAAGGCTTTGGCTCTTAAATTTGGTCTCCCAGTTCAAAATCTAGGCCTGTGTCTAGGTCGGCTGGACTTAGGTGAATGATGAATAGGCTGACTGGCCACTTGTCCTGGTCTAATCATATTATGTAGCCACCATTATAAATGAGAATGGATAGTTTAGACAGTCGGGAGCAATTTCCAGCAATGTACACGCAAATTTTGCAGTCAACCGCTCACTGTCACTGGAGTTTCATGCAATTGGCATTTCTTATCGAATCCATTTCAAAGTTCCATTTTAGAACACCAGTTGTTTACACTAGGTTACATTTCTTGGTCGCTGCGTAGGGACCTTCACACACACCGCTATGGTAGGATCATGTCCCTGATGCATCAGAACGCACCCTACAAGAGCACGGATTATTTGCGGATTAGATACTGCTAAGTTGAGTAGCGAGACTCCTACTAAAATGATGTCACCAATTTCTATGGACCCACCATGCACCATGATGTATGTATTGTATCTGCGTTATCCATTGTCCGGCAATTCAGAGAGATCATTTCAGGACATGAGACAAAGAATGAGTCAGATCCAAATCTGGAGTGGACCCACCACATAAATCAATGAGAAGAGAGACGCCCACCCTTGAAACCTTCCTAAGTTCATAGTTCATCTGAGATCCAGCTCATAAATTAAGACAGACATGAAAGAGTGGTAAACACAAATTTCAGCTTAATGGAAAACTTTTGTGCCGTAAGAAATTTTTAACAGTAGGCGTCACTCTCCCCAATGTTTTATGTGGTGGGGTACATTAGAGCCTTGGATCTGAATACTCTGGCTCACGCCCAGAATTGATATCTCCTAATGGATAGACGGTGTGGATCCAACACATACGTCATAGTGGGTCCCACGGAACTTGGTGACGTCAATTCAGCAGTAGCGAGTCTCGATACTTAACCTGTCAGTACATAATCCGCGTGCCCCTATCAGGAAGGTACATGAGGATCTGGTCTAGACCGTTGATCTCTCATGGGAAGCACCCGTCATGATTATGTGCTTGGGGACCACCAAGGCCCATATATTCAATCCAACCCGTACATCAGGTGAGTCTCATCGGTAAGACCAGACATGTCCAATTATCAGACCCATCCACAACACAGGTGGACCACACCGTGTTTTTGTTTTTTTTACTTGAGTTTTGGATCGGGCTTTCTTTTGGCATGAACGGTGGATACGAGTTGTTCCACCTGATGGGCGGACTCATGTCGTATTCACAAAAACAGTGGGCCCGTCCATGACGTTGTCGCACCGTCGATCAGGGAAAATGCTAGCGTGCGCCATGTTCTTCCAGTCTCTTCCTACTACCTCCGTACCCTAATCACATGGCTTGGCTGGAGCCGGATTTCATTGTTCAGGACATCAGGCCAGCGACATCCACAGCTCCTTCGCCCTTGGCGCAGATTAGCAAAACGATCCTAAAAGCAGCTAAAACGCACATCCCATGAATTCCAGCGACATCCACAACTCCTTCGCCCGTGGCGCAGATTAGCAAAACGGTCCTAAAAGCAGCTAAAACGCACATCCCATGAATTCCAACTTCTCAGATATGGTAAAAAGAATATACATATTATTTGCATCTTTTACAAAAATATCCAAAAACAAACGGCTCAGATCGGCCCACTTGCATCATCCAAATTCTTCTCCTCCCTGGACGGCTCGGATCTCATCTCAACAACGCAAACACTCCCGCCCAAAAAAACGCCGGAAACCGAGATGTCAAAACGGCCCCGGCTGCAACGTGGAACTTCCTTTTCCCCTAGCGCCTGCATCAGAAGTCGGCTCGGCTCGGATTAGCCGCGCGCCGGCTTACGGAGAAGAAAGAGGCAACGGAGTTAGCTAAGCCGATGACAATCGCGGCTTTCACCTGGCCGCGCTTTGGGATGGGACGGCCGGAGAATCTCTGCTGCTTTCCGACGATCGCTCTGTTTCCGGCCATTTCTTTCTTCTCTTTTCTTTATTTCAAAAAGCAGAGAGATGTAATTATTTCGCTGTGGGCGTTTGGTGGAGTCAAGAGAGGCAGTGGTGGAGGAGTATATAGAAAGGGTGAATTGGAAATGCCACGGTTTTCCCCTTAAACTACGGAAATGCCATTTA
Organism: Magnolia officinalis; assembly: GCA_021015155.1. Lineage (NCBI taxonomy): Eukaryota > Viridiplantae > Streptophyta > Magnoliopsida > Magnoliales > Magnoliaceae > Magnolia > Magnolia officinalis. Next base: position 997,804 of record JAJHSJ010000002.1, read on the forward strand.
CTTGCGGTTTTTCAGTGAGGAGAAGGGAACACGATCTCTAAATTCAACGAACATATGTTCCTTAATCAGGACTGCAATCCAAATTCCATGTATGTGTGTGGTCCACATCAAATATCAGACGGTGGATCTTTTCGATTATAAGGTGGACCACACTTGCAAATGACACTCGAGCGGTACTTCTGTCGGCATTTCTTAGGGGTAACCTTTGGCAAGTGATAAGAAGTGCAAGGGCATTTGGGTCACCATAAGAGAGTGGCAATCCTCGTAAATTATGATAAAAAAGAATGTATTTTTAAAATGAAGTCGAAGAAAGAGTGTCCGGGTGCATATGAACCACGTGGATACTGTGGAGGGCGAATCTTGCTTTTTGAGATCGTGAGGCGGCACTCTGGCTCTCATGAATAAGATGTCGCATCTTTATCTAACTAGGAATTACATTTCACAGCTACCGAACACGTGGCACAGCGAATGCCACTCAAGCAATCCAATCTGGGACCCACTTTGATAAAGCGCATTGTCCAGCATGGCCATCCATATGAATAGGATACCACGAAGGGCCCGTTTGGCCGGGTGGATTGGAAGGGAGTGAATGGTATTATGGTGGATGGCGTGGATTTCTATGTAATGATAGTGTTGTCAGCGGATTGTCTTGAGATCCATGAGATTGATATATCCCTGGATTCATTCATCCAGTCCGTTTGGCACGCCAGGCCAATCCGGCGATTAAAGCTCCCGATCCCTTCCAATCCCATGAACCAAACACATTGCAGGCTAATTTGAACGGATTAGGAGGGATTGGATGGAATTTAAAGGTAATGATGGTGTTGCCAGTAAATTGTCTGAAGATCCATCGGATTTGGATCAGTTCACCTACACTGTTTGGCACGACCGGCAATTCTCGAGATTTATCATCCAATCCCTTCCACTACCATCTAATCCCTTCCAATCCAACCGGCCAAACGGGCCCTTAATAGCTCAAGCCAATCCAATTCTCGCGTGTTTGGTTTTCCCCGATCATGTTTTACACAAATTAGACTTGTTATGGAAAGATCCGACCCTCTCATGATTCTGAGGCCCTATGGTATGTTAATCTGATCGGAGGAATCAAAGCAGCACGACTCAGACAAAGGTCGACGAAGGCCTATTTCCGTCAGTCGGAAACCTTACCTACTGAAAGGTCCGATCCGACTCCATACTCCAAGGCAGATGTTGAGGTGGACGTCCCTCGGGCTAGACTTACCTTACCTACTGAAAGGTCCGAGCCGACTCCATACTCCGAGGCGGAGGTTGAAGCGGACGTCCCTCAGGTTGAACTTAAAAACTACCATAAGAGGACAAGGCTGATAATGTCGCTCGCAGATACGCACAATGCGCGTCATATATTACGTGATCCTTGAATTGCGCGCAGTATCTCCATGATCTTAAAATCTTCCTTATTGAGGGAATCGTGCCGTGATTAATGGACGCGGATCATCATACAGTCAGGTATAAATACACGAAGACGTCATTGCTACAGGTACGCAATATCTTGCACTCTCCCTTTATCTTACAACTTAAGACTCCGATTCCATTGACCTGACTTAGGCATCGGAGGATCCCCCGGCTTAGCCAGGGTCTCCTTTGTTCACCCTTTGTGCAGGACCAGTCTATTCGAGGAGTGGAGAGCGATCCAGATTTTGACCTCAACAAGACTAATTAATAATGAAATTTCATAATATTTGCTGCAATCAAACACACCCTAAACTATAATTTCTAATAGAAATATGATATTAACTGTTATGGGAAAATTCGAGCTGAACTCAATAGAGGTCGACTTGGAGAAGTTGACGAGCAGAGCCTTGGACTGATAATAGTTCGTCTGCACCGATCTAGTCATAATAATCTAGGTTGAGCTTCCAAGTTCTTTGTAGAGCTTTGACACCGACCTAAAATCCGAAAGAAGTCATTACACGTTTTACCTGATCACTACAATCGGACTCTTTGTCAGTAAGCGACTAAAACCGACCCGATTGCGGGCTCGGATTGTAAGGATCGGCTTGGACGAAGGAGCGTCCGATGATTATACTAAGGAATTAACCCCAGTAACGTATATCCGTAGCAACATCCGGTGCACGATCTCCAAATAACGGCCAACATCAACGCACACGCCATTCTCTTTCAACGATAAATATCGTGTCGAGAATGACAGGCACGTTCATCTCAGGAAAAAAGGTATAAATAAGGGACTCATTTATATAGACAAGTATGCAAGATCTCATGCCCTAAGCTTATGCTATACTACTTAGACCCAGATTCTTATCCTGACTTTGGCATCGGAGGGTCCCCTGCTCTAGCCAGGGTCTCCTTTGTCCTTCTCTCGTGCAGGCTAATAGGGCTCAGTTCAAGTGCTCGAAGCTTAGCGAACGGTGAACCAGATTTTAGCATCAACATTAACTAAAATGAGATGAATTTATTTTCAATTGGCACCCAAACATATCTTATAATATGACCGATCAACTGTTGTTACTGAGATTTCTGATTTAAATCGTGAAAAATATTAGTTTGGAATTCCATGTGTGACATCTAAGAGTGTCACTGGGCCAGAGTCAGGCATGATAAAATTAAAATTTTAAATAAACCTGGCCTGAAACAGTTTAAAATACAGGCTGAGAATATTCCTGGCCCGGCTAGTTGACAGCCCAGGTGACATCTGAGCTGGAAGCGGATTGGGTGGTGACCACAACATCACCCAATTAATCTGTGTATTTTATCCACATTGTCTATTCGTTTTATCAACTCATTTTAACCCATGAGTCTAAAGATGAAACAATAGGAAGCTAGAGTGAACCTCATTCCAAGAAATAAAAGGGTGGGTATCATTATCATCATTATTTTTTTTGGGCTAATACTCTAAAATGAGCTCGCAAAATGAAAGGTGGCCCAGATATAAAACACATACATCATGATGGGGTCCACAATGCCCAACACAGTTGGTGTTAGGTTGGGTCAACACCCAATTTGCCTCCCTGAAGTGTAGGTGAATTATAATCAGGCCATTATCACGCGTTAAGTCGATCACAACCTGTTGAGCAAATAAGTGGCTAGGAAAATAGTTTGGCCAATTTACTTTTTGCTATGTTGGCTCCCTACAAAGCTTCATTCTCCGAAAGGTAAGGTAGAAGATCCTAACATTATTTCTAACTTAATGGAAAGCTCAAATCTCACATGTGGTCCATGGCTAGCATTTGTCTAGTGTGTGGATGAGTAGTGCAGCTTGTGGAATTAGGAAATCATATACAACCAAGCAATTATCAAGTGTTCAAATGTTCCCATGGAAACTGCTTCACGGACATTGGGCCAAGGCCAAACCCTTAGGGAGATTCAATACCACACATCGTATACAACCAAGCAATTATCAAGTGTACATAATATTTTTTTTTTTTTATGGAAATCCTAATCTATACGCCGTTTAATTGAATTGATACAAATTTATTCAAAATCTATTCATATAATTTATAAATGTCAAAAGGTATCTAAAATCAAGCAATACATTGAAAAGTTAAAGAAGAATCACTTGATAGATTATGTATATGGTTGATTTTATTTTTGGAGACAAAGATTACAACTGATTTATAAGAAATTGAAAAAAAATATATTTTTTTTATTTTTTCGATTTTCAACAATTTAGCTCACCTCCTCCAAATTTTGAAATAAAAGAACATAATTTAGGGGTTTTTTTTTTTAATATGCAAAACATGAAATTCGTGAATAGTAACAATTTGACATTAATTTAACATAATTTACAAAATAATAATAATAATAATAATAAATTCTCATTGAATCAAACATGAGAGATATATCTCACCACTTATACATTTCATATCGTACACATGGAATACAAGATACATCGTAAGATATATCAGCCAATATTATTAGCACTTAAAATTAAGGTGTAAGGTGGTCTGGATTCCCTAGTGGGGGTGGCTAACAATGAAGCATGAACTGACAGTGAGTGTACTAACAAGCTAACAAAAATAAAAAAAAAAACTTAAAACTAAGGTGTTAGATAGCCAAACAAATCTGCCTGTTTAATTTTGTTATGGCAAAAATAGAAGATTTTTGCATGTGAATTCCTTATTATTATTTTTTTTTCTTCAATAGCTGGTTTAAGAGCTTATATTAAAAATGTATTGATATCCAAATCACAAATTATGTCTTGTAAAATACATTAAAATTATGTTAAATATTTATAAGAATTTTAATTGATAACTAAACCAACTTCAATATTTCAAATTAGTGTGTCACATATGATATTTAACAAAATAATTGTAATAATCTCATCAAAATTCGTGGTTGAACTAACTCCAGGCCTCGCCTATTGCTAGGTCTAATATGATCAAGTAGGTCCCACAATGAGCTAGGGATGCAATGGTTATGATTTTTAGCCCGTAACGTCTCTAAGGTGGGCCCCACCAGGTGCTGTGCTAGCAGTGTAAGGGGATGCAGTTTTGGTTATTTAAGGATAGATTTTTCTATTTTCTATTTTTTTTTTTTTTTTTTTTTTTTCTTTTTTTTTTTTTTCATTTTTCACATTGGAACCACAAGTCAAAGCTTGAAAGATTATATTAAAACTGTCGGTTCGGGGGGGGGGGGGGGGGGGGGGGGGATAAACCAAGTCGAAAAGTCAGCTTATAGAATGGACCAAAACTACTGACATGGCCTGAATTCACTAGGCTTTAGCTTGACCGAGGCCCACATGTCCAGAGCCAAAAGGACCTCCAAGGAGGCCGACGCACCCTTAAGGACACCCAAAGAGCCCTTTCGAGGCCATATAATGTCGACCCGATCTATAGGTCGGCCACTGATCGAGTACAGATCAATCAAACCGAGGCCCGACCCCAGTCTGACCTACCCTCTAGGTCGTCCATGGGCTGGCCATCAGTTGGCAATAGATCGAATATGGTTTGATCCTATCCTAAGCTAATTGCTGATTAGGGCTTGGCCATCCTTAGCTGACCCCAGCATGGTCGGTGCATGAGTCGATCGGCGTAAGCCATCTGGATACATAGATGGTCTGAGTTCAATCGACAAACAAGAGGTAAACTCTGATATGACGAGCCAAGCCCGACGAATTCGTTTGACCTAGAGCTGAGCTGATCGCTTAGCGACTTACAAGATTTCCAGGAGATCACTTCCGATCCCGAGAATCTAGGAGATTAAGGATATTGGGATTGTCTTGTGTAACGATCAAATCCCCTCCACAGAAGGATCCCGAAATTACTGGATCTCACCTCCTCTGTAAAAAGGAGACGCCTAATGGTGAAAGGTAGACACAGATACACTCTCTCGCCCCTTAACCCTAATACCATTATTAGACCCAGATTTTAGGCTTGACTTAGGCATTGGAGGGTCCCCTGTATTAGTTAGGGTCCATGTTGTCCTCTTCCTGTGCAGGTGTTCAAGTAACAAAGGGGGTGAGCCAGAAATTGCATCAACACCGTCTATATCAATGCCATAGATCCAAAGGTTGAGATTGTCTGATCCATAGATACAATGGTTGATATTATCTGATCCCGGATATTTTCGGGGAATCTCCCATCCTGTGTAGGTTCCATACGATCAACGGCCTGCTCTCCTCATCAGGTGGGCCACATGTGTGGACTGAAGAATAGGTCGCCCAAAGAATGTAAAGATTGTCCAACCACAGTAAGACATTGGAGCTTCGTTGGGCCACCGTGTTTTATTTATTTTACATCCACTCCGTCCATCAGGTCCGCATTCCAAATATAGGGCCTTATGTCAAATATCCTTGTGATCCACATCACAGGGGTGGATGAGGAGACGACACCAACCATAAGTTGTGTACGGGACCACCATGGTGTATATCCCATCCAACTCGTACGGTCCTAAGACTAGACAGTCCAATAATCAGACTCATCCAAAACACAGGTGGGCCACACCGTTCCTTTCCAACACCTGTGTTTTGGATTGGGTTTACTTTTGGAGTGTACGGTGGATATGAGAAGGTCCACCTGATAAACGGAGCTGATGGCGCACGCACAAACACAGTGGGCCCGTATGTGACGCTGTTGCGCATCCCCGTCACGAAAATTGAAAATGCTAACGTGCGCCATGTTCCACTCTATTCCTACTGCCTACGTCCCCTAATTCACATGGCTTGGTCTCTCTCACTCTCCAATTTCGTAGCTCAGGATATCAGGTCAGCGCTATCCTACTCCTTCGCCCTCGGCGCAGGTTAGCAAAACGGTCTTAAAAGCATCTAAAATGCACATCCCATGAATACCAAGATCCTTCCATCTTTTTCAACAAAGAAAAATAAAAGAAATTCGGATATTCCAAACTTTTAACTTCCATGTATAGCAAAAAGAGTATACATACTATTTGCATCTTTTACAAAAATATCCAAAAACAAACGGCTCAGATTGGCCCACTTGCATCATCCAAACTCTCCTCCTCCATGGGTGGCTCAGATCTCATCTCGACAACGCAATCACTCCCGCCCTGGAAACCGAGATGTCCCTGGCTGTAACGTGTAACTTTCCTTTCTCCGATCGCCTGCATCAGAAATCAGCTCGACTCGGATTAGCTGCGCGCCGGCTGACCGAGAAGAAAGAGACTAAGGAGTGAGCCAAGCCCATGACAATCGCGGCTTTCACCTGGCCGCGCTTTGGGATAGGCCGGCCGGAGAATCTCCGCTGCTTTCCGGCGATCGCTCTGTTTCCGGCCATTTCTTTTTTCTCTTTCCTTTCTTTCAAAAAGCAGAGATGGAATTGTTTCCCTGTGAGCGTTTGGTGGGATGAGGAGGAAGCAGTGTAGGAGTATTAAATAGAAATGGTAATTTGGAAATGCCCTGCTTTTTCCTATAAACTACGGAAATGCCATTTAGCGGCGGCTTTCGGGTGGGCAGAAGGGGACAGGAATTCCCCGTGGGGCCCATCTTTTTCTGTGGTGTGTACGACCTCAGTTTTTAAAGAAACGGATTGGCTACTCCCCCTCTGTGGGCCCCACCATGATGTATTTGTTTCATCAATTCCGTTTATCCATTTTTACAGATCATTTTATGGCTTAATACTAAAAATTAGAGGTATATATATCTCAGGTGGACCACACCACATGAAAACAATAATGGTTGGATATCCATCATTAAAATCCTCCTAAGGCCCACTATATTGTTTATTTGACATCTAATATGTTGATCAGGTCATACAGGCCCAGATGAAGGGAAAAAACAAAAATCATCTTGATCCAAACTTTTATGGCCACAAAATGTTTTTTAATGGTCGATGGTCATTCAACACTGTTTCATGTAATGTGGTCCACTTAAGTTTGGGATATACCTCATTTTTGGTCTCATACCGTAAAATGATCCATCAAAATAGATGGACGGCATGGATGAAACACATACATCATGGTGGGTCCCACAGAGCACCGACCACCAGCCATTGGCTGGTGTCAGGGGGAGTAGCCAATCTGCGTCCAGTTTTTAATCGGCCACCTTTTTTTTTTTTTTTTTTGTACGATGTTCTAAAACTAACCGTAGAAACGGATGGACGGAGCGGATATATCTCAGAAATTACGGTAAGCCCCACAAAGCCGGTCACCTCAGGGGGACGAAATTGCCCATGGTATCTCACTACGGGTGGCACATGTGTGTCAAATCCTGACCTTCCATCTGCTGTGCCCTAGCATGGATGGTCTATCACCCAAAAATGACTGTGGCATCATCATTGTATTGTCCCGATATCTTGGTGCTGGGTCGAGAGGGCGTCTCTTCTGATGTACGCAATGCGAGTACATGGAATCAGAACCGTCCAAAAAATGGGACACATTACAGATTGATCATAGGCCGGAGTTACGATCTTAAATGCTTGATTAGTGGAGAATAAATGGTAAAGAATGAAATGTAGTCTGCAGTCTAAATTCAACAAACAAGCGTTCCTTAATCAGGATCACAATCCAAATTTTATGTATATGTGTGGCCCACTTGATCAGATTGTGTTGATCATTGAGTAGATATTACCTGATGCAAGGATCGGACGGTGGATCCTTTTGATGTTTGAGGTGGACCACACTTGTAAATTGCAACCTTTTGCAAGTCGTTACAAGAGCAAGGGCATTTGGGTAATCGCGGAGTGGCAATATTTGTAAATTACGATGAAAACGAATGTGAAGGAAGAGCGTCCGGGTGCATATGAATCACGTTTATGCTTTGGAATGTGAATCTTGCTTTTTGAAATCGTGAGGCGGCACTCTGGCTTTTGAGAATGAGATGTCGCATCTTTATCTAACACAAGGAGTTACCCCTCACATCTACCGTACACGTGGCATAGTGAATGCCGCTCAAGTAATCGAATCTGGGACCCACTTTGATGGAACGCACTGGCCCAGCATCGTCATCCATAAGAATACGAAACCACTAATAAGGAGGTGTGATACGCAAACCAATCTTACTTTCGAAATAAGACCCATCAACGGTTGACGGTTGCTATCAAACTTGGACGGTTTGGATTGTGATAAATGTGATCAGGTGGACCAACCATGGTTTGATAATTCCACGTGTGACATCTGAGCTGGAAGCGGATTGGGTAGTGACCCAGCACCACCCAACTAAGCTAAGCTAGTGCTGGCACTGTGGGGCCTAGCATCATATGTGTATTTTATCTACGCCGTCCATCCGATTTCCTGCTCATTTTGCTCGAGCCCAAAAGTGAAGTAATGGCAAGTGGACCCATTACAATGGTTCCTAGGAAGGTTTAAACGGTGGTTATCATTCTGCTCACCATTTCATGTTATGTGGTCCATATAAGCATCGAATCTGCTTCATTTTATAATTCATAATCTAAATTGAATTGACAAAACGAATGGACGGCAGGGATATATAACTAATACTTCACGGTGGGGCCCACAGTGCTGTACACAGGTGTGTTTGGTCGGGATCAGCACCCAACAACGGGTGGGTGAGGTGGACTACTTCACACGTCAAGCCAACCATAGCCTGTAAAACAAATGAGTGGCTAGGAAAAAACGTTTGGCCCATTTACTTTTTGGTATGTGGCCCACCTACAGAGCATCATTGTCTGAAAGGTAGAAGATCCGAACATTATTATAAACCTAATGGAAAGCTCAGATCTCATGTGTTTCGTGGCTTGCACGTGTCTGGTGTGTGGTTGAGTGCAACCTCTGGAAATATTAGAAAACCATATACAGCCAACTGCTCAAATGCTCCTGTGGAAACAGCTTCGCAGCTACTTACCTACATCTGGCCATGGCCAAACCCTTGAGGGAGATTCATAACCGCACATCCTACGTGGGTGTTGGATGGCTAAGCAAATCTGCCCATTCGATATCCGTTGAATTCCAAAATAGCATAACTTGGGTCACATTTTGGAGCTTAGGCCTTTTTTCTCATGAGCTTGTCGGGAGCTTATATTTGGAATGCATTAAAATTCAAATCACAAACTAAGCTTATTTCAAATCTTTAATTGTATTCGGTGCTTATAAGCCAAACGCAACCGTATAGAAAATAAGTAATCAAACTTCAATATTTCAAATATTTGACAGAAAGATTATAATAATCTTATCAAAATCTAAGGATTGAGCCAACTCTACGACTGCCCATTCCGAGGTCTAATTAGAGCTGGGCATCGGACCAAGTCGGATCGGATTGGGTCCAACTCAATCCGATCCAAAATTTACGTGAGTTGATCCGAACTCGATCCGATCTAAAATTTATGTGAGTTGATCCGAACTCGATCCGATCTGGGACCGAGTCCAGGACACCTGACCCGAACCGATCCAATGGACAGTTGGCCTGACCTGAACCGAGTCCGACTCGGTCAGGGAAACGGAGTCGGATCGAGTTGGGTACGATTCGGATTGGGTTAGATTTATAAGTCAAACTATGAGGTATATGTTATATCCAAACCATTCATCCATTTGTAGAGTTCGTGTCAAGGCTTGAGTCAAAAAATAAGATAGATCTAAAGATCAATTGGCCCACACTGCAAAAAACAGTGGAGATTGAACGTTTACCATTGAAATCCTTTTGGAGATCATAGAAGTTTCAGATTAATATGAAATTTGTTTTTCCTCTTTATCCATGTATCTTTAACTTTAATAACAGATTAGATGGAAAATAAACGTTATGGTGGGCCCTACGAATTATTTAACGGTGAAAATCATTATTCTCACTGCTCTTTGTGGTGTGGTCCAGTTGATTTTTGGTTATAATTATTTTTTTATGATAATGCTCCGAAATGATCTCCAAATATCGATGAACGTTGTGGATATAATAAATACATAACGGTAGGGCCCATGTAACTTTGATCTCATTTGAGCCATTTGTACAACTCGAAGCTCGAGGCCTTGTCACTGCTCGTCTATGCACTACACATATATGCCTGTCAGGGCCTATTGACGTGCTGGGCATTAAATGGATACAGGTTGCGTCCTGTAGGATTAGATATGGGAGTTGAGTTGGCGTCACCAAGTTCTGTGGACCCCACTAAGATGTATGTGTTATATCCACACCATTCATCCATTTTTAGATATCGTTTTATGGTATGAACCAAAGAATGAGGTAAATAAAAGTCTGTAGTGGACCACACTAAAGAAAACAGTGGGTAGAGTAATTTCCACTGTTGAAACTATCCTAAGGTCCATCATAATGTTTATTTGAAATCCAACCTATTAAAAAGTTTTTTTTTTTTTTTTTTAAAAAAAACATGAAATAAGGAAAACACAAATATCAGCTTGATCTAAACTTTCGTGGCCCTTAGAAATTTTCAATGGCAGGCTTCACTGTCCCACTGTTTTCTGTACTGGGTCCGCTAGAGCTTTGGATTTAACTCGTTCTTTGGATATTGCCTTAAAATGATCTCTCCAAATGAATGGAAGGTGTGGATACAAAACATACATCATAGTGGGGCCCACAGAACTTGTTGACGTAACTTTGGTAGCTAGTCTCGCTACTCAGCCAGCCACTGACGTGCACAACACACAGGTGGTTGACGTGCACAACACGTCTCTTTGTAAACTATGTTGGGGCCCACCATGAATGCATGCGGATTATCCACTCCGTCCATTCGTTTTTTCAAATCATTTTAGTGGTTGAACCCAAAATTGATGGGTATCCAAAGCTCAAGTGGACCATACCACAAGAAAAGGTAGAAGTATTGATTTCCACCGTTGAATTACTCCGGATCGGATCGATCCGGATCGGATCCATTCTGTTCGGATCGGACCAAATTCACCATGATCCAACCTCGATCCGTTGAACGGTCGGATCTGACTAATCCAAACCTAGCTGCACCGATCCAAGCCTTCAGTTCGGTTTGGATCAGGTCGGATCGGGTAGGATCGGGTCGGATCCACCGGATTGGACCAGAAATGCCCAGCTCTATGTCTAATATGATTGGGTATGTCCCATAATGAGTTTAAGATGAGATGGTTGTGATTTTCAGCGCTTAATATCTCCAAGGTGGGCCCCACCAGGTGTTGTGCTAGCATGTGTAAGGTGCTATCACGTGTAAGCTTATTGTGACTGTTGGGTGTGGCCCATCCTCGATGAGTTTTACCCTCAAAGTTGGATAAATGGTATTAAATTAAAATTTATTTTATGTGGACGGCTTGGATCTGCTACAAGACAATTCAATGGGCCCCACACAAGATGTGTGATGGGTTTAATAAGTGGGTTTCCTTGCACCACAAGAAGTCTATTTAGTCTCTTTTATTTTATTTATTTTTTTTTTTCATTTTTCTATAGGAGAGGAATATTTGGCAATTAGAACCATTGCCACCTCCGTAGAACCCATTTCGGAGAACTTTCGGCATTATTTCCTCTATTTTTGCGAGCTTTTGAATGTTTTTTTAAAAAAGATTTCCGTTTATATTCTAACAACCACACCAAATAAAATAAATTAGAATTAACTCACAATATTAATGTAGTTGTACAACTTCAAATTTATTATTATTATTTTTTTAAATGACCCTTTATGGGATTACAACTGTCTAGTTAAAGTGAATGCATCGGATTAGTTAAGGGGTAGCTCCAATCGTTGATTTAATGGAGTCCATATTGTAATTCTCAAAAAGCCTTCTCAACTTATGCGAAAAGCTACCGGCTTGTTAGTGATGCCACATAAAGGGACATTTTAAACCTCTAGAGTGCATATTAAATAATAACTTTAGATGCTGGGGTGAGTATATTTGTTACGTCAACTTAAGTGATATTTTAATTAATTTCCTTGAAAGCGATGATCCAACACTACCAACATGTTGTTGGTGCTGGTGATTATATATATATATAATATATATATATATATATATATATATATATATATATATATATTATGCCTGCCATTCACATGGTCCATCAATTTTATCAACTTAATTTAGGTCACAAGGGTAAAAATGAAGTAATGGAAAGCTCCAGTCAACTTGAATATAAGAAACAAAGTTGACTGAACATTCGTTAAAAACCTCTCGAGGGCTACAAAGTTTTGAATCAAATTGGTATCTGTGTTTTCCCTTTATCCAAGTTGGTGTGAACTTTTTATCATTATGACTTCAGCTTCAAATTTGCTTCTTTTTGGGTCCTTACTCTTGCTCGAGTGGTAGACTCTCAGGAGTTTCAACACCCGGTCAAGGGTTCGAGTACCCATGGGTGGTGAAATTCCACTAGCGTGAGTATGTGGGGGTGTGTAAAAAAAAAAAAAAAAAGTAGTTCTTTTTTTTTTTTGAGCTCATGCTTTAAAATGAGCTGGAAAAATAAATGGGCGGCATGGATATAAAACTCATACATCATGGTGGACTACAGTGCCCAACACAAGTTGTGTTAGGGTCAGGTCAGCACCCAATCGGCTTCCCCAACAAGTGGGTGAGCCGAACTACTTAGATGTAGAGGTGTACACAAGTCGAGCCGAGCTAAGCTCTGCCCAGCTCGTGCTCGAGTCTCAGCTCATGCTCGGCTCGGCTCGGCCGGCTCGGCTCGGCCTTCGAGCTCAACAACAGCTCGTGCTCGGCTCTGCCGAGTTCGAGCCGAGTTTAGGCAATAACGACAGACTTAGGGTTTAGGGAAATGGTCGGACAGCGGTCGTGCGGGTAAGGGAGGAGGGAGAGAGTAGAGAGATGGAACGGCAGCCGTGTGGCGGTGCGGGTAAGGGAGAAGGAGGGAGAGAGACGAGTAGAGATGGCCGTGCGGGTAAGCGAGGAGGGAGAGAGTAGGGAGATCGGACGGCCGTGTAGGTAAGGGAGGATGAGGGAGAGAGTAAAGAAAGAGAGGAGGAAAGGTTAGCTTAGCCGACTGAGAGAGAGGGAGGAATAGAAGGTTAGGGAGGAGAGTCTAGGGTTCGGGCGGGCTGGGATGGTTTTTGAAAATGGGTAGGATATTTTTTTTTTGAAGGGTATATATACCCTGTACCAAGTCAAGCCGAGTGAGCCAAGTTCGAGCAATACTCGAGTCGAGTCGAGCTAGGGCAAGATCGAACTCGGTTCAAACTAGTTTCGAGCTCCAAAAATCAGCTCAACTTGGTTCAAAGTCAGCTTCAATCCGAGTCGAGTCGTGCGAGCTACCAAGCCAACTCTGCTCGTGTACGGCCCTACTTAGATGCCTGGAATAACAATCAGGTCATTTCACACGTCCAGTGGACAACAACGCACGTGTCAAAAAAAAATGAATGGCTAGGAAAAACGTTTGGCCAATTTACTTATGCTGTGTGGCCCACCTAAAGAGCAACATTGTCTGAATGGCAGAAGATCCTAACATTATTTCCAACCTCATAGAAAGCTCAGACCTCACATGTGTTTCATGTTTGCACGTGTCTGGTATCTGCTGTGTGGATGTATGCAGCTTGTAGAATTAGAAAACCACATACATCCAAGTGTTCAGATGCTCCCGTGGACACCGCAAGTTACCTGCATCAGCCCAAGGCCAAACTCTCGTGGGAGATTAATACCGCACATCCCTGATGGGTGTTGGGTAGCCAAACAAACCTGTCCGTTGGATTTTCAGTGAATTCCAAATTAGTATACTTGGGGTTACAAGTTAGAGGTTAGGTATTTTTTTAAGGGCTCGTTTGGGAGATTTTATTGAGCTTGTATTTGAAATGCATTGGAATTCAAACTACCGCTATTTCAAATATTAAGTCACATTTAGCAGCTTGTAATTAAAATGCACTTTAATTCAAAACTAAGAATGCATTGAAATCCTATGGCATATTTGAAAGAATTTAAATTTAATTATTAAATCAACTTTAATACTTATATGATATTTGACAAAATAATTGTAGCAAGCTCAAAAGTATATACTTTGGCCATTATGATGAAATTTCGAACCTTGGGTAGGCCATAATTATAGGAAACAAACGAGTGGCTTGTTAACATTTTTAACTGTTGAATTTATATAGCTAATGTTTGGACCGTTTAGATCATTCTAGTAATGTGAATTTAGTAATGTGAGTGCTAATTTAATTGTTTTGGAGTATTATTAATGTATCACTTGTATAATAGATTATTAGCTTAGTGACACCTTCATTACATATATGAATCTCTTGCCTGAAATAAGGAGCCAAAAAATAAACATCTTACTCTTGAATCACCACAGGAGAAATGGAGGAATTTCAAAATACATTAAAATTGTATATTTCAATTACCTCTTATTTCATTTACCTTCACATATGGTGTTGTCAAATGACTTTTGAAATTCGAATGCACTCATACACACTCAAATCCTGAATATTTAAATTTTCTCACTTATACTGAAAAATTAGACTATATAATCATAACGTGAACACCATATATAAAAATTAACTACCCAAAAATAAATATGAGATTTTCATTTAATTATAAAATTAGTAAACTCACTTTAGTAGAGTAATTTATGTTTGGAACTCTCTCTCTCTCTCTCTCTCTCTCTCTCTCTATCAAATGTCATTTTACAATAGCCATGTTACATGTTGCACACGTGGGTAACTGTAGAATATTTGATATTCATTAACTAAAAGTATATATACAAAATAATTCCAAGAATCTCTAAAATCTACTGATTTTGGAAATCCAAGCTGGCAAACACAATTGAAAAATCAGAGTTTAAAATCCATGTGCCAAATGACCCTTGAAAGATCTGACCGTTGTAATTTCCTAGTTAAGGACCTCAGGTCCATTTGACTTTGATTTGGAGCAAACAACTATAAAAGCAATATCCTCTTTTACACTCTACACAAACAAACGGCTCAGATCCACCCACTTGCATTATCCAAGGTTGTAAAAGAGGGTCCATCGTTGGGTCATCCAACTTTTAATGTGATGTGACCACCTTGATCAGTGGCTAAGGTTCTCCGGATTGTAAGGGTTTAAACACTTTGATCGATCGCTACCAAATGGACGGACGGCTCAGACTGTTAGTCTGTAACTGATCATATTCATTGAATAATGGTATCAAGATTGGATGGCTTAGATCCTCCAATCAACTTGAAATTTGGTGCATGGTTTGACCATTAGGTCAAAAGTCTGGATATAAAAATGGATGGGCCCACCGTACACAATACGGCCTAGCCTACATCTTGAGCAGACGTGCTTATCTTGATAAGTGGGGCCCTTGATTTAGTGATCTCAACTGTTTCTGTGATGTCTCCACCATGGACAGGGATGCCCTGTAAAATATACTGAAGAAAAGTAGAGACAGCTAAGAAAATTTAAACCATCTAAAGGAAAGTCCAAAATTGGACGGCTGAGATCTTCCTCGGTCTTAAAAGCTGTTGAGGATCCACTATCCATGCTGTTATTATTCAATGAGGATTAGGCAGACTGGCGCATAAATGTGGGACTTACCATGTGGACGGTTGAGATTATACCCCATGGGAGTTGCAACGAACCATGTATATTTCATTTCCGGACGAACTGAAAAGATGCTATCCTTTGTGAGTGTGCTTGCTTGACATTAGAGGACAAGGGACGCGTGTGAGATCGGATCCGTTCATTAGGTTCTTAGAAAGAATCCATCTATTCCAGTCATTGATAATGCCACGAGGTACCAAAAAAAAAAAAAAAAAAAACTAAAGAGAAATTTACAAAAATGATGATCATATGGTGTAATTTTTTGCACATGGCATCTAAACATGGAAGATCACCTCATCAATGGCTTGGATCTCACACGCATGTAGCTCATAGAGTTCCACGTGGGGGCGAGTACACTCGATCAATTCAGTGCATTCTGTCCCATCAAAAATGCTTTCTCCACCACTATCGAAAGATAAAAACAGATTATTTAATATAAGATTATAAATAAATCAAATTTCTCAACTTTACTTAGTGTGCTTTTATTCTTAAGGTTTGTGTAACAAGACTTGCTTTCTAAAAAGAAAAAAAAAAGGCAAGATTAGTTAAAATGGATGCCCACATATTCCAATATGATAAATCAGGAATATGGCTGTCGGGTCGGTGATCAAAGCCATTTAAAACATAGGTCTCGCTGTCAATGAAAGATACCTAATGAAAATATCTAATTATAAAAATTATTTAATTTTTCCATTAATGTGTATGGTTTCTTTGACAGAACTAATGGTGGAGATATCATCCTAACCATTTCCTCTAGCATGGCCTACCCGAGTTTTGTATCATCACGATTTTTGGGTCCCACGGTTAGCGTGTTATAGATGGAGTGAATTTTATAAAAAGTTCCACCCACATGATGCTTGATTGGTCTAGGTCAGTTCTTCTCTCTCTCTCTCTCTTTAAAGGCCCACACCACATACACTCACACACCCACCCAAATGGTGCTTGATTTAGTGTTGAAACAGAGTCTATTTACAGTCAAGGAATCAGACCAGTCTAGACCAGTTCATAGTAATAGATTGAATTGTATTCTGGAAAATCACAAAGCAACTTGAGTTTTGTATCATCATGATTTTTGGGTGGGTGTTGGAGTAAACATGAGATGGATGCAGTCGATTTGGTTAAAGTTTCACCCATATAGCGCTCGGTTGGTCTAGGACTGTTTGTAGACATAGACCTAGATGTATTCTATAGCAAACCAAAAAGCCAAAGAAAAATTGGATTTGAAACTCTCCAATTCAAATAATTGAACACTTTGATTATTTAACTTTTTTTGTTGAATATGTATTGTCTTCATGACCAAAGTAATGGTGGACAAACCATCATAAACGTTTCGAATGCCGTGGCCTACATGCGTTTTGTATCATCATGATTTTTCGGTCCCAAGATGAACTTCATTTGGATGGGGTGGATTTCACAAAAGTTCCACGTTGGTGCTTGATTGGTCTAGAGCTGCTCATAGCAATAGATTGAACTGTATTCTAGTAAATCACGAAGAAACTTGAGCTTTGTATCTATCGGGTCCTGAATTTGTGTAGAACATGTGCAAGGGTTGCAGGCGTGCCAGAATCGATCGGATTTGATTCAAACCATAACCACTGACCCCTAGTGCAAAGATAGAACAAGGTTCGATCGTGGGCTTAACCGTTCATCTATTTAGCCAAATGTTGTAAGTTCGTTACTCAAGTGACTAATGGAAGTTGGGGCTCTTCCTCCAAATAAGCTCTTTTTTGCCTTAAAAATTCAAGGAGCAGGTGTATGGTTGAAATGGAGTAAAGTGGAGAAAGATAGATACTGAAAAAGAGGCAAGTTTCTTACTACTACAACAGAATCATCGGCCTGAATGTGAGTAGCAGTGTATTTCCGAGAGCAACGTGATGGTGAGCGAAGCAGAGGCAATGCCGAAAATAATAGCTAAGGTCGGTCCAATGTATGATCGTAGGCGGACAGATTCCTAAACTAATGTTTTCTTCAAATTTGGCATGCAGACGCAGATGAAAAGGAATTATAATTAATGATTACTGCCTAAAGTCACTGTGATAGGCATGCATGGATGAACTAAGTCTAAATCTACACTAAGGGTCTGTTACTACTAAGTAGAAAAAGGCTAAACCTAAATACACAGTGTCGTGTCTCTGGATTCAGAGAAGGGCCCTTGTTCTTGGATCTACTAAATAGAGAACAACTTCCCATCCACGTGGTGCCTTCGTGTGTAACCAGATAGGAAAAGAGCATTTACGCTTTATCGATCATGACCTTATCTTAAATGTATGAGAAAATGCTTTAGGGTTGACATGACTAGAGTAACAGTTCACCTCCATCTAAGGCGAACTAAAATACCAAAAATGCCCTTATATATATATATATATATATATATATATATAAATAAAAGAGGCGATCCCCAAATCCTTGTGCCATGTTGCAATGCCAACATAAGGCATAGATTTTGGTACAATCAATATCATCATGATTTTTTGGTGCCATGGTAAACATGAGATGGCTGGGGTGGATTTCGTTAAAGTTCCACCCACATCGTGCTCGGTTGATCTAGAGCGGTTCATAGAAATAGATCTAGATGTATTCTAGTAAACCACAAAGCAAAAGTAAGATTGGATTTGAAAACTAATATGCAGTGAACCTAAAATGATTCCAAAGAGAATAAAGTGACGAAATTGTGATGACGACTTTTGTTTGAATATGAGAATCCAATTCAAATTCAAGCATGTGAAGTGAGATTTTTCTTTAAGAAGTGAGATTTTAAAAATACAACACTAGATCTTCACCCAATTATTTTAATGGATTATTATAGTTCATGAATGGGTAGTATTTACTAACACAAAAACCTACCATATGACCATACTCTGGCGCAATATAATGGTTCATACACATGAACACATGAGACACATGGGCCCACATTAGATGGGGCTAGAAAAGATACTAAATTGATGCCCTAACTGATCAATTGGTGTGTATCCAATGGACAGTTGTGAAGGAAAATAGTCAACAACTTAAATTCAACAAAAAGTGGAAAGGATCGTCCAGTCATCGGCCTAGATTCAACAAATAGATGTATATTGATGAGCGGTCAGGATCACCCAATCAATCTTTGATATGGGGTTTTGACCTATCTGTAGCTTCAATGGCCATGAAGGCTCTGAGATTGGTAATTGGTATCAGTTGCTACCATTTTTAGGAGGTGATTATTTTTCACTAATAGTCATGATTAAAAAGCAAGATTCTTTTCTGGGCATGAATGGAGTGGAAAAACGACATCATATGTATGTATTTACAAAAGGGACGTTCTGTGGTGGCATCCGCATCATAACCTTATGGTCATGCTCGTCTCGTGGGGGTTACATGATGTATTTACACCACCCGACCCATCCTCCATCACAGGTGGCACCTTGTGTAAGAATCCTATAAGGCGGGCCTGTTGATCAACTGTCTAGATTAACCTAAAGGTTGGATATGCGATCAGGTACACCAGTGGGATTCACTAGATTGTGATACATCTAGAAATTCCTAAGGATTGGTGTGCTACTACCGTGATAGGCACACGATATCATGAGAGAACGGGGATTCTCTGTTCCGTGTGGAGCTTTTCAGGGAGAGGAGTTTTGATGGGTTTCAAACTTCTCTACCCTCTCGAATATAAATAAGAGTTAGGTCCCCAATCCAACACAATCGACATGAGTAAAACCCCATCAAATCTCCTTTAAAGGGTGTAAGGAAAGGAAGATCCTGGCAATCTGATTCCACAGTGATGGCAAATTTCTATATCCGGTGCATAGACAAATTAGGTCCTATTAGTCATTCCCACAAATTTAGACCTAACACCTTGAAAACCCTTTGAAGCCCATCGAAGGATTCATTACCTATATATATATATATATATATATATATATATATATATATATATATATATATATATATATAAACACATGCACCCAACCATAATAATCACACGGGCTAATAAACTTTGTGATGGAATCACTAGATGGGCTGCACGTGTATATTGATGTTTGGAGTTGGTGTTTATCATTCTTAAGGTCTAGCTCATCTTGTGTTCATGTTTAGATTGACTAAAATCTTATGGTCTTGCTCATCTTATGTTCATATTTAGATTGACTAAATGTTTAATTTTTTTGGATGTTATGGTGGATTATATTTAATGGATGAGTTGGATTGCATAAAGATATAATGGAGGGTGCACAATTCTCAATCTTACCACTTTTAAAAGGAGAAAAGTGCATGGCAAGCATTATGGTAGTTTTACTGTTCAAAGAACACTTTCACAGCATACTTTCATATAAGTATTATTTGGTAAAATTTATATATATATATATATATATATATATATATATATATATATATATATATATAGGAGTGCCAACCCATGGTTCAATACCAGACGCGCTGCCTTTCAACACTAAAGGTCATGGGTCAAATGCCAACGTGGGTATGTGAAAAAAATAATCTTATAACGGGTATTGCCATTTAGGGCTCATCCAAAAAAAATACTTTTTCTATTTACATCAGTAGATCAGTAATTTATTTCAGATAAGTTAGTTTGGTTTATGATTAGTTATAAGTAATTATTTTTATTTAAAAGTACTTAATCACTTTAGTTAACTTTTTTTACTTTTTATCAATTGCCAAAGAGAGGCATCAAGAGAGACTAAAGAAAGGAGAAGCCGATAAACATGTTGTTTACTAAACATAATTTTATGCTTAATAAGTAGAAAGTAAGATAAGCTATCTGAGGAATAAGTAACTTATCTTAAGTAATTTAAGATCCAAAAACCCCTTTACGGAGTTGTTAAAATCCGTTATTTTCATGTAATTTTTATATAAATGATCTGCATTGAGTAAAGTTTATCCATCTATTTACTAATAAATGGCATATATAAATTTAAAATAGCCCTTGAAAGTTTTGTTTTTCAAACAAAATTGTTCTTTTCAGATAAAAGATCTTAGTTCAGTAAAAGGAGTTTTTGTGCCCTCTTGAAAAGTAAGAGATTTTAAAACTATAAACTAATTGTATGGATTTTGTTCTTCTTCAAACAGTCTCTGTTTGCTAATGTGCATGAGCTCTGCAGGCCACTATGGTACTTGGTACAGCTATCCTGTTCAACTGGTACACTCCTTGTAATTAAAGGACATAAATCATCTACAACACTTTCTACTTTCCTTATAAAGTATGACAAATTAATTACTTTGGCATCCAATAAAAGCTTATCATCCAATCTAAGCCCACCACATTAGTATTATCCAATCCTATACAGTAGGTAAAACAGTATCTACAAGGCCCACCATACTATATTTAATACAAGCTTAATAAAAATATTAAAAATAAAAAATAAAAAGGAAATTAGGATGGCCTGCACCATGGGAACTGTTGATGCTAAAATCTGATTCACCCTTCGCTGAGCTCCGAGCACTTAAACCGAGCCCTGTAGTCTATGCAAAGGAATGACAAAGGAGACCCTGGCTAGAGCAGGGGACTCTCTGATGCCAAAATCAGGCTAGGAATCTGGGTCTAAGTTGTGTAAAGTAAGCTTAGGGTATTAGATATTGCGTACATTTTCCTGTAGATATGTATCCTATTTATACCATTTTTCTAAGATGAACGTGTCCATCATTTTTGGCACGATCTTTGTCGTCGAACAAGAATAGTGCCTGCGTTAATGTTAGTCGTTACCCAGAGATCGTGCGCCGGATGTTGCTTTAAACATGCGATACTGGGGTTAATTCCTTAGCATAATCATCGGTCATGCTCTCATGTGAGCCGACCCTGAAAGCTTAGTCTCACTCACGACAATCCGAGCTCATGAGTGAGTTGATCTTGGTTGGAGCCAACAGATGAATAGATGTATAATGGCTTCTTCCGGATTCCAAGTCGATGTCAAAGCTCGACAAAAGAACTTGGAAACTCAACCTAGATTGTAATGAATGTGTCGATGCAAACGAACTACTATCAATCTGAGGCTCTACTCGTCGACTTCTCCAAGTCGACCTTTGTCGAGTTCAGGTTGAATTTTCCCATAATAGGAATAATATAAAACTGCCCCTAAAATCTGTAAGTTCTCGTAGTGTGGCTCGGCCTACATGAGCTTTGGATCAAACTAACTTCTGTATTGGCCCTTCGTCCTGGTAAGTCAGGATGGATGAAAGGGTCTAATGAAGTAGACACACCATGGTGGCCACACATACAAACCTATGGGTGGCGTCCTATCTCCATTGCTCCAAGTCTGAATTTTGGCCCCATTGTCTAGCATAAGGAAAACTTGATGATTCTACCCAGACAACATGGCGTGCCCACATCTTACGTTTGGGTTGAGGATTTTCCAATCCGAGTGAGTGGTTAACCAGCAGTTATTAACTGTTGATTTAAATGGATAATGTTTGGATGACTATTGTTGAGGTCAAAATCCGGTCAACCCTCTCCCCCTCTTCACGTATTCCGAGTAGGTGACGAACCTGGTTTCCTGCACACAAACCGTGAGCAATGGAGACCTTGGCTAAGCCGGGGGACCCTCCGATGCCTAAGTCAGGACACCGAAATCTGGGTCTAAGTTGGGGAGGAAAGAGAGTGTCAGATGTTACGTACCTGTTGTCATGGAATGATGTGATATTTATACCTCTTCATTGCTTGATCCGTATTCGATAATCTCGGCACGATCAGTGGGATTTGCAGATCATGAAGATATTGCCCAGAATCCGTAATCATGTGTTACGGCGTGCGTATCTACGGGCGAGATAATAGAACATATCCATATGCGGCAGTTTCTCCACTTAGCGCGTGAAACCTTTATCCCCGGAGGTACCTCGGCTCGGCCAGACTGAGGGCGACGGCATCGCTCCGAGCTGATGATCGTTCGTGAGTAACGCAGCTAATCATTGTCGATATTATGATGGACGTCCGCTCGGAGTTGATCGTACAACTCGTATGTTTTCCCTACCGACCGCCCTTGGAAAGAAGGCGGTCAAGGATGGGAGCTTCACCCATCTTAACCCGCCTTCCTAGTTTCATGCCGAGGCTCGGACCCTCCGCCCGGATTAGCGGATCGTCGATCCCTCCGATTGTAGTCGGCTCGGATCTTCCTATAACAGACGGCGCCAAAAATGTTGAGGTCAAAATCCGGTCAGCCCTCTTCCCCTCTTCACGTATTCCGAGTAGGTGACGAACCTGGTTCCCTGCATGCAAACCGTGAGCAATGGAGACCCTGGCTAAGCCGGGGGACCCTCCGATGCCTAAGTCAGGACACCAAAATCTGGGTCTAAGTTGGGGAGGAAAGAGAGTGTCAGATGTTACGTACCTGTTGTCATGGAATGATGTGATATTTATACCTCTTCATCGCTTGATCCGCATTCGATAATCTCGGCACGATCAGTAGGATTTGCAGATCATGAAGATATTGCCCAGAATCGCAAATCATGTGTTACGGCGTGCGTATCTGCAGGCGAGATAATAAGACTTATCCATATGCGGCAGTTTCTCCACTTAGCGCGTGGAACCTTTATCCCCGAGGTACCTCGGCTCGGCCAGACCGAGGGCGACAGCATCGCTCCGAGCTAATGATCGTTCGTAAGTAACGCAACTAATCATTGTCGATATTATGATGGACGTCCGCTCGGAGTTGATCGTACAACTCGTATGTTTTCCCTACTGACCGCCCTTGGAAAGAAGGCGGTCAAAGATGGGAGCTTCACCCATCTTAACCCGCCTTCCTAGTTTCATGCCGAGGCTCGGACCCTCCGCCCGGACTAGCGGATTGTCATCCCTCGGATTGTAGTTGGCTCGGATCTTCCTATAACAACTATAATGATGGACAAGTAATTATAGTAATGTAATTAATAATCTAATTATTTTGAATTATGGTGATGTAATTTATAATCTAATTATTTTGGGATATCATCAGACGGGGCCATGTATCAGATTAATAACATAATGACACACATGTTGCACATGTAACTCTTGGAAAGGATTTAAGACGTAATTCAAGGGGATTTCAAAACCCATTAACACATATTACACACATGCAACTGTTGGAAGGATTTAATATGTAATCGAAGCCTTTCATTCGATTTCAAACCCCAGTTACTCCATAGTGCCAAACACACACAGCCCCTCCCATCACGTGGCTTGGCTGGGTCCCACAATACTCGACAATAAAAGATCTGAACCCTCCAATTTCGAACTTACTGGCCTTAGTTCCGCTCGCCGACATTGATTTGGAAGCTCACAATTTTAAACGCGAAATATTCCCCTTCGCCGCTGGTGTAGGTTAGCAAAACCATCCTATAAACAGCTAAAATGCGCATCCCATGAACTCCCAAAAAATAAAATAAAATAAAAAATTGTTCTTAAGAAGAGAGAAAAAAAGAAAAGAAATTAAAGGAAAATCCGAACTCCAAAATCCATGTATAGCAAAAGAACACATATCATCTTTTACAATGTACATAAAAAAACGGCTCAGATCCACTTATTTGCATCCTCCAAACTCTCCTGTCTTCCGTGGACGGCTTGGATCTCTACTCGATAACGCAAATACTCCCGCAAAAAAAAAAAAAAAAAAAAAAAAACCATCGGAAACCGAGATATGAAAACAGCCCCGGCTTCCACATGGAAAGCCATTTTCTCCGGCCGCCTGCATCAGAAATTGGATCGGCTCGGATTAACTGCGCGCCGGTTGACTGAGAAGAAAGAGGCGAAAGAGTGAGCCAAGCCGATAACAATCGCGGCTTTCACCTGACCCCGCTTCGGAATCAGCCTTCCGGAGAACCTCTGCTGCTTTCCAGCGATCGCTTTGTTTCCCGCCATTTCCGTATTTTATTTTGCTTTGATTTGGGTTTCTTGGTCTCAAAAAGCAGAGATGAGATTGCTTTTAGCTGTGTGTTTGGTGAAATACTGATGAGCATTGGCAGACGATTATATAGAAGAAGTCCAATGGAAAAACCCTCATCCTTCCTATAAACTACGAAAGTGCCATTATGAGGACGGAATTGTCCATGGCCCATCAGTTTTGTCGTTTTTGCGATCTTTTGGTGTGAAATAAGCTTAGGGCCTGTTTGGGAGCGTGGATTTGGAACCTCTGGATTGGCAACCTCCAGGATTGGAAACCCCCTGGATTGACAATCTCTGGTGTGTTTGGCACCATGGATTGTGAATCAACTTTAATTCAAAAATACCTATATATGGCATATTTACAGGGGTTTGAATTTAATTACTAAATCAACTTTAATATTCCCAATTAGTGAGATATATAATTTTTGACACTATGGTTGTGATAAGCCCGCTAAAATATCATGTTTTGCCTAAAAGTGCCATTATGAGGATGGAATTGTCCATGGCCCATCAATTTTGTCGTTTTTGCGATCTTTTGGTGTGAAGTAAGCTTAGGGCCTGTTTGGGAGCGTGGATTTGGAACCTCCTGGATTGGCAACCTCCAGGATTGGAAACCCCCTGGATTGACAATCCTCTGGTGTGTTTGGTACCATGGATTGTGAATCAACTTTAATTCAAAAATACCTATATATGGCATATTTACAGGGGTTTGAATTTAATTACTAAATCAACTTTAATATTCCCAATTAGTGAGATATATAATTTTTGACACTATGGTTGTGATAAGCCCGCTAAAATATATGTTTTGCCTAAAAATGATGAAATTCCAAGTCTCGAATGGACCACAAGCACAAGATCATGTTTGAGTGACTAACCAACGATTTTTAATCATTAATTAATATAGACAATGTTTGGACGGTGCTGGATAATATTTGGACGGTGCTGATCATCGTTAGTGAGTCATGTGCCCAGTAGAATTACAAACCCCCTCAAAGAGGGGATTGGAAACCTCCTGGATTGGCAATCCCCAGTTGCTTTATGCTGCCAAACAACCAGGGGATTTGAAACCCCCTCCAATCCCCTCTAATCCAAGGTGCCAAACGACCCCTTAGCTTATTCAATGCAAAGCTTAGTAGGTTAATCTTCAATGGAATTATGGAGTAGTAGTGATGCCTGAATCACATCCAATCCGTCCATCATTTGGGCCCCCTCATTTCACCCTAGTGGCCTAAAAATCAAGATGATCCATAAATCAAGCGCACTGCACGAATCGTTACTAAAACATTTAAAATCTTGTGGTGTACAACCCATTTAAGTTGGACGGAATATACAAAGTAGAGTTGAAAGCCCGGCAGGTTGGGTTGGGTTTGTGCTCAAACATAACCCAACACAAGTTTCCTATACTCCGACGTTTACCTGACCCAAACAAACCCAAGTCGGGAATTCTCAACTAAAGCCTAAGCGGAGTGGGTCAGGTTGGTTCCCAAACTTTTCTTTTTTTTTTTTTTCTTTATTCTTTTTTTGTTAGCGTGTTAGTACAATCCACCGTCAGCTCACACCTCAATGTTAGCCACCCCTGCTAGGGAATCGATGTCTAGACCTCGGTGTTGAAACAAGTATCTTTCACTCAGTCTACCACTTGAGTTATGGAACGGGGTGGGTTGGTCCCCAAACCTAATTTAACCCAAACATCCTATACTCCAACCCCAATCCAATCCAATCCAACCTTAACACGGGAATTCTCAACCCAAGTGGGCCCGTTGAGTTTAGCTAGGTGAGTACACTAATATTTTCATTATTATATTTTCACTACATGTTTTATTTTTATACCCATGATTTTATTAATTGTATATGTAATTATTTATTATAATTTTTTTTCTAAACAAACAAGTTAAAATATAAGATAACTACTCCTTTAAAAGTCATGTCCTATAGCGCACAATTTACTCAGGAGAGAGAACTTTGACATATCTTGTCAAATTATTAGAAATAACGTGGGCTCATGAAACCCGATGGCATTAGTATTTCCTATGCCTTCAACACAAACGATATGTACTCAATTAAGTTTGGGTTGAACCGGGCAACCCAAGACTGCAACTCATGCTGTACTCAAGTTTGATGGAGTTGGCATTTGTATAGCCCAAGCACGGAACTAAACCTGATACATCCAGCTCGAGTCCAACCCAATGTCAGGAGGTGGGTCACAGGTGAAAAGGGTTGAACTCGCCTGGCTTTCATCCTAATACAAAGTAAGGTGGGCCCCATGCACAGTTGAAAAGATTTTATACCACGCTGTACGTCATCCACACATCACCATGCTGGTGCATCAAGAAGGACGTCATGCACGCATTACCGTGCTGGTTTGTCAAGAAGGAATATATAAGTTAGTATTTAATAATAAAGGGAGCAGATTCAATTATACTCCATGACATGAATTCTGTCAAGCTATGATGTGGCATAATTTTATTGGCTACTCATCTAAATATTCTGTCGGTCGACTCCTTGTCATGACTTAAAGCCCATCAGCAGACAAGGGTCTGGCATGCCAAAGATACAGCTCCACGTAGTGTGACCCATTTAACAGATGGTCTGATTTATAAGTCTTATGGGCTCATCTTCTTTTAATGGATTGGTAACGCACAATTTAGAGCTTGTTTGGACAATGGTATTAAGTTGTATTAAATGGAATTACATCACTAATCTCACTTTGAAATTTGAAATGACATGTTTGGAAGGTGTGTAAGATGAGATTACTAATCCCATGGGGGATGGATTTTTGCTTCATCCAGGTCCAATCCAAATGCAATTTGAAAGTAAATTCTAAAATTTAGTTTTCAAAGCATACATCTCAAACATTGAATTATAAAACATGGGATAAACCCAATCCAATGACAACACTTTGCACATGCATTTATTATTGCTTTTACAATTCCATCCACTTTAATACCACCTAATGCAGCTGGCCAAATAGGCTTAAGGATGGCGGATGTCTCCATCCCAACTAATTCTTGCAGTGTGGTCCACCTGACTTTTTAATGGCCTGATTTTTGGGGGCCAAGGAAATGGGATGTCATGCTTATGTCACAGGGCTGGTTGAACAAGAAGTGAGTTATAAGTTAGAATTTAATAATGGGAAATGATGTGGCGTTATTTCATTGGTCAGATCTTAATGAGTGCCTTTTAAACGTTGGTGAGCCCTCACAAGAGTCTGATAGGCCAATAAAATTACGTCATGTTACGTCTCAATGAAAGCAGTTATTTATTACCTTAGCATGTTCGAATAAGCTCCCTGACGAGTTCTATTTCACTACACATGGGACACGTGCAAGAGGGAAGACCGTTCACCTACTGGGCCCTAACATGAAAAAGTAACATCATACTTGCATCGCCTCACTAGTTTTGGTGCAGGCCATTGCACAAGGGTGTGCCTATTTTACAGTACATGTTGCATATACAGAGAATCAGAGCTGTTCACGGAGCGTAACGACTGAAGATGGATGATAGGACTAAAGTTATATTTGAAGCATTAATCAATTGGTTGATCAGTGGATTGTTGTAATAGATGTCTTAAATCAATTATGTTACTAAGTCTATTGATGTCATCGACAGTCTCTTCGATGTCACATTCGATAGCATTGAACAGTTTTCGATCCCATCGATATTTTTCAAATTTTCTTCTTTGGCTGGTCGTTGGACTAACTGGGCACCTTTTGAATGATCGAAAATTTTTAAAAAATCATATTTTGTTTCTGAAAAGTTGATATGTTAGTTCAATGTCATTGAATAATTAGTTTCAATGTCATCTATAACTGTTCGATGACATCAACAAATTCTGCACAGATTTTTTCGCAAGGTTGGGAATTTGTGAAAATTATTTATGATTTCATTTAAGACTATTTTCATGGTTATATGTATGGGTGTAAATGAGATTGGAAGATATTTTAAGGGTTTTTAAATCATAATCAGGTTTCAAGAGGTGTAAAAAGAGTGACATTTAAGGTTGTTCCATTCTATAAGCTTTTTTTTGTTTATAATTTCAGCTTTCATAATGATTATTTGTTACTTTGTGCAATGAATTTTTTTCAAAAATATTTTTTTATATTAAAATGTGTTCTTTTTCTTTTTACTTGGTGTTATTAGAAAAGCTATCCTTGATTCATCTACGTGTGCTTCCGCGGTCCACCAACATGTATAATAGATGATAAAAATGAAACGTAGTGTGAAATCCTAGTTCAACAAACTAACGCCCATTGGTCAAAGGTCAGGATTTTTTAATCGGATTGCTTCTAGGGACACGGCCAATATACATTGGCCCCGCAATTTGGACGGTTTGATTGAGTTGCAAGCACCGTAGCTGTAGTGCAACGCCCAGCAGGCCCAGCACTCTACAATTCTCCTTCGTTTGCAATTGTGTAGAGAACCGATAAAAGTGGAGAAGAAACTGCGACTGAACTCGCTCATGTGCACTTGGTGAGTTCCCTCGTCTCACACGTGAGATAAAAGTGTATAAGATCAGAACTGCACATCAATCAAATTTCCCCACTACAGGTTCTATATTTACGTGTGGCCCATTTGATCAGGTTGTGTTGATGTTTGAATTGGGATCATCAGATGGGAGGATCATACAATTCGTTTGGAGGATCGTTTGGAGGCGTGAGGCAAAGCTCACTTGCGAAAGTACACTCGAGTGAGTTCCCTTGCTGTTTCTCATCGAAAACCTGTATGATAAGAGCGGGGACTGCAAGACGGGGGCAAATCTTGTAATTTAAAATAAAAGAAAGGTGTTTTAGGAAACGAATACATGTGTCCCGATTATATGTATCACGTGGCTATTGGGATGGCTAATATTACCTTTTGATATATTGAAGTGGCACTCAAATTTGGAGATTTCGCGTCCTAATCCAACAAGTACTGGGATGACACTAGCACTACCGTACACGTGGCATACTAAATGATAATCCCACCGTGGAGGCGAATTCACATGGGTCCTCTGGTAAAACCATGTAAAATTTTCAGCTATTAGATGACCCTTTTTTTTTTTTTTTTTTTTTGCCAAGTACGGTGGATGAAGAAATTTTAGGCCTTGAACTGCCCAACGCCGTAGAAGTGGGACCCATGGTTAGGTCATCCGACTCTGAACATGACCCGACCGCCGTTACTGGTGCACAAAGTTCTCCGGAAGTCAAGGGCTCAGCACTTTACTCAATTTAGACCGAATGGATAGCAACGAAACATGACAAAACTCATTGGATGGATAAAGGCAAAAGGTCGGATGGCCAGGATCTTCCAATCTACTTAGGTTCGGGGTATATACCGTTAGACTCTTATTAGGTGGGCTACACATGATCATTAAATTTGGCTGTTAGAATATTTAGATTGAGCGATTTAATGAGCTCTACTTACATTTGTGTTCATTGTATATAAGTTTAAGGTAGGATGCTTAAATCGTTGTCCCTATACTAATTATTAAGATTGATATGAAAACTTATGGTGTAAAAACTTTAGAGGAAAAAGTGTGATGGGTATATATATATGCCTTAGTTTCCTCACCAACACAAGTAAGAAAATCCTGGTCCATCGAAGGTTCTATTGAAAGTGTATGGCATGAAAGATCAATATTTCGATCGGCGGAATATCATCCCAATCTGGTACGTTTTTTAGTTACAGTTTTGAATCTCCATTACGTTGCGTCAATTCTGCAATATAGATATAACATGTACACTCACAGTTGGCCCACTCGAGTTTCATAAGATGCTGAGGATCACCTAATAAATGGCTCGGATGTCAAACATATGTACCTCATGGAGTTCCACGTGGGAGGCAGAGTACACTAAGAAAGTGCACTCGAGCGAGTTAACTCAGCCAGCGGTCCCATCATGAATACTTTCACCGCCACCATCAAATGTCATTATGTGAGATTGGAGTAAAAAAGAAATATCCAATGAACCAAGGTCTTTCCAAAAGACCAAAACGTGGAAATTGTGAGGACCGGCGGTTTGAATACAAGACACCAATTCAAAGGCAAGCACGTGATGTCTGATATTAAAATATTCACCGCTGCATATTCATCCCACTTATTTTAATGGATCAGGACAGTTCATCAATGCACTACGCATGGATTCCCATACTCGGCAGAATGTAATGGTTCATACACATGCACTCATAAATTGTGCACATTACATACATGTGGCTCAAATTAAATCATTCAGATCATGGGCCACTTTGGATGGGTCATTAGAATTAAAAAAAAAAAAAAAAAACTATGTTATGCCTTAACTGGCTGATTGGTGGGCATCTAATGGAAACCAGTCAACGGCCCAGATTCATCAAACATCTGATGAGCGGCCAGGATTGACCATCAGTCTTTGATTTTGGGACTTGATATATTAACAGTGGGTCACATGATTTTGATGGTTTGGTTTGTGTTAAGCAAAAACAAAAGTATATGGCGTGTGTGTACAACGTGTGAACCATCCTTCTCGGTTAAAGTATTATATAAAATTAAATGAGAAATTTACGCCTGTGGACCCCACCTTTTATCCGGCAGTTTTTTTGAAGCAGTACAAACTTAGAATACGCACTTAGACCTTCTCGTATGGAGTCAGAATTTCAGGACGAAAATACCCCTCCTCCTGACAGAAACGGCTTTTCCTCTCCATTTCCTCTCTTTGCTTTTCCTCTCCCTTTCTACTACTGCCGCTTTCGCTGTCGTTGCATTCACCCCCCCCCCCCCCCCCCCCCCCCCCCCCCCCCCCCCCCCCCTGCATTTCCCGTAGAAAGACAAAAAAAAAAAAAAAAAAAAAAACACCCTTTTTGTCGGCCCCTTATCAGCATTTTGTCTTTGCTTCTGAAAAAGGTGGGTCCAACGAAGAAAGTACAATATATTTTTTTTAATTATTATTACACACAGACACATAGCCCTCACACTCACACTGCACACACAAACCCCACACACTCACGCTGGTGGAATTTCATCACCTATGGCACTCGAACCCTCAACCGGGAGTTGAAACTCCTAAGAGTTTACCACTCGAGCAAGAGTAAGGACCCCAGCACAGGTATATTTTAAACTCAGTTGGGCCGACATTGAATGTATGTAGTATATCCACGCCGTCCATCCATTTTTTTCATCTATTTTAAGGGGTTGAGCCCCAAATTGAAGCATATCAAAAGATCAAGTCGATCCTACAGATATGGATTAATAGAAAACACAATTATAAGCTTGATCCAAAACTTCTATGGCCCCTAAGAAATTATCAACATTAAAAGTTCAATTCAAAATTTTATGTGATGTGGTCCATTTGAACATTGGATATGTTTAGATTTTTCGACTCAAGCCATGAAATTATTTGTTAAGTTTGTCCCCCTCATTTTCATGTTTGCCCCGCTGATTTCCTAGTTTGCCCCGCTGATTTTCTAATTTATCCCGCTGATTTTCTAGTTTCTCTCGCTGATTTTCTAGTTTGCCCTGCTAATTTTTTAGTTTCCCCGCTGATTTCCTAGTTTGCCCCTCTGATTTCCTAGTTTGCCCCGCTGATTTTCCAGTTTGCTCCGCTGATTTTTTAGTTTGCCCCGCTGAATTTAATGATTTGCCCTGCTGAATCTAATGTTTCCCCCACTGAATATCAAGTTTACCCCGGTTAATTTCATGTTTTTCATGTTTTTCCCGCTGAATTTAATGTCTCCCCCGCTGAATTTCATGTTTGTCCCGTTCAATTTCATGTTTGTCCCGCTGAATGTCTAGGTTCCCTTCCTGCTAGGTTCTCTTCCACATATGGGGCTTTGGTGTATACATATTGCGCTGAAAATGGAGGGGTATTACATAATCCGATGAACATGATGTATTACAAATAAAACATCATCGTGGGACATAGCAAGCGTAATCGAATTGCGTACTGAGTTAGTCAGTACGCTCCCATTGTACTAAGTAAACTCAGTTGGGCCTGCATTGAATGTATGTAGTATATCCACGCCGTTCATCCATTTTTTCATTTATTTTAAGGGGTTTAACCCCCAAATTGAAGCATATCAAAAGATCAAGTGGATCATACCACTGGAAACAGTGGGCATAGTGATTTCCACCGCTGAAACCATAGTCGGCCCAACAATGATATTTGTTTGTTATCAAACATATTCATAAGATCATACATATATAGATTAATAGAAAACACAATTATAAGCTTGATCCCCTTCTTCTGTGGCCCCTAAGAAATGATCAACATTAGAAGTTCAATTCAAAATTTCATGTGGTGTGGTCCATTTGAACATTGGATATGTTTAGATTTTTTGGCTCAAGCCATGAAATTACTTGTTAAGTTTGCCCCGCTCATTTTCATGTTTACCCCGCTGATTTTCTAGTTTGCCCCGCGATTTTCTAGTTTGTCCCGCTGATTTTTTAGTTTACCCCGCTAATTTTCTAGTTTCCTTCGCTGATTTTTCAGTTTGCCCCCCTGATTTTCCAGTTTGCCCCATTGATTTTCCAGTTTCCCCCGCTGATTTCTTAGTTTGCTTCGCTGATTTCCTAGTTTGCCCCGCTGATCTTCTAGTTTCCCCTGCTGATTTTTCAGTTTGCCCCGATGAATTTAATGATTTGCCCTGCTGAATCTCATGTTTCCCCTGCTGAATATTAAGTTTACCCCGATCAATTTCATGTTTTCCTCACTGAATTTCATGTTTTCCCCGCTGAATTTAATGTCTCCCCCACTGAATTTCATGTTTGTCCCATTCAATTTCATGTTTGTCCCGCTGAATGTCTAGGTTCTCTTCCTCAATGTCTAGGTTCCTTTCCACATATGAAGTTTTAGTGTATACATATTGCGATGAAAACGGAAGAGTATTACATAATCCGATGAACATGATGTATTACAAATAAAACACCATTATGGGGCGTAGCAAGCGTAATCGGATTGCGTACTGAGTTAACCAGTACGCTCCCATTGTATTAAGTAAACTCAATTAGGCCCACATTGAATGTTTTTCCATTTATTTTAAGGGATTTAGCCCCCAAATTGAAGCATATCAAAAGATCAAGTGGATCATACCACGGGAAACAGTGTGTAACATCCCGGATTTTTGCCAACTTGGAATCAGATGTCCTTAGGCAAGGGGTAGATCTCAACCCCTTATGAACCTCTCAAACCTCAAATCCTTTAGGAATTAGACAAAGTTAACTAAGTGCTAAATTGGATTAGCTACGAAATCCGCACTAATCACTTTAAATACGATCTGCAAGACCCAAAACTTGTAGAATCATCGACGCTAGGTTACCCTAAAATCTAGGATCAAACTCATTATCCGACTGCTCTCGGAAGCACATTGAAACTCCATATCAGATCTGGACCGCACATCGAAAGTCCGAATGATATGAAGTTATAGACTTAGGACCGCCTCGCTGGGCTTGACAACCATCTCGGAAATCAAATCTAGATAGTGTCTCACGACTATTCACTTGAGCTCGGAACGAGGAGTGTGAGAAAATCTAGTTTTCTTTAGAAATTAAATGAACTTTAAGTAATCTGAGACTTAGTATTTGTGGGCCAAATATAAGCAATCAGACCGTCGGAATCTGACTCAAATACACCCTCGGATCAGGAAAAATTTCATATACATGGCAGTGTACTTGAAATCCCCGATCGAGATTCAGTGACCGTTGAACTGAAACTGGTCCGCCACGCGTGATCTGAGAATCCGACTAGAACGAAAACTTAACTCCACCTAGATCCAAGGTTGGTGAGCTTAAGTCCGACCTTTAGCTCAAGGGGGGCCGCCAGAAGTCTTCCGTTGAGCTGAAACTGAGCCACTTTGGATATAACCTAAGTATACCTTGACCTGAAGTCTAATTTGGTGAGTTTTTAGTCTATATAAGGACCTTAAACTCTCTCATATCCAACGCATACGAATTTGAGAAAACTTAGGAGAGAGAAGAGAGAAAAGAGAGAGAAAGTGTGGGAGATGTGAGAGGATCTCCCTGATACTCTACCCTGCTGCTATCCGTGCTTAACCACCTCACTGTAATCGCTTTTCCGGTGATTCCGGCTCCATTTCTAGGTAAGAAAACCTAACCCTAAGCTGTTTTAGAGTTTCTAAGAGTGTGGGTGATGTAATAGCTGACCTGTTTCATGATTCAGGTTGCCTAATCACCGTAGACGAAGGCTTAGAGATTCTAGCATATTCGTTACGATTTTACGACAAAAGGTGCGGACTTTAGGTGTATAGGTAATGGTTTTCAACGCTTTCAATGTCAGATAATGATAGATTCATGATCTGCATGCAATTGTACATGTACAAAGTGCTGTCTGTTTTCCGTTTTGGTTAAATACGAAGAATATGGAATTTTGTGTATTCTAGGTATTTGTAGAAAATAATGTATTCGTATAAATTTCGCTGATATGATTGCCATGAGTATGTGCCGTGTATATATGTTAGTTATGGATGTATGACCTGTTTGGTGGAAAGGATTCGCCCTAATACACTTTTTGGCCAACATTGTTTATGTAGGCTAATGTGTGTAGTCTAAGTGTTTGTTGAAATATCTAAATAAATATGGATTTATGATTTATGCCTACCATATTTATTGAATGTAAAAACATGATTGATGTGTGTGAGACAACTCCTTGATATGAGGATTTGTCCTGTTCTATGTTGAAATCAACATACGTCATGTATGTTGGAGTGGTGTAGTTTAATTGTTTGATAAAATGTCTGTGTGAGAAATTGTGTGATGAACTAAATTTAATAATGGTGTTGAGATAGGATTCTCAGCTACCTTAAAGATGTATATGATTTCCTCCATGTTGTTTGTTTAATTTAACCGCTTACTTATGAAATATATGTGTTTGTATTTCCTGTTTATATTGTGCTTTATAACATGCTTTATAACATGTTTGAATTACTTTGTTTATTCTGTTTTACTCTACATGCTTCTGAATAAGAATTGTTATGTTTGGGGCTATAATTATAGTCCAAACAATCAGAAACAGAAATGAATGCGTGGTTGAGATTCATTCGTCATGTGAGATGTGTTCGACGAACCCGAGTCGTACTTCGATTGGCGATAGTGGTTGGCCACACGAAGTGCTTATGCACTTCATGTCGTTCAACTTGTCGTGCGCTCGAGCTAGCCGAGCTCGTCAAGTAACCCGATCTATCTTATGTATGTTCACCATGTTTGGACGCCTCTGTTTGAACCTGAGGTACTAACCTTATCAGTGGAATCCCGTTAACCATGGTACCTCGATCCGTCAAGATTCATGTGTCGAGCATGGTGGTATGGGACACCGTGGTCAAGCTGTCGGCCTACGCTGCGGCCACGAGCCTCCCCGTAGTGACCATTGAGCAACCAGACTCGTGAGCCGATTATGGTGGTATGGACACTATATTCGAGCTGTCGGCCTACACTGCTTTGATGGGTGATGGGGGAGTGGTGCAACGATTCCGTGTAACAGCCCTGACCGTACCCGGTGTAGTACCTCGAGCATACTCTAAATCTGCGGTGAGGCGACAAGCCTTCCCGTAGTAACAGAGTATGAACTAGGCCTGTATTGAAAATGTGATGGGGGAGTGGTGTAACGATTCAGTGCAACAACCCCGGCAGCCCTTGCAGCGACCTAGAAACACACCATCGTATGAGATTGTCTAGGACTGACGACCCTAGAATGGATCATTGTTTGGGAATGATATAAAGAAGGTACCTTAGTTTTTCAATACTACTGTTTGAAATGGACTAATAACAAGTCAGTAATCATGCTCATTATCGCATTGCATGTGCCTGGAAGATGTGAAGCACTGAGGGTGACAGCATGCCGCGGACGTAAGATGGTGCCGCACGAGGGAGTATGTTGGCGAGGGCATGCATCATAATCACATCTCTTCCTTGCATTAATTACAGTACTTAGGAATGTTGATTGTACTGCTTTATCATTACTGCTTGACTAAATTGATAACATGTTAACCTATGCTTTATTGTTCCACTGAGTTGATCACTCACTCCCACGTTACGGAACGGTGTTCCGAACACCCACCAACTTTGTCTGATTGCAGATGGCGACGCTATACCTGAGACGGAGTCGGACTTTTGTGACGACGAGGATGCTTTCTCATATATACTGTTTTCTGGCGGCTTCATGTGAGTCGTGCCTTGATCGATGGGGTTACAGGGATGTTGACTAGAGGACCTTATGCATTTGGTATATTTTGGAATTGTACTTGTAATGAATTAACCTGGTAACATTATCACACTCTAGAGACTCACCACAGTTTATATATTTTATATATCTATCACAGTCTTCTGCTTGCAAATTTAACTGTCTCCAGAGTATGATATGCTGTTTTGGTATAATCTCATTCATGTTTCAATGCTCTCATCATAATCATCATTATCTGTGTTGCATAAGTGATGCGTTGGAACTCGGGAGCTGAGCTTTGCTCGACCCCCGATTTTCAGGGCGTTACACAGTGGGCATAGTGACTTCCACAGCTGAAACCACAGTCGACCTAACAGTGATGTTTGTTCGTTATCAAACCTATTCATAAGATCATACAGATATGGATTAATAGAAAACACAATTATAAGCTTGATCCAAAACTTTTGTGGCCCCAAAAAAATGATCAACATTAGAAGTTCAATTCAAAATTTCATGTGGTGTGGTCCATTTGAACATTGGATATGTTTAGATTTTTCGGCTCAAGCCACAAAATTATTTATTAAGTGCCCCGCTGATTTTCATGTTTGTCCCGCTGTTATCCTAGTTTGCCCTACTGATTTTTCAGTTTGCCCCGCTGATTTTCTAATTTCCCCTACTGATTTTTCAGTTTCCCCAGCTGATTTTTCAGTTTGCCCCACTGAGTTTCTAGTTTACCCAGCTAATTTTCCAGTTTCCCCGCTGATCTTTAGTTTGCCCCGCTGATCTTCTAGTTTACCCCGCTGATTTTCCAGTTTACCCCGCTGATTTTCTAGTTTGCCCAGATTGTTGGCTATGAAAAAGATGGACTTCTCCGAATCTCAAGAATTGCATTGTGTGATCATCATATACAATCAAAATCACATGCCTGTATCTGTATCTGTATGTGCATATGCATATCTATATATTTCTATAAGTATGTATGTTTGTATATGTGTATGAATTTACAAATGCATCTTCATCACCATTATTATCTTAGTCTTCTCCTAAGAATTTGGGTTAGCTTTTAGGAAGTACATGGCAGAGGTTTCTACATGGAGCATTCTTTATAACCAACTCCAACCATGTGAACTACTAAAGCAACCAGAGCAACATTCATCACATTGGACATTTATTGAAGCCAGGCAGATGGAAGTTAGAAACTAAGCCAAACTTCATATTACATGAGTTATATTATAAAATATATTATATTGTAATTCAAATATTGATCTGATTGCATTCTCACTACACCATGTTATTCTAGAATAGGACAAGAATCCTGTTGATACTTGCTCCTTTCATAATTTGAGCTTCTCATGTTGTAGGAAGATGTTGCCCATGAAACTTAGACGAGCAAAACATTACCTTTTAAGGTTACATTCTCTATGGTGTCGTAATGCTTTTTTTTTATTATTATTTATTTATTTATTTATTTTTACATCAGGTGTGAAGAAGAAAGTTGATAAAAGTAATAGTACTTATGGGAAAAGAGAGGAGAAAATGACAATAAACCTATGGCTACGGATTATTACCGTAGCCATAGATTGTCGATAATATCGACCATAGTTCGATAACATCAAAGATGAATGCCAAATTGTCCAGCAACAAAACTCGAAAAATGGATGAATTTTCGATATTATCGAGATATGTTCGATAATATCGAGCATAAGTCATCGATAATATCGAGACTGGAGCTGGGCATCGGTCCGAGTCGGATCGGATTGGGACCAAACCGATCCGATCCGAAATTTGATTGTCCTTATCCGAATTCGATCCGATCCGGGACCGGATTCGGGGCACCTGACCCAATCCCATCCGCCCCATACATTGAATGGTTCGATCCGAAACCGACTAACGATCCGAAAAAAGAGCTTCTACATAAGGAGAAGATAAATGCAGTACTTCAGATCTTGCGAAAACAAGCTTCTCTTACTGTAAAACAGGTGAGAAATACATTTCTCTGTTTCTTGTTTCATCCAAAATTTTCGTGATTTGGAGTCATGAA
This sequence comes from Magnolia officinalis, assembly GCA_021015155.1. Classification (NCBI taxonomy): domain Eukaryota; kingdom Viridiplantae; phylum Streptophyta; class Magnoliopsida; order Magnoliales; family Magnoliaceae; genus Magnolia; species Magnolia officinalis. Next base: position 1,036,646 of record JAJHSJ010000002.1, read on the forward strand.
GATGCATTTCTTATTCAAGTCGTCGATTTCTGATTCAAGATGTCTTTTTTATCATCTGAGATTTCAATCGCTTCCAATCTGACGAGAATTTGATGAAATGCATGCTATGATATAATTTTTATTGTTCCTCTTGCATTTTAGTGAGAAATATGGATCGATGTTGTTCGAATGCAGGAGAAGTTCTGCAACGACGCTTGCTTGGTACGGTTTCTGAAAGCAAAAGGCGATAGAGTGAAGAAGGCTGCAAAACATTTAAGAGCATGTCTTTCTTGGAGAGAGAGCATCGGCACCAGTAATGCTCGTTTTATTTCCTTCTCCTTGTTTCTGCTTTTTCCCTTCTATTCTCTCTCTTTTCTTCGCGAATCTTACCTTTTCCTCTCATATTTCCCGTAGAAGAAGCCGTTAAAGCAGAAAACAAAAACAGTGAAAGCAACCATACATCTGTCTTCTATGAAAAATTGAAAAGTACTGAATCGCTTTTTCTTTTTGTTTTTCTCCCTTCTTTGAAAAAAAAAAAAAAAAAAACAGAGCATTTGATAGCAGATGAGTTATCCGCTGACCTGGCAGATGGCATCGCATACGTCGCCGACAACAACCAAACGGGTCGGATTTCGGTTCGAGTCGGTCGGTTTTGTTGCTAATCCAAATCCGATCCTGTAACATCCCGGATTTTCGCCAACATGGAATTAGACGTCCTTGGGCGATGGGTCAATCCTAACACAGGTTTAACTTTCCAAACGCTCAATTAAAGCCTCAAATTCCTTTTTAAACCATTTTCTTCACAAATCCCACCCTTCACTACCTTGTGCTTTCAATTTTTCAAAGCACTTTCGCCCTAGACACTAACTTAAACTAGCTAAGTAGTAAAACTTGGATCACTTTATATACAAACTACAAAGGCCTAAGTACCATCTCAACTAGAAAACAATTAGGATTAAATCCTTTAGAAATTTAACAAAGTTAACTAAGTGCAAAACTCGATTAGCCATGAAATCCGTTGGGATCGCTTTAAATACGATCTGCAAGACCCAAAACTTGCAGAATTAGTGACTCTAGGTTACCCTAAAGTCTAGAGCCAAACTCATTACCCGTCTGCTCTCGGGAATGAAACGAAACTTCGTATTAGGTCTAGATCGCACATCGGGAGTCTGATTAATACGAAACTAAGGAACTAGGACCTCCCCACTGGGCTTGACAATCATCTCAAAAAGCAGATGATTCCGATGTCCCAAGGCTATTCTTTTAACTCCGGAGCGAGGGAGTGTGAAAAACACTATTCCCATCCAAATAAAAATATCAGGAATAGTGATCTGGCATCATTCGGTTGCGCGTCAGTATTAAGCAACCTGACCGTCAGAATCTGACCACATTACACCCTCGGATTAAGAAAAATTTCAGGAACATTTACATGTAGTTAGAATTTCTGATCGTGGCCCACTGACCGTTGAACTGAAAGTGGTCCGCCACGTGCGATCTGGGAATCCGATCGAGTCGAAAACGTAATCCCACATGGATCCATAGATGGTGGGCTTAAGTCTTACGTTTGGCTCAAGGAGGGCCACCAGAACATCCTTTTGAGCTTGGAAGGTGGCGAACTGCCTATATATGCAGCCACCCTTGAACCTGAGTCTATTTTAGACATGTTTTTGGCTATAAAAGGGGCTTAGAACAGCCCCTCTCACAGCCATACGAATTTGGGAGAGAAACCCTTGAGTGAGAGAGAGAAAAGTGAGAGAATTGAAAGGCTTGGAGTTTGTAGCCGATCTTCCTCTTGCTGCTTCCACTCATCACACGGCCTACACCGCCTTATTCCAGGTGTTTTTCCGGCGGTATCCATCCCATTTGAAGGTAAGAAACCCTAACCCTAAGTCTGATTTAAGGTAGGATCATTGTAGGATATGAAAAAGCTAATCGGTTCCGCTCTTTAGTCTAGGAAACACCCGTATACGGAAGCTCCAATACCCTTGCTGATTCGTTGGAATTCCAAGGGCTGAGGTGAGGACTTTAAGTGTATAAGTTACGTTTTTCAACGCTTTCAATGTCAGATAATGATAGATTCATGATCTGCGTGTAAATGCACATGTACAAAGTGCTTTCCGTTTCCTGTTTCGATTAACGTTGTAGAATATGGAATTTCACATACTCTAGATATACGTAGAAATACCGTATATGTATTTTTTTCGAGAAAATGTTTGACATGTTTATTTAATGTATGTTTATATAATATATGGATAAAATACTAGTTTGGCGAAAGGAATCGCAAAAATACATGTTCATGTGTAAATGTCATGTATGTTGAAATTGTGTATTCTAGAAATACCGCATACGTGCGGATTTTGGAAATGCAATTGTAATGACTATTTGCTGTATGATTGTGAGATACATGGGTAAAATACTCACGCGGCGTAGAGACAACCCTAACACGTATTTTGTTAACATACGTCAGGTATGTTGAAATAGTGTATTCCAAGTATTTGTGTAAACGCTCGTGTGCGCAAATGTTCATGTATTAGTGCCTTAGAGAGGTGCTGATATGGGACTCCCGACTCCCTTAGAGACAAGTAGGCTTCCCTCCATGCGGTGGTTCGCTAGAACCACTCACCTGTAATGTGTATGTAATTGTATCCCTATGTGGATAGTGCTTCACAACATGCTTCACAACATGCTTTACAACATGCTTTGTAACATGCTTTACCTCATGTTTTACTTCATGCTTTATAACATGCCTACTAACATGCTTGTATTGCTTGTTTACCATGCTTTACTTTACATGCTATCGATGAAAACTGTTTGAGTTTGGGACTATGTATATAGTCCAAACATTCGGTACCAGACTTGCGATTGTGGCTGAGATTCATGTCGCCACAAAGGTCGTGTCTGGCGAATCCGAGTCGTACTTCGGTTGGCGATAGTGGTTGGCCACACGGAGTGCTTTTGCGCTCCATATCGCTCAACCTGTGGTGCGCTCGAGCTAGTCAGGCTCGTCAACTAAACCGAAGTGTATTTGTGTGTTCACCCTGTTTGATCGCTACTGCTTGAACCTAGGGTACCAAACTTACCAGTGGTGATCCCCGTTTAACCATGGTACCTAGATCCGCTAAGTCGCATGAGCCGGGCATGGTGGTATGGGACACCGTGGTCGAGCTGTCGGCCTACGCTGGGGCCATGTGCCTCCCCGTAGTGACTATTGCGCAACCAACTCGTGAGCCGAATACGGTGGTATGAGACACTGTATTTAAGTTGTCGATACTTACGGCGAGAGCCGAGTACGGTGAGACCTGTGCTCGTGCTGAGGGGCGACGAGTCCTCCGTAGTATCTTCGAGTATACTCCAAGGGTCTGTGATTGGCGACGAGTCTTTCATAGCAACTAGAGTATGAGTGGAGCCGAGTACGGTGAGACCTGTACTCGAGCTGACGGCTAGTGATTGAGCCAGTACGGTGAGACCTGTACTCGAGCTGACGGTCAACAATTGAGCCGCATACGGTGAGATCTGTATCCGTGCTGACGGGTGACGAGCCCTTTGTGATGCCTTCGCTAAGCCTCTCAAACCATAATGTCGTATGAGATTAACTAGGATTGACGACCCTAGAATGGATCATGTTTGGGAATGATACAAGGGAGGTACCTTAGTTTCCCAATACTGCTGTTTGAAATGGACTAATAAAAACTTGGTAATCATGAGCATCATCGCACCGCATGTGCTTTGTAGATGTGGCGCACTGAGAGAGTAAGCATTCGCGAACGTAAGATGATGTCGCTTGAGGGTGGTTTAGCAAGGGCATACAGCATCATATCATTTCATTTTCGCACTTAACAAGAGTAGTTAGAAATGTTTAATTTGTACTGCTTTATCATTACTGCTTGATTAAATTGATAACATGTTAACCTATACTTTACTGTTCCACTGAGTTGATCACTCACTCCCACGTTACGGGACGGTGTTGTACACACCAACCAGATTTGTTGAGTTTCAGGTGGTGGCGATGCTTGTGAAGCAGAGCCGGACTACTTCTATGATGATAGGAGGAATTCTCCTATCTGTCTCTCTGGCAGGTCAATGAAGACCTGATATTGTATTGATGGGGCTATGGTACATGGGATAGGAGGCATTACACTTCCTCACATTTGGTACATTTTAGAACTGCACTTGTATTTATTTAACCTGGTAATGTTATCACACTCTGGAGACTTATCATAAGTTATATATTTATCTATCTATCACAGTCTTCCGCTTGCAAATTTAACTGTCTCTGGAGTATGATATGCTGTTTTGGCTTAATCTCACTCATGTTCAATGCACGAATACAGTCAACATTCAATCATCATTCATTTTGTTGCATAAGTGATGTTCTGGAACTCGGGAGTTGAGTTTATGTTCGACCCCCGATTTTCAGGGCGTTACAGATCCTAACTGCATTCGGATCTGCCCCTTTGTGCCCGAACCTAACCGATCCAATCTAACGGTCCTGTTCGAATCAGGGCGAATCGGGGCGGATTGGATCGGTTTTGCCGGATTGGACCCATTTTGCACACCCCTAATCGAGACATGATCAATAGTATTGATAACTTAAATCCGTAGACCTATGGCTACGGATTATAACCGTAGCAATAGATACCATAGCCGATCTGGCACAACCGCAAACAGGAAAAAATAAAAATAAAAATTTCATAGACTCTTACGGACTACAATCATGGCTACGGCTATGATCCGTAGCTATAGGTTCCTGGGTTTTTTTTTTTCCTGTTGTAATCCCTACTGATTTTTGTGGGCCTTTTATAAGGTATGTGTTATATCCAAACTGTCCATCTATTTGGCGAACTCATATTAAGGCTTGAGACGAAAAATAAGATCTAACTATCAAATGGACCACACTGTAAAAGGCAGTGGGGAATTGAACATCTACCATTGAAACCCTTTCAAGGGGTTACATAAGTTTTGGATCATTATGAAATTTGTTTTTCCTCTTCATCCAGGTCTTTGTGACCCTATGAATGAACTTAGACGTGGAGGATTTCTCACAAACATCACAGTGGGCACCCAAAAAGTTTTTAACGGTCGACGCTCATTCAACACTGTTTCCTGTAATGTGGTACACTTGAGATTTGGATATACCTCATATTTGGTCTCATACCATGAAATGATTTGGAAAAATATATGGACGGCATGAATGAAAAGCATACATCATGGTGGGGCCCACAGACCACCGACCGTCTGCCATTAGCTGGTGGCTAAGGGGAGTACCGAATCCGTTTCTGTCAAAAGGAAGGGTATTTTCGTCCTGCAATTCCGACTCCGTACGAGGAGGTCCAAGTGCGTATTCTAAGTTTGTATTGCTTCAAAAAAACCGTTGGATAAAAGGTGGGGTCCACAATCGTAAATTTCTCAAATTAAATAAATGAGATCCTAGACCTGAGAATATGTACAGTATACTTGGCTTTTCAGTTTCTACAAGTGGGCCCATGGTTCAATGATCCATACCATAGGTTTGAGGTGACATCCACTAAATCAACCGTGCCTCAAAAATCTTCATTCCTCAAAAATCATAACCACCAATCTAGCAGCCATGGATCTCAGCGGTGTTACCCTTCTTACCCGTCTATTTTGGGTATGATCCATTCACAGGGGACCCAATCGTTGACGGTCTAGATCATTTAAACATGAAGCTGAAGTGAAATCTCTACCGTGAGAATGCGCAACCCTTCAATCTGTGGGACCTTATGGGAGGTCAAAAATTGCCATGTATTTGCAGACCATGAACCACCGATCCAGATCATTTAAACATGGCCCATTTACTAGAAAACCGGAATAAATTCTCTACCGTGAGCATGCTCAGCCCTTCAGTTTCTGGACCTTTATGGGAGGTCAAAAATCAGGTATTGCTCAAAACGAACATGCCATGTATTCGCAGACCATTAATTGTGAGATTGTGGGTTTTTTTGGTATGACCCATTTACAAAAGGCCCAACCATCCGATGATCCAGATCATTTAAACATGGCCCATTTACTAAACATGGCTCAACCCTCAGTCTATGGGCCCTTATGGGAGGGTTGGAATAGCCGTCAGAAATCAGGTATTGGTCACAACGAAGATGCGATGTACCCAAAATCAAGGTAGCACAGCTCTTGGAATAAGCCAGACAAGTACATAGAATTTGAACTTTCTTCCTAACCGTCCATTTTCTCATACAAGTTTGACCATCCTGATCAGTGGTCAACTTTTTTAATTTGGTCAATGGTATGTTTACCATGCAAGTTACCTGATGAATGGTCTGGATCTCTAACATGTATGACATCTACCCTAATCATTGACACGTGCTTCCTGCCCTCACATTAGGGGACCATCACGATTCTACCGGATTAGAAATCAATCTAAACCGTTCAAATTGTGTGTCCTAACTCCTGTTGGATATGAAGAGATATTCTACTCTTGATTAATTTACAAAACGCTGGATTCTTGGACATCTAATGGACGGTTGAAATGAGAAGTTGCCGCCAGTCTGAATTGGACAACCAAATAGTCATTGATCGGAGAAGGATCGTTCGTTACATCTGATTTTGGGATTGGGTCCCACGGTTTGAACGGCTTAACTGAAGTTACAAGTAGGCTTTATGTACTATTTCTTAGTGCACACCTATAGCCGTCGACACTGCCTGCGAATTCGATTAACGGCCATGATGAGTTACTACCACTGGAGGTCACCGGCCATTAAAGTCCACGTACCTCTGATGCTACTCACATCAACCTCGATCTGTGGGACCCACTGTGATGTTTGTGTTAAATCCACTCCGTCCATCCTTTTCTGCTGCACCAGAAGAAACAGTGTAGATGGAAACTCCCACCGTGGAAACCTTCTTGGGGCCGTAGAAGTTCTGTATAAGGCTGATATTTCGAGTGGTGTGGCCCACTTGATTTTTGGATCTATTTCATGTTCAGGCTTATGTCCTAAAAATGAGCTAGAGAAATTGATGGACGGAGTGGATATAACAGCAGCATCACGGTGGGCCACACATGTGGATGAGATCTAGTCCATTCATCAGGTGGGGACCACACGAACATGCACCGGCTCAAAAACCAGGCCTACCCATTCAGGTGGGCCACACATGCATGAGAAGCATTAATATCAGGAAATGATCATAATTAAATTACCAATGTTGACGACTTGATGAGCAGGACAGATTAATTTGGGGACAGTGCATGTTTGTGCTGGCCCACCTGATGAATGTTCCAGATCTCACGCACTTGTGCCCCATTGGCAATCTCTCTGGAGCGGGTCCAATGGGCATTTTCCCGTGTCTAGGCCACCTACCGTGGGATGATCAGCGCTGGTTGCACCCATCTCCATTTTCAGGTTTACACGCACCACACGTGCCAACTACCAAGCGTGCAGGACATACGAGTGTGTAGAGTTATGCTTATGCGGCCTGAGCGCACGTAAAAAATGACTTCCGGTTTCGATTTATTGGGAATGGGCCTGGCCAGCGCAATATCGTAACTGCATGGGGCCCAAAGGCTGCCCCAGGGCCTGATCTGGGCTTGAAAGTTAGTTTGGATATCCATGCTGGCCAGCCCAGGCCAATGATAAATGGGAGCAGATTAGGTGCGGCCCTTACCGTGGTGTCCACCTTAATGGATGTATTCTATGTCCACGCTGTCAATCCATTTTTCATATTAATTTAGGACATGGGGCTCAAAGTGAAGAATATCCAACTCTCAAGTGAACCATACCATAGGAAACTTGAACAGCCTGCTATTAAAAACTTCATAAGGCTCACTGTAATTTTTACATAATTTTTATTTTCCATCCAACCTTTTGATATGGTCACACGGATCTGAATGAAAAAAAAAAAAAAAAAAAAATCAAATATCAGCTTGATCCAAAACTTTTGTGGCCCAGTCAATCACCACTGTTTCCTAAGGTATGCTCCACCTGATAATTGGATTTGCTTCATTTTTAGGACCATGTCCTAAAATGATCTGGCAAAACAGATGAATGGCATGGATATAGAATACATACATCAATATGATCCCTACGGTATGGGCCACACTTAATCAGCTCACATGATGAATAGCCCAGGCTAGCTCAATAATCAAGTGGGCCACTTTTATTTATTTTTATTTTTTAAAAAAAAGAATAATACAGATTTAAAGACATTTGAAAATTGACAATCACAATTAGTGGCCCAACCTCCTACCTAACTACAATTAATAATAATAAATAATAAATAATAAACTCCTCCCAGTCTTTGAGAAACTCACCCAAGTTTTTTGAGTCGATTCGACTCAACTGGGTTTTGAGTGAGTCCGGTTCGACTTCGGTATGTGGGCCCATTGACTCAGGCAGCTAATAGAAAAAGAGAGGGAAAGACGCATATTATATATTTGAAATAATTCAAGGCATCTTACATACTTCTCTGTACACCATAGCATGGTCAAACGCAAATTATATACAAAAGGCTTAGGTAATTCTACCAACCGTTGTTTTTATATGCATTCCAAAGAAATGGGCTAACATTTTCTTTAAAATAGCATACAGATGGCGACTTGGATCTCGATAGCGAGTCATGAGTAACACCACAAATGTTACAATTCACCACTTTTAATCTATTTTGGAATTAGTGGGGTAGACTTTATATGTAAATCTCGTGGATTATCAATGCATGGCTCAATGGTTGATGCATTGTGTTTGCACAATCAGATCATAGGTTTAAGTGCCCATATAAGATATATGTGAATGAGTGTATGTGTAATCTCTCCTAAGCTAACTAGATTGACCACGACTAGAGGTGGGATGAAAAATTAGGAGAAAATCCCGCCTCGAACCAAGAAGGAAAAGATTCCGTATGATCCTACCCGAAATTCACATCGACCAAGGCAAGCTCGGTAATATTTTCAAAGGTATATTTTCATCCAAATAAGGGTCATGCTATATTCAATGATATGCAAGTCTTGAAACCGCGTAAAGACCCTATAAGTACACTCACTATAATTGAAGAGAGGTAAGAAAATAAACCCAAGCTTAACACTCCCCCTTGTCCATATCTTCCTATTTATGTGCAAGTCCATCGACAGGATCGCCTCCGCGATTGATCACATCTGTTCAACTAAATTGTGGTGATAATAGTGGCAAAGCAGCAATGCCTTGTTGCCTCCCCATTAACAACAACAGCCTACTCCAATCAGTAATGTCTTGCCATCCATCAAATAGAGACAAAATGCCACTTTAATTGGAGGTGTCTTGTCCTCCTTACAATAGTAGCAATGGGCGACTTCACCTGGCAAATTGAAGTGAGTTGACTCGACAACAAATTCAGTTGGCAAAACAACATTAAATCAGAGACGAATTTATGAAGAAACAAAGAAAGAAATCATTGTTTTTAATAATTTAAAAAAAAAATAAAAATGAGTAGGTCTATTTATATACCATGATTAGGTGCTTAAAGTATCGTTCCAAATGGGTTAAGTCCATTGGGTTTGTACCCAATTAGTACAACCATATAACAAAAACCATTAGCGCAGGTATACTCGCAATCTACACATAGATCCAAACCTAAACTGATTGCCCTTAGTTGTAATTTACGTAAGACTTTGATTGCTTCGCAAATCGGGCACACTGATCAAATGGTTTTGATCAAAAGTCAGTTCAACGGTTACTGATCATCAATTGGGTCATGACTATATGAATGTGTATAGGACAATATACTACGTTAGTGTCCTAAATTTGATTATGATCTAACAGTCCGAAAGTTACAATCAGCATAGCATTCGCATGCGACAACGGTTGTGCATACACACATGTTGTAAAGAAATGGTCCAACCTAAATGGTTATTCCTCTTTTGGAGTCTCAAGCCTCATATAAACCACATCTCTTATATACGTAAAATTTCTATGGTTCTTTTTGACATGTGACAAGAGAGCTACACTAAAAACAAAAACACTTTAAAAAAAAAATGAATATAAAAAGAAAAGTTTGAATTTTAAAACTTTTAAAATACAACAAAGGTCATGGGTTTGAGTACCCAATGTAGCATATGTGAGTGCAAGGGTGTGTGCTTTTAAAGAAATACTACTTAGGCCCCGTTTGATAAATCTGAAGTCTAAAGACTGAATCTGAAATTTGAAATCTGAAGGCTGAATCTGAAATCTAAAGCCTGAATTTGAAATCTGAAGTAAAAAAAACTTGTTTGATAATTATGGCTGAAGTCTAAAAATTAAGTATTGAATCTGGAGCAAACTGTTTGTTAACAAACATCTTAAATGTTTGAAATATGTTAATTTGACACATTTGCCCCTATCTCTCGTTTGGAAATGTTTTATATTATAAAGAAATTATTTTTTATTAAATGAAAATAAAATCATTATATTTAATTCAAATAAACTAAAATACTTAATAAAAAAACTAAAATATCATCGTAAAGCCCTTAATTCCTCTTAGCAGGAAGATTGTCACTATGTGTTGTATAGGATTGAACATTGTTGGCAACAAAACCTTCAAATAAGGCCCACCTTATATTTATATGATATCCAAACCGTTTATAAGGTCATTCCCAATTGAATGAAGTGAAAATATATTGTGTTGGGGGCCTTGCACAAAACCTTAGGATCTAGCCTCCCGAAATAAACCAGAATTATGGAATAATAATGCAATGAAAAACAATCAAAGCATAAGCCACACAACACAAGAGATTTTTATGTGGAAAACCCTCAAAGAAGTCCTCAAAGAGGTAAAAACCACAGGACCTCGTCCAGATCAACAATCCACTATGAAGTAGAATGTTACAACCTTCTTCACTCACGCGGGAGTGGATAAACGATGAGAGAAACAAAGAAAACGGAGAGATCTCACCGATTACGAGGACATAGAAGCACTGAGATATAGATTGCGCAGTAGATAACCTGCACGAGCATAATCTCCCTTCTATAAGTTTCTCTCTCTCTTTTCCTCTCTCTCTCTCTCACCTTTGATAGCCCTAAACCCTTTAGCAAATCTCTTATAAAGCTTTAGGAAACCCTCTTGTCATGCCTAGAAAGCCTTACGTACCTCCTATTTAAAGTTTTAGGAAACTCCTTTCCGCATCCCAGTTGCGAAAGGACTTGTGACACGAAATCTGTGCAAAATCGCAGAACGAATCTCCGAAACCTCGTCTGGTCGAACAGAGTCCACGACCGGTCGAGCACCACCCACGATCGGTCGAGATCCTTTTTCGACTGGTCGAGCACCCTAGAGAAAAATAGTTCACAGTCGCTGGACTTTGAGTCGTTCTACGACTCGACTCCACGGCTAGTCGTGCACCAACCCTCGACCGGTCGAGCGAGGCTCACGACCGGTCGAACATGGGATAAAAAATTCCATCAAAACTCTCCCTTTTTGTCCCAGGAGGGATTCACCTTTTTCAGGTCAGTCAGGTTTCTTCAAACCTCAAATTTGCCCTTAAGCAAAGCCTTAGTCATCATGTCTGACCCATTATCATCTGTGTGGATCTTCTCAAGCTGTAACACCTTCTGTTCTAAAGTATCCCTGATCAAGTGATACCGAATCTCTATGTGCTTCGACTTGAAATGCTGACTTGGATTCTTGCTCAAGTGTTTAACACTCTGACTATCGCAATAGACCACGTGCTCCTCCTACTTCAGGCTAAGTTCCTGTAAGAACCTTTTCATCCAAAACATCTCTTTACATGCTTCTGTGACTGCAATATACTCAGCCTCTGTCATCAACAATGTTACGACCTTCTGTAGCTTGCTCTGCCAAGAAACTACTTGCCCTGCAAACGTGAACATGAACCCCGATGTAGACTTTCTGGAGTCTATGTCACCTGCTATATCTGCATCTGTGTAGCCCTCTAACACAGGTTTACCGTCACCATAGCATAGGCTCAACCTGGATGACCCTCTTAGATACAACAGTATCCATTTCACCGCTGCCCAATGCTCTTTAACAGGATTGGCAAGATATAGGCTGACAACACCAATCGCATATGCTATGTCTGGGCGTGTACACACCATAGCATATATCAAACTTCCTACAGCTGACGCGTAGGGTATCTTCTGCATTTCTTCCACCTCTGCCTTCGTCTTGGGACACTGCTTGTCGCTCAATCTGAAGTGACAATCCAGTGGAATACTGACCGGCTTCGCTGCATTCATATTGAACTGCTCTAGGACTTTCTCAATATACTGTTCTTATGACAGCCAAAGTTTTCTTCTACTTCTGTTACGGGTTATCTCCATTCCTAGGATCTGTTTAGCCGGGCCCAAGTCTTTCATCGCAAAAGACTCACCCAACTCCTGTTTTAGCCTGTTGATTTTCTTGATGTCTTTTCCCATGATGAGCATGTCATCAACGTATAATAGCATAACTAAGAAATCACCATCTGAGAACTTGCGCGTGAACACACAGTGGTCCGACTCCGTTCTGTCATACCCATGTTTTAACATAAATGAGTCAAACTTCTTGTACCATTGCCGTAGAGCTTGTTTCAGCCCATACAAGCTCTTCCTCAGCCTACACACTATATACTCCTTACCTTTGACTTCGAACCTCTCTGGTTTGTGCATGTAAATCTCTTCTTCTAGGTCACCATGGAAAAAGACAGTTTTAACATCTAACTGTTCTATCTCCAGATCCATGCTAGTCGCCAACCCAAGTAACACCCGTATGGATGTCATCTTCACCACTGGTGAGAATATCTTCTCGAAGTCTATGCCTTTCCTCTGACCAAACTCTTTCACCACAAGTCTGGCCTTGAACCTCGTCTATGAATTCTTTTGCTCAACCTTCTTTCTGAACACCCACTAATTGCTCAAAGCTTTCTTGCCCTTAGGCAATTTCACCATATCATAGGTGTGGTTCTTATGCAAGGATTTCATCTCTTTTTGCATAGCTTTCAACCACTCCCCCTTATGCTCGTCGGCTAGGGCCTCAAAATAATCTTCTGGCTCTCCCCCATCAGTCAGCATAATGTACTCATGTGGCGAGTACCTCTTAGACGGCTGTCTATCTCTAAATGACCTCCTCACCTGTGGCTCAACAGGTGGATCAAGTAGGAGCTGCTCCACTAGTCCATCTTCTTAAGGAACTCCCTCGTCCTCTGCACCTTACTGTACTCTCCCGTCATCAGGCACCACGGGAAGAATAACCGGATCCATGTCCTCTAGCTCACCTGAACTAGGATGGTTCTTCTCTGGCTTACCAATGTCTTCTATACACTGATCTTCAAAGAAAACCACATCTCTGCTCCTGACGAGCTTCTTCTTGATCGAATCCCATAACCTGTAACCGAACTTTTCATCACTGTACCCTAAGAACATACACTGTCTGATCTTCATATCGAGCTTGGACCTCTCGTCCTTTGGTACGTGAACGGATGCCCTGCATCCAAATACCCTGAGATGACTGTACGATGAATCATGTCCAATCCATACCTTCTCAGGCACTTCTCCATTCAATGGGGCTGATGGAGACCTGTTTATCAAATACACAGCCATGAGCATTGCTTATCCCCAGAATGTCTTGGGCAACTTCGCATGGGATAACATGCATCCAATTCTCTCTACAATGGTGCGATTCATTTGCTCAGCTACACCATTATGCTAGGGGGTCTTGAGAACCGTCTGTTCATGCCGTATACCCAAGGACTTACAATACTCATGAAAGTCGTCAATGTATTCACCACCATTGTCAGTGCAGATGCACTTCATTAATCTACCTGTCTCTCTCTCTCGACCATAGTATGAACAATTTAAACACACCAAAGACCTCGTCCTTGGATTTCAAAGAATAAACACAAACCCTCCTAGATGCATCATCTATAAAAGTAACAAAATACAATGCCCCACCCAAGGTTTTTGTCCTCATAGGACCACAAACATTAGAATAAATCAAATCTAATGCATGCACTTTATTAACATGAAAAGTAGATTTAATAAATGAAACTCTATGTTGTTTCCCTGATAAACAATCAAGACAAGTTTTGAGAGGCGTACTTGTCACGTCTGGAAGGAGCGGCTTCTTTGCTAGTACCTGAAGTCATTTTTCACTCATGTGGCCTAGACACCTGTGCCACATGTCAATAGCTGAATCTTCTGCTGCGTTCAACTCATCCTTGCACATACTGACACTTGTCTTGTAAAGGGTGCAACACTTCTTTCCTCTGGCCACGATCAACGAGCCCTTGATGAGCTTTCATCACCTCCCAGCAAACCGGCTTTCATAGCCATCATCATCCAACCTTCCCGTCGACATTAAGTTGAGGCGAAGGTCTGGATATGCCTCACATCCCTGAGAACCAATGTGTAGCCCACATCAGTCTTCACACAAATATCACCGACTCCCACGATTTTTGAAACGCCAGAATTTCTCATCTTCACAGTCCCATAGTCACCTGACTTGTAGCTTATAAAGAAGTCTCTGCATGGAGTCGCATGAAAAGAAGCCCCCGATTTCATCACCCAGTCGGTGTCCTGACTCGTAGCCGTGAGACATACATCATGATCTACAGAAAGAATAACTACAACGTCGCCATCTGAAGCGACCGTAGTGGAATCTGATTCATCTTCCTTCCCTTTTCCTTTCTTGTCGTTCTTCTTACCACGACATTCATGCTTGTAGTGGCCATTCTTGCCACAATTCCAACAATCAACATCCTTTCTGTTACTCGACTTGCCTCTTGATTTATCTCGGGCCTTTCCGCCCTTCATGTTCTTTCATCTCCCCCGTTCCTGTGTCACAAGAGCCTCTTGCTGAGTAGACCCTTGAGACTTCCTCCTTGTCTTTTCATTGAAGAGACAGCTATTTACCTGTTCCATGGATATCTTTCCGTCTGGCGCGGAGTTACTTAGAGACACCACCAATGTCTCCCAACTGTCAGGCAATGAACTAAGCAAAAGTAAAGCCTGTAATTCATCATCCAAGACCATCTTCATAGAGGAGAGTTAGTTCACTATACTGCTGACTTCATTCATGTGCTCGGCCACAGAACCACCATCCTTGAACTTGAGATTTACAAGTCGCCTTATCAGAAAATTTTTATTACCGGTTGTCTTCCTCTCATACAGCCCTTCTAATTTCAGTCATAGGCTAGCGGCTGAGGTTTCCGTAGACACATGGTGGAACACAGAATCATCCAACCATTGTCTAATAAACCCCACCGCCTTTCGGTCCATCTTCTTCCAATCATCATTAGACATATCCTTAGATTTTGCTGATTTGCCTAAAATTGGAGAATATAGGTCCTTACAATAAAGCAAGTCTTCCATCTTAGCCTTGCATATGGTCCAGTTAAAACCATTGAGGCTGATCATCCTTTATGAGCAACCTTCCATAATTCAAAACCGATCCTACCCGTTCAATGAACTTAGCTCTGATACCACTTTGTTGGGGGCCTTGCACAAAACCTTAGGGTCTAACCTCCCGAAACAAACCAGAATTACAGAATAATAATGCAATGAAAAACAATCAAAGCATAAACCACACAACACAAGAGATTTTTACGTGGAAAACCCTCAAAGAGGTAAAAACCACGGGACCTCGTCCAGATCAACAATCCACTATGAAATAGAACGTTACAACCTTCTTTACTCATGCAGGAGTGGATAAATAATGAGAGAAACAAAGAAAACGGAGAGATCTCACCGATTACGAGGACATAGAAGCGCTGAGATATAGATTGCGCAGTAGATAACCTCCACGAGCATAATCTCCCTTCTGTAAGCTTTCTCTCTCTCTTTTCCTCTCTCTCTCACCTTTGATAGCCTTAAACCCTTTAGCAAATCTCTTGTAAAGCTTTAGGAAACCCTCTTGTCATGCTTAGAAAGCCCTAGGTACCTCCTATTTAAAGTTTTAGGAAACTTCTTTCCGCATCCCAGTTGCGAAAGGACTTGTGACACGAAATCCGCGCAAAATCGCGAAACGAATCTGCGAAACCTCGACTGGTCGAACCGAGTCCATGACCGGTCGAGCGCCACCCACAACTGGTCGAGATCCTCCTTCGACTGGTCGAGCACCCCAGAGAAAAATAGTTCACAGTCGCTGGTCGTGCACTAACCCTCGACCGGTTGAGTGAGGCTCACTACCGATTGAGCACAGGACAAAAAATCTCATCATATTGATCCAAAACTCCTATGGCCTATTTAAGTTTATTTTTCATCCAATATGTTCATAAGGTCACAAATACCTGTATGAAGAGGGAGAAAAATCATATTGATCCAAAACTTCTATGACCCCAAAAAGGGTTTCAATGGTAGACATTCAATCCCTTGCTGCTTTTTGTAGCTTATTTTTCGTCTCAAGCTTTAATACGAGCTTGCCAAATGGATGGATGGTTTGGATATAACACATACCTCATGATGGGACCCACAGAACTTGCTGATGTAAATACAGCAGCTACATAGCTAGTGTGAGGTACACCAACTAATCCGTATCATACTTGGACACGGATTAGCTACTAACAAGTTTGAATAGCGAGATTCGCTACTGAAGTGACGTCATCAAGTTCCATGGGCCCACTATGATGTAGTGGGCCCACTATGATGTATGTGCTTTATCTACACCATTCATCTATTTGGAGATTTAATTTTAGAGCATGATTAAAGAATGAGGCAGATCCAAATATGTAGTTGACCTGCCACAAAAAACAGTGGCGAGATTGATGCCTACCATTGAAACCTTCCTAAGGCTCACCATGATTTTTATTTGAAATCTAACCTGTTCACAAGTTAGCACAGACATGAAAGGAAGGAAAAAACAAATAACAGCTTGATCAAAAAATTTTGTGGCCTATTTAAATTTTTAATGGTGGGCGTCACTCTCCTTACTGTTTTCTGTGGTGAGGTCCACTGGAGCTTTGGATTTGACTCATTCTTTGGATCTCTACCTAAAATTATATTTCCAAATAGATGGACGGCGTGGATACAAAAAATACATCATGATGGGGCCCACATAACTTGGTGACGTAACTTCAGCAAGCGAGTCTCACTACTCAACTTGTCAGTATCCAATCCCCGTCCGCGGAAACAAATTGGCTACTCCCCTACCACTAGCCAATGGCTGATGGTCGGTGCTATGTGGGCCCCACCATGATGTATGTGTTTCATCCATGCCGTCCATCTATGTTTTTAGATCATTTTATGGTATGAGACCAAAAATGAGGTATATCCCAACCTCAAGTGGACCACATTACAGGAAAACAATGTTGAATAAACGTCAACCATTAAAAACTTTTTGGGGGCCATAAAAGTTTTGGATTAAGCTGATCTTTGTTTTTTTCCGTTCATCTAGGTCTATATGACCTAATCAACAGATTGGATGTCAAATAAATAATACATTGGGCCTTAGGAGAATTGTAATGGTGGTTATCCAATCACTATGTTTTCCCGTGGTATGGCCCACTTGAGATTTATATTCCTCTCATTTTTGGTATCAAGCCCTAAAATGATCTTTAAAAATGGATGAAATACATACATCATGGTGGGGCATAAAGAAGTTTCACAGTTAAAAGTTGATTTTGTATTGCGTAAACAATTTAAGGAGAAGAAATTGCCATAGCAACTTGAAAAGAGGTAATTTTGAAAATAAAAATTTTTGTTTAATGAAAAATTCATTGACCGCATTCCGCATTCACCATTAAGCTAAATTCCTATCACAGAAAGAATTCAGTGAAAAACCACTTAGTGCTTTCCTTCTTCCGCATTAACGACACATTAACAAACACCACTAAACACGGAACATTTTCCCAATTCCGCGTTAAGTGCAAAAATTCAGCGTTAACAAACATACCCTAGTTATAATCTGCCATCATTTAACTTAAAAGAACATAAAAGTTAGGTTATGTAGATGAGAGCAAGGAAAAACTCTCTTCGATTGTCCCAACATTTGAAGATTGGAGAACTGACAATTATTTTGTTTACCGGATATCCATCACATAGCTCTTGTCAACTCTTAAAGGCTACCGTATAAAATACACCACACTAACATATTTAATTTGAAATCCAGGGTCGAAATGATGCAGTTGCCATTTACGCAAGCCCATTTATCAATGAAAGTGCTGATATATACATCACCCCTTATATTATAGAAAAGGACTACACAGAGACAATGGATCTTCCTGAAATGCACATTTGATTTGCATTTTAAAAGATTCTCATGTATCATTTATCCTTGAAGGTTTTCTCTACATGCATTTCCTTTTCTTATCTTTATCTATAATTCGGGTTTAGTGTTTGGCCCTTCCTTTTTATTTAAAAATGATATCTGCTTTTGTCTCTTCTGTGAAAGAGAAGTGACAGAATAGGTGACGCATGTAGTCTTGATGCATGCCTCATAATGTGCCACGTGTTACTCATATGGAAGCCAAGCATGTAGCTTTTATATATATATTATATATATATATATATATATATATATATATATTATATAATATATATATAACTTTATTATTATTATTATAAGTAATAGCAGTAGTATTATAATATTAGAAGGCATGGTCATAGGACTCAATTCAAACAAGTCGACTCAGACTCAGTAGGAGCCGAACCACGAGTCTTCTTGAGGATTCACCCCTGGCTAGGTCGCTACTCAACTTGATATCAAAGGACTTGGCTTGGTCTAAGTGGCCTAACCATAGTAGGTCTTATATCCACTTGGTTGAATAATTTCCATCTTATCATGTGTGTGACATCTAGCTAAGTCCAAAATGTTCTTACCACCCACAATGAGAATTACCTTGTCCGAAAATCGGCTTGAACCACTCATCAGGTGGGTCACCACACCTGCACTTTATATTCATCAGTGGGAATCCATTGCTTTCTATGGTGTGACCCACCTAATGAGTAGATTTAGTTCTTTATTTTATTTTATTTTATTATATAAAGCGATTCTTATCTCTGGCCTAACCTTAAGGTAGGTTAGTTTCGCTCACACATGACATATTGGAACTTATCCACTGGTTGGGTGGTGACTTATCAGGCTGCAGGTGCAGGACCTTAAGTAGTCAGACTGAGCTTGGGCTCGACTATGCCTAAGACCTATTTGGCCAGACCAACCCAGCAGCAGGACTTATTTAATTAAGTTCTTGGTCTGCGCACTCTACTAGCAGGCATATGGTAGAATTGGAACTAAATCTGCAGGTGATAAATGGGACGGCCTTAATGGTAGTATTTAGCTCATGGGCTGGGTTTAGACCAACCTCCCTTTGGCCCGTACCATACAAGAACATGCATGGTGGGCCATGCATTTCTGATGTTATTTTAAACCAATTTTCAGGAACATGGAATGTGGTTCATACACTTCTCTAGCATAAAATAATGGACCTTGTAACTTGGTCCCAAAATGGCTGCTGAGGTCTTTGTTAGGTTGGGTAGAGAAATGCTGACCTATCACTGTGATATGGACATGTTAGTGGTGATGATGCAACCATATTACAACTTACGTTGGTAAAAACATCCCCACCCATGCGTTTTTTTTTTAATATTATATTATATGTACGCAGACTTGTTATCATTGAACCCAGCTGGCCATGGGCTGTGGTTGGGCGTTGGGTCAGATTCAGGTACAAGTAGGAATTGGAGAGGACCTCTGGTTGGACTCAAGGCCATGGTCAGACGGTTGGGACCCACCTTCATGAATGTATTCTAAAACCACGCCGTCCATTTTTTGCCAAATCATTTTAGGGTATGAGCCCAGAAAATAGAGAAGATCCAAACATCAGGTGAACCATGCTGGGAAACAATGGTGATTGAACGCCTTGTCATTAAAAACTTCCTATATCCCACTGTAATGTTTAGTTATCAGTTTGATCCAAAACTTTTGTACATTAACTGTCAATCACAATTATTTACTATGGTACCTGAGAATTAGATCTGCTTTATTGTTGGTCTCATGCCCTAAAATGATAAGAAAAGACATATAGACAACATGGATATAGAATACATACGTGAAGGTGGGCCCCACAGGAAGGACCAGACCATCTTGGGTGAGGCAGGGGCCACACCTAATCTGCTTCCAAACGTGGGTGGCACATGATATTTTTATTCTCCCATGATTATTTTTTGGAAGGTCCTCAATTTGCAAATTTTTAAAAGAAATAAAAAAGAATTTGAGGTGTGGAACTAAAGGAAAAGGTATTTAGGTAATTTGTAGGTGTTTGTGCCCGTTGCAATCAATGGTTGAGATTTTACTTGCTCAACCCCATCAATATTCCATCCCCACATGGGCTTTTTGTGACATTTTAAATTATTGATGCCAGCATTGCAAAACACATCCTTATTATTGCCACAATGTATCTTAAGAGGTACGATTTTGGAACTGAGGTCCTGTCGGTTTCCATTCAGATGGGCATGTACAAAAAACCATCATAGATTGAGATATTCTGGCAACTTTCATTGTCAGTTTCTTTTCAATTGAATTGAATGACCTTTGTGACATTCCAATAATTAAAATATCCAAATACTTTAATCTAAGAATTCTTTAGGGTATTCCCCATCTATAAATCAAATGGTTGATATTGTAATTTACTACTATTAAATCACTCCCCTTTTACGGTAGCTCTACTTCTCTCTTCATTTCCCACAAACACATCATGCACGCCTATAAGGATCCTAACTCTTGCTCAGGTGGTAGACTCTCAAGAGTTTCAACACCCGGTCAAGGTTTCGAGTATCCATAGGTGGTGAAATCGCATTGCAGCATGAGTGTGTGGGGGTGTGTGTGATTGTGTAAAATAAATAAATAAAAAAACATGCCCACCTATAACAATATTATGCTCGGAAACATATTAGGGAGGCATATTTTGTTACTCTAGGAATTTGAATACAAGACATTCTGCTTTGATATCATATCAAACAATCAACTTCTCTAAAAGCTCGAACAATTAGAGAGTGACATGTCAATGTATATCAAGAGACTTTAACAAGTATGTAAACATTCATATAGAGTTTACAAAGTGATTCAGGATCAGCTAAGAAGAAGTTGGCGAAGATTGGGCCTTGTATCCTAGTTTTTAAACACAAAAACTCTTAGATTCAATATCCAACCAGTCGGGTCAAGTACTCAAAGACTCAATTTCAGCTTTGGCATGCACTTTTGATTTTTGATTTTTGATTTTTAAATATAAAAAAAAATCAGTCGGTGGCTCAAAGATTGACTCAGTTTGAGCCATGCCAAAAAGTTGTCTGAGTTGACCATGCAGGTGAGTTGACTCGATGGGTCTTCTTGAATTGGAATTGAGTCGAGCTCACCAGCGATTTCCTTAAGTGACTCAGCTCGATTTGCCATCGAGTCAAGTTGACTCGGTTGAGTCTCCAGTCGTGTCACCAAGTTTTAGAAGCATGCCTTGTATTATTGTGTTGGGTTTGGTGGATCTCGGCCTATTCCAAGCGCAGCCCATTAACATAATCCGAATCATTTTGCTGAGATCATGTCATCTTTCATCCATCATCATGGGAAACGGATTGGCTACTCTCCCTGCCACCATCCCCGTGGCCGGTGGTCGGTGCTCTGTGGGCCCCACTATGATGTATGTGTTTCATCCATTCCGTTCATCCATTTTTACAGATTATTTTAGAGTTTTATACTAAAAATGAGAGGGATATAAATCTTAGGTGGACCACACCACAGGAAAACAACAATTTGTTGATTAGGTCATACAATACCAGATGATGGGAAAAACCAAAGATCAGCTTGATCCAAAACTTTTATGGCCCCCAAAAGGTTTTTAACGGTCCACGCTCATTCAACACTGTTTCCTATAATGTAGTCTAGTTGAGATTGGGATATACCTCATTTTTGGTATTATAACATAAAATAGATGGAAAAATAGATGGCCGGCATGGATGAAACACGTACATCATGGTGGGGCCCACAGAGCACCGACCATAGCCATTGGCTGGTGCCAGGGGGAGTAGCCAATCCGTTTCCCATCATCATGACATTACAATGACAACATATAATATCAGCTATGGATATGTTAGTGGTGATGATGCAACCATATTACAACTTATGTTGATGGTAAAAACACCCCCACCCATGCGTTTTTATATTATTATATTATATTATATGTATGCCGAGTTGTTATCATTGAACCCAGCTGGCCATGGCTGTGGTTGGGCGTTGGGTCAGATTCAGGTACAAATAGGGATTGGAGAGGACCTCTGGTTGGACTCAAGGCCATGGTCAGACTGTTGGGACCCACCTTGATGGATGTATTCTAAAACCACGTCGACCATTTTTTGCCAAATCATTTTAGGGTATGAGCCCAAAACATGGAGAAGATCCACACATCAGGTGAACCATGCCGGGAAACAATGGTGATTGAACGCCTTGCCATTAAAAGCTTCCTATATCCCACTGTAATGTTTAGTTATCAGTTTGATCCAAAACTTTTGTACATTAACTGTCAATCACAATTATTTACTATGGTACCTGAGAACTAGATCTGCTTTATTGTTGGGCTCATGCCCTAAAATGATAAGAAGAGACATATGGACAACATGGATATAGAATACATACGTGAAGGTGGGCCCCACATGAAGGACCAGACCATCTTGGGTGAGGCAGGGGCCACACCTAATCTGCTTCCTAACGTGGGTGGCAAATGATATTTTTTTCTCCCATGATTAGTTTTTTGAAGGTCCTTAATTTGCAATTTTTAAAAGAAATAAAAAAGGAATTTGAAGTTTGGAGCCAAAGGAAAGGGTATTTGGGTAACTTATATATGTTTGTGGGCGTTGCAATCAATGGTTGAGATTTTACTTGCTCAACCCCATCATTAGTCCATCCCACATGGGCTTTTTTGTGACATTTTAAATTATTGATGCCAGCATTGCAAAACAAATCCTTATTATTGTTACAATGTATCTTTAGAAGTACGATTTTGGATTTGAGGTCCTATGGGTTTCCATTCAGATGGGTATGTACAAAAAACCATCATAGATTGAGATACTATGGCAACTTTCATTGTCATAATTGAATTGAATGACATTT